>JADLZN010003499.1:0-303443 GCA_018155175.1 Sinocyclocheilus anophthalmus
TTTATCTACAGTAGGACTGGCTTCAACGACGTAGGCTATTTGTAGTGTGCCTCTTTTCCTTATTATTAATCATTATTGTTAATCATTAAATGTATATTGATAAGAAATGGGATTTATATGTAAAGTGTATAGGCTAATTTAATTCAGTGATGTTCACAGATGTTGTAGATCTTTTGTGTTGTCTACATTCGTGTTGTGTAAAGGCCACAAAGCATACCACACATATACACATAGCCATACACATGATGCTCGTTTCAAAACGATAAGCTTGTAAGCGCACAATGTGCAGTCACAGCATAAAAATACTACTAACAGATAGACAAAAAACTAAGTAAGTGTTTATAATATAATTTATAATCCAAGCAGCTCTAAAAGATTTTAGAATAGTTCTGCATCCTGAAGGCGCTCCGCCTTTGTTTGCGGTGTTGCTTTGACCATTTTAACATGCTAATTATACAAACACATGTTTAGCGTACTGTCTATGGAAATATCAACCGTGATTGATCAGTTTTTATTTTTGTATTGTAGACGTTATTACTTGGCGAAGCAAAATTTGCTGAAATATCCATGACATAGGCTACAGTAAGAGCGCATGGTTTATCTGTCCGTCAGATGCGTGTCAAAGTTGAGTTCGTTACTATAACAACAGTAGAACAAACAATCATTGTAAAAAAAAAAAAAATTTGTCGAGATCACAAGAAAATTAGTAAAATCATAACGAAAACACCGTTATGTACGCGATCACAGAAATAAGTGCTTTATAACGGAAAACAACTCTTATGTCGAGATCCTAGAAAATTAAGTCGTTATTAAACGCGAAAACAACTCTTGTTTTGTCGAGATAATGAAACATTAAGTCCTTATAACGAAACAATCCCGTTATTCGATATAACGAAGAAATTAGAGTGTTATAACGGAAAAGCACTATCCCGTTCTGTCGAGATAAAGAGAAAAATTAAGTTTTTAACGATAAAACAACTCGCGCGTATTCGAGATAATGAGAAAATTAAGTTGTATGCAGAGAAACAACTCCCCGTTATGTCGAAGATAAGAGAAAATTAAGTCAGTCTAACGAAAAACAACTGCTTGTTATGTCGATATACACTGGGTAAGGTATATGGGTGGAAAAATGTTGGTTTTAATTATAATCTTCACAAAATTTAATAATACTATTCTGGATTTGAGTACATTGATAATAATTTTTATTTTAAAGGTACATGTACTTGATCAAATAATATTCCGTAAAACAGTAATATTCAAAATATATTTTACAATTTAAAAACGACATGTCTATTTATATATATTTAAAACAGTAACTTTATTCCTGTAGGGGGCAAA
This sequence comes from Sinocyclocheilus anophthalmus, assembly GCA_018155175.1. Lineage (NCBI taxonomy): Eukaryota > Metazoa > Chordata > Actinopteri > Cypriniformes > Cyprinidae > Sinocyclocheilus > Sinocyclocheilus anophthalmus. The sequence goes on from JADLZN010003499.1 coordinate 1,339, forward strand.
GCTGAATTTTCGAGCGATCTTCATTGTCACATTACTCTTGACTAATATGCGATTTGCTGCCTCAAATTTTTTTTATTATTATCAATATTGAAAACAGGTGATTTGCTTAACATTTTTGTGGAAACTTTTTTTAAAGATCAGTACTATTTCTTTGATATAATATTTTTTGTTTTTAATGTCCTTTATAATAGAAATGCATCCCTTTTGATATAGGATATGATTATAATTTCTTTAAAAAATAACTAGTGCTGTCAACGTTACGGTCCGTTATCACATCCCAAAGTCAAAAGTGTTTTGGTTTACATAAATTTGGTGTGAACTGTGTAACAGTTTATTAATAACATATAGAAATACACACCCCATACAGCATATATTTTTAAAAGCTTTAGCGTATTACATATCCAAATATCTGAACCTCTTAAAACCTAATTTTAGGATAGAGAGAGAGAGGAGAGAGAGAGAGAGAGAGAGAGAGAGAAGAGGTCCACAAGTCTCAAAAAAAAAGAGATAATGCTGGGTTTTAGTATTTTGCAATTACATATTTCAGTGGGAGTCAATGTTGTCGAATCAGGATGCTCAAACAAACTGAACAAGGGTTTACTATGATATTTACAAAATCACACACTCCAAAAGCTGCCGGTGCTTCCATTTAATTGCAAAATTAAATGGGAAAAAAAACAAATAAATCAAAATTTTCAATGTGGTCTCAAACTTTTGGTCCCCACTTTATGTGAGAAATATCTTTAAAAAATTATATATACTCATATAGAAATATAAAATTAAATCATATTTAGTTGCAAAGCAACATACAAAAGGCATTTAATATATTGTAGCAATATATATAGTTTTTGAAAATTAACTCCAAGAAACAACAGTAAACACATGGAAGGTAACAAAACGAAATTCTGAAATGGTGAGTTTCTTGTCAATTAGTTTTGAAATCTTTGTTGATTTACCACTTCAAAATATATATAATTTTTACAGTGTAGATCAACAGAGCGGCATGTGCACACACAGGCGAACATTACAAGTATGTTGTATGTTGTATGTACATATATTTTTCCATCAAATCTACTGTGACTCAACCACTCGCAATTAGTCTTATAGGTACACCTAAAAAAGGCTGGTTTGTTGGTCACCCACTGTTGGGCCAAATAGGACTAACCCAACATTGGGTAAAAATGTCATAAAAAAATGTACCCAAACTGGTTAGTCCATATTTGACCCAAAGTTGGGTTGAAACAACCCAGCATTTTTTAGAGTGTAACAGTCTGACTCCAGAATCCGTCTAAACCATAAACACACCAAAGTAGTTCTCAGCAGCATTGGACAACACAAGTGTACAATTTTTTACTCTGACAAAGACAGCATCACCTTTGTACAGATGAAACACACCGCTTAGGTAGCTGTTGTCTGTGGCTCTCGACCTCAGGAGTTTAGGATGTAACCTAGAGGACTGGAGAAGCAGAATCTCGTTTCCTGCATATCGATGTGTAACCCAGAGTACAGAGTGGCTGAATATGATGTTGTCCTCCTTGAAGTTGATCTTCGAGTAGACGGAATAATATCCCTCTTTCTCTATGATGAGTTTGCCCTCATCTGCTTTGTGTTTGATATGGTGAAGAATGGATTGATGATTCGCATGCCACAGCACGACTCCATTAACAGGTTCCTTACCAGCTAGAGGAGAGGACAGCCACATTAGCACTCAAATGTTTTGACACACTTGACTGAATTTGTTCTTTCATGATCCAATGTATAAAGTTAGTCATTAAAATACAGTGGATAGTGAATTACAGGTGTTCAGCATACACGGGAATTTTTGATGACAGAATCATTCCCATACTTCTGACATGGGAAATATTAATAGTGAATAGACATTGGATTGCAAGTCATTGGTTGTCATTGATGACAAATAAACTAAAACTAACATCTAAAAAATAAATAAACAAATAAAGTCAGCTGTGAGCTTACTTGTCAGTTGGGCCATTGGTTTTGATGGCTTCATTTCTCCAAGCGGTTTTTGTTTGGGGGTTACAGCATGTTCTTTCTCTGTGATATTCCAAAATTAAATAAATAATCATAGATTTAAGTGCAATCTAATATTGTTTATATGCCATGTTTACCTAGAATAAAAAGTGCAACACATCAAAGTAAACTAGTGGCAGTAGACTAGTAGAGTGATCTTTACCTTGTTTTCTCATGGCAGTCTGTGGTTCATCTGGAGGTGTCTGCGGAAGATTCAAAAAAGAATCATACATTGACGAATCTTTCATATTGATTTCTCAAACGCCTTGGGTGAAAGAGTCTGCAGAGATGCTGCTGCTGCATCCATTGTGTCTTAGTATCAGCAAATTCCTGCATTTTAGTTAATGTAAGATAACATAATTTCATAAGAATCACCTCTACTTTTTAATTAATTAAAGCTGCGAGCTCACATTCATGTGCCACATTCATTTGCCTTTTGAGTGCCACGTCTCCATCTTCACATCCAATGAACAACCGACTCGTAGAACCAAGTCCCCGCCCTTTTTTCTTTTCTGATAATCTGTTTATTTTAGGTGTGCGTCACAGAAGAAACGATCCATCTCTACTTCAGTACAGGGACTTTTGTGAACACTTATGAGACTGGGATGAATCAATGGATAGTTTCCTTGAAACAACCTGTCTGAACTGACTTCCCAAGATTTCTTAAGAGCGAGGACATGCAACCATTATGTTCGCTCGGTTACATGTGTACAGTAAAAAATAGTAACGTAACATTATCAAACTACACTCCTAATACGTAAAGCAAAAATTAAAAAAAACAAACAAACACACACACACACACAAACATGTTAGCATGAATATTTGTATTTGTTTATTATTAAATAACAAGACTGGGCATTTAGTCATATTTCCTCCAGAGCTTAATTTGTGTCATATCAGATAACCCTGTTGCAGGTTGGTTAAGACCCATTTTCTCATAACTGTATTAGTTAGGTCGAGCTCTAGGTCAGGTAACCACAGCACGCCATGTGGTTTGAGCACCAGAAGATTTGTCCAGCTACATTTCTGCAAATTTCATGTAAAGGGAGGAGCCTGACGGAAACATCTCAATCTACATACAGTCTATATTCACGGATAAATTAGTGAAATTCTTCTATTTCGCATTATATTTCAACATCATATTATCAGCATTACAATATAACTGAAAAGTTGGTTTGAAATATGAACATCATTTATGAATTGTATAATTTTTTAGTATTGGAGGAAAGTTACTTTAATGTGTGTGTGTGTGTGTGTGGGTTGTGTTGTGGTGTAATCAGTATATAATCTCCTCTTAGGTGCTTGTCTACGTGTCATTTATTAAATAAAGTGTAACAGTAAAACAGTAATAGGGGTTAAAAATACAATGATTTTCATTTAATTTTTTTATTTTATTTTGTAATTTATTCCTGTGGATTCACAGCTGAATTTTCCTAAAACAGCATTACTCAACCTCTTCAGTGTCACAGGATGCCTTCAAACTCATTATAATGCTGATTTACTGGCTCAAGCAACATTTCTTAGTCATATCAGATGTGAAAACAGTTGCTGCTTTATTATTTGTTTGGTGGAAACTGATAATTTTTCAGTCCTCCTTGATGAATAAAGACTTCAAAAATAGAGCAGCCGAACTAATAATATTTTACCCAAGGCCTTGTCTCAAGGAAAATCATAGTTCTATGTCATTCGTAATGGCTTATGTTTTCAGATACCTGCATGTAACGTGAACGTGATAAAGACCACAATTAGGGTCAACACCCTACACATAATCATCTTCTTTGTATCAAAGTAAAAACATAGACTAAAACAAAGAAATATCAAAAGCTGCAATTATCTAAAAGACTGACGAACAAAAAATGAACTATAGTAGATGAAGTATAGTGTGATGACATGAATGACGCTGGAAGGAAAGTACCAACAAGACATTGTGATGGGGCTTCGAGAAAATAGACCAAATAGACTTATGGTTTCTTTGGATTGAACCAAATGTAGAATGAACAGGCCACCAGACGTCCATGCCACGACAGAGCCACACAAGACCATGATGCCCCTGATGAGAGTCCCTGATCACTCCTTCCGCCTGTCTACGGCCTGCTTGTGGTGGCAAACGGAGGGGTCCTCATTTTCTGTCCCGCACAACAAATACCGAAGGATAATAACTTTTACCCACCAGCGAGGCCATGTGCACACACACACCGTCGTTGGGCTCTTGGGTCGCACTTCAGGTGATGCACTGGTGCACGCCAGAGAATGTGAAAGACCCACTGCAATCAGTTAGAAGTGAGCCCACTGTAAAGGGAGAGGTAACCATCAGGCTGCATAAGCCCAGGAGGTGGGCGGACAGTTGCGAGAAAACACGCTCCCTGGCCCGAGAAAAAAATAGTCAGACCACCTCGAAACATCTCCTTACATACCTATTTCAAGTGAACAGGTACAGTACAATCACGGTCTGAGAAATGTGGATGGAATAGTGTGCAGCAATTAATCTATTTTCCTAGTTTTCAAAATGATAAAAAAAACAGCAATAATAAAAGTCAGATCTTTGTGTCCTTCCCGAACGGACCTATTCCGTTTATCTACATAAAGGGAATCAAAGACGTGGACCCACACAAATGCCTATCACAAGCAGAACAAACGTAATATCAGTTGCCATGCAACGGGGTCCCCGCTTACACCTTCCTATATCCTCGCATCAGCTCTTCTCCGTCCACAAGCTTCCCCTACGCGACACAAACACACACTTGTTGAGGTAATTTTGGGCTGTAATACAGATTTAAGAGGTAACTTGCTGTAGGAAAAAGACAGGAAGGTTCCTTTTGGACCAAGCAAACACATAGATTATCATGGGCTATGCATGCTGATTTAGAAACATTTTTTCGCTAATTTTTTGTTATACAGTTGCACGGATGAGAGACAAAGAGGGGGAGACAAGCTCTTTATAATTTAGACCCGTCCCACTATTATCTTTGTTACACATGAACCGACCATCAAAAGCTGACAGTGGACAGGCCAAAGTTGCCCTATGAACACATCTCAAGACTACGTCCAAAAGGTCCAATAGCTAAGTGTGTTCAATGACGCCTTTTGAGATGAACTGACTCGTCCACACATAAGGTGGCAGTAGTGCCATGTTTTGTCATGAAAAAAATGTAACCTAAACTAGAACCTCTGCTTAATCCAATTCGAAGGCATACTCCCTCATGCCCTAAATCCCTATCAAAGAGTTTACCCTCCTAGTGATGAGCTTCGAAGGATTGTACGGTTAGGGCCAAACAACTGTTTCTTTCTCATTGAGGTGCCACTTCGGCATCATGATCTCCTGCCCACGAGACGTAGGCTCCGTCTCATGGCAAAGAATTTCGCAAATGACATGGGAGCCCGAATGATCCCTCAGTACCCGTCGAATGCTTCATTCTGAGGTTTGAACGCCCCTGAATCATAGTGTCCGCCATGATTGTTTTCCCTCCGAATGCCCTCGAGAGCGATATCTACCGTTTGGACGCACCGCAAGACTGCAGCTAACACAGCCGTAAACACAATCATCACTTCCGTACCATTTTAAAATGGTTTTTTTAGTTTTCTTCATTCCAGGATGTCCATGTCGTGTTAAAATGTTGCATAGTTGTTAAATGCTCGGGTGAGAGATGTTGTAACCTAGAAAAATCATTATCGTGTTGCACTATTACTTCATTGTTGCGTGTGGGAAGTCGTGGCCTAATGGTTAAGAGAGTCGGACACGTAACCCAAAGGTTGCGGGTTTGAGTCTCGACCGGCCAGGGAGTTGTAGGGTGGGTGGAAGTGAAATGTACAGCATTCTCTTCCACCTTCAATACCACGACTTAGGTGCTCTTGAGCAAGGCACCGAACACCCAACTGCTCCCCGGGTGCCGCAACATAAATGGCTGCCCACTGCTCCAGGCGTCTGTTCACGGTGTGTGTGTGTTCACTGATGTGTGTGTGCACTTAGGATGGGTTAAAATGCAGAGCACGATTCTGAGTCGGTTCCCATACTTGGGCCCCAGTGGCGAGCTTCACTAATCACTTGTTTTAGTTGCTTTAGGGGCTTTTTATTCCTATTATTTCTATAAATTGGCGGAAGTACCACCTTTTCAGTATATATATATCTGCAGACCGAGATCTCCAACATGGTGGCGTGAACTTCCCAAAATGAGCAGAACCGCCAAAATGTGCTGGTCTCCTCACGCAAAGACCTTTCACACCAGGCTCTGGCTTCCAGCCAAGTTGTTATTGACCTTTATATTTCAAAAATAAAATTTTGTATAAATTAGCATTGTTCCTAGTTCAGCTAAAATAAATATGCTAGTATATAAATAATGACTCTGTGGCTGATCAGAGCCAAAGCAATGCGTGGCCAGAGGGGGGGGGGGGGGATGGTTTTTCGGAACGGAGTGAACCTTTGCTTAATGATATAAATGGGAATCACCCACAAGCTCCCCTGTGAGCCGTCCCAGCGCAGGGGAAAGACTTTAATCTCTATCGCTTTGTTCCAAGCAACGGGAGCGTCCCGGGGCACGAAATTCGCAGGGTATGAGGGGGTAGTGACGCTGGGTGTAACTAAAAAGGTGCCATTTTCCGGTGAGGTCCGGTTTGGGGCGTTACTGACATCGTCATAACACATAATCTTATCACTGTTTATCTCCGGAACTGCAACTTTCCTTTACCGCGCTATCAATATACGAAATAAACTTGAATTGAATTGATTAAATTGCAATTGAACTGAACTGCAACTTTCTTACCACCTATTTTTCCCCAAGCCCGCCATCCTGCCCTACAGTCAATTTATCTAATAAAGAATGTTAGGTCAGAAAAAAGGTGTGGGGTAGGGTGGTAGGGATATTTTTAAAGGGACATTTTTTGTACATATGAGAAAGTCTACACTTTAATTGACACAGCACCACTAAATCTTTTTTTTTTTAAATCAGCTGTGTGGGCCGGATTTTCCCTGCTTGGATTGGGAAAACATTGCGCATGGGGCGTGTCATGTTCCTGTCTTGCATGGAGGAAGCCCGGCCCTATTTTGGAGCTCACCGCCGTGTTATTGTTCCCTCCCCCACACCATGGTTGGAGATCTCCAGCTGCGTACACCCGTCTCGCACTTTTTTGGTTGTGTTTGCACTGCAGAGTTTTATTGGGTGAATGTTGAAACGGGGTTATTGGCTGATGCTGCCATACAACACACTGGTGATCCACCCCATTTTTAAAAAGCTGTGTAACAACAGATACTTACTCCACAAACAAACTCTGACGGTCCAGCATTTCTGTCTTCCATCCTCCAGCTTTTGATGTTAGTTGATGTCACGGCTTAAATGACGTCACCTGAACTGCCCGACTCCGATTTAGGAACAAGCGAGATGGCCACCAACGCCACTGATGAGTCAACACCTATACAAATCAAGCACTGACAAATGTTCAACGATGCACGCTTTGTGGCCGAAAACCATACCGTTCGATTGGTGTCAAAGGCAATTGATAGACCACATAAATTTACACACCTCATACGAGCAGTCAAAAAGTGTCTTATAAGCCATGGACTTCGTTTAGAGACAACATAGATTATATGTGTATTTAAATAAAAAAGTTAACCCTAAATAATTACCATTTGGATTATCACTTGCTTACCTTCCATGAGAATTTTAATCTGATCAGCACAAAGTTATAGTGTCTCTCTCAGAAAAAAACTATTGTCCTGACATGAAGCTCTATTCAAATGATGGACGAACAATATGAGAAGAATATAGAAATGGTCTGGGTCAGTTTGTGTTAGCTACTTCAGTCCAGCATTGTAATTCTTTGACCCACGACAATTTGCTCCAAAGCAAAGCATTCATAGCCTAATTCATGATTTGTGTAAACTCAAATCAGTTCTTGGAGTGAGTTTTATATGCAAGGCAAGGCCAGCGGCTTATTTATATTGCACATTTTATACAATGGTAATTCAAAGTGCTTTACATCAAAGAAAAGAAAAAAATAATCACAACAATAAAACAATGAATTTAAAAACTTTGAAAATGATTTAAAAAAATTATTTAAGAGGTTTAAAATGAATTTAAAACAGTTATGAATAGAAAATTATTATACATATAATATAGTGCAATCATTTCGGACATCGCACAGTGCTCATTCAGTAAATGCACAGCTAAACAGATTAGTTTTGAGTCTGCATTTAAATGTGACTAATGTTTTAGCACATCTGATCTCTTCTGGAAGCTGATTCCAACTGCGGGTGGCATATTAGCTAAAAGCAGATTCCCCTTGTTTTGAGTAAACCCTTGGTATTTCTAATTGACTTGATCCTAATGATCTGAGTTGTCTGTTAGGTTTATAATCAGTGAACATTTCTGCTATGTATTTAGGTCCTAGGCCCTTGAGTGATTTATAAACGAGTAAAAGGACTTTAAAATCAATCCTAAATATAACCGGAAGCCAGTGTAAGGACCTGAGGACAGGTGTGATATGCTCAGATTTTCTGGTTCTAGTCAGAATTCTGGCAGCAGCGTTCTGGATGAGCTGCAGCTGTCTAATGGTGTTCTTGGGAAGGCCGGTGAGGAGACCCTTACAATAGTCCACCCTGCTGGTGATAAAAGCACAGACAAGTTTCTCTAAGTCTTGACTGGAAAAAACATCTAATTCTTGCAATGTTGGGGGGGGGGGGAGATGAAGGATGCTGATTCTGACTTCAGCTTAGAAGGAACTACAAGAAGAACCTTGCGAAGCACAGTGACAATAACTCGGAGACCTCTATTCGATGTCTGCATTACGATCTTTCAAAGATGGTATTTTTTGTAGAGTGTATTGCTCATCTGCAAATACCTATAGGACGTTGCCTATCAGAGTGCAAATAGTACGTTTAAGAAATGTCTTTAAGATTAGATTTATAAATGCATGGAAACAGACGTCTATCGGATGTTTGTACAGAGCAGATGCTTTCCAGATGAAGTTATCTTTAACAGACATCTTGCAGACGTGCATATGCTATCTGGGAATATTTAATTTTCTTCTTGAAAGGTAGTTTTTAGGTTTGTAGTTTTATAAATATAAACTAATATTCTGAGAACATTGCAGAGATGTTCTGTGTGACAGCCACATATCCATACAGTTCTGTTGGTTTTAAATTGGTTCTAACATGGTTACACTGCATTTATTCAATTTTTTCCCTAATTATCGTATTCCCAGAACGTTGCAGAAAGGTTTTCGTCTCTAACATTAGTGTAGCATGACGACTTGAGATCACAACGTAGCCCCTTTGCAATTTACAGCCAAAATGTACAAAAAAAACAACAAAAATAAAGCCATGAGCTCCCTCACACGATTTGGCCAGATTTAGCTCCTGCTACAAGCTTCTCATAGAGTTCGATACAGATAGACAAACGTGTTTTATGACAGAAACACGGAATAAAAACATTATCTCCGGCGCGCGTTGAATAATCTTGACGTCGGAACCCAGTGGACAAATTAGCGAGGCTGTTTGCGCGTTTTACGCGACGCGGGTAAAGCTATCAAACATCAAGCGCGTCTGTTCTGTTTGGCACGAAAAGTGCAAGTTCACGAAAGTCCAAACCATGCTGTTGCAGTGTAGTAGAAGATAATGATAGGCTAGTGTGGTCGCGCCGCTCAACAGCTGCTCTAGTGTGTTTATGAAGAGCAAAGTAATGGAGCGGTTTAAAGAGACGCGTCTCGTATGTTCGCTGCTCTTTCTGACGCTCAGCGTGGATTTGGGATTCGCGTTCGGACAGAATAGGGACACCGAGTTCACTTTCCTTCTACCTGCCGGAGCAACCGAGTGCTTCTTCCAAACAACCACTCAGAACGGCAGCATGGAAGTGGAGTACCAGGTCAATAAATTTGTTAAAGTATTTCAGTTATTTAATTACAGATATTTAAAACGATAACCTTTTTGAAATGTCTCGAGAGGCCACACTAGTCAGCAAATTTGAGAAGTAGAAGTTACTAGAAGTTTATCATAGTTTTTGTTTAAATATCATTTATTCGTAAGATTCTTAGAAATACATTGCAGTTTTGCTTGACAGTAATGATCAGGAAGTAGCAGGACATTTCCTTTCATGGGTGCAGGTTTTGGTCAAAGTGCATTTATGAATGGCTGTACTGTCATAATGTAAGTCATAAGGTAGTGGTCACATATAACATGAACAACTTGTGCTTGGTTTGGTTTTATGGTTGTGGCTCTTCTCTACAGCTCTGGTGGGACGTTCAATATTATCGAATGTCAATTGCATAGGCCTACTAAGGACTTGAGCAATCCTCATTCAGTCCTGTTTACTGTAGATATCACTCACAGGAGCTACTGTCTTTTAGTTATTCTAGTCCAGCCCTGTGTTGTGACCTTTCTCAGAAGATTCACTCTGCCGCATGTCTGGGGTGTGTTTGTGGAGCCATCCCGCTTTACATTAAAAACAGGCAGCTGCGTGCGGGACAGCTGACCCGGTGTTCTGTCGATTTGTGTTACCCTGTCAGATTTTGCTACCCCCCATTAAAACAGTAGGTATCCAATTTGACAACGAAAACTTCTACCTTTTGTAGGTTATATTACCTCTACACTCCCCCAACCACTAAACCTACCCTTACAGGAATGCCGATAATTCAAAATTGTTGTCAGGCGGAGAAAAAGAGGAGGCCAATAGATTGATACGCATGTAAAACCTGGTAGATCAATACTGACGGTAGGATAAATGTCAGGACAACCTGCCCAAAGCTCATTCCATCTGCCAGAAGGATCACGTCACGCTGATCTCAGTGCTTCCCGGGGTCTGTTTGCCACACAATTATCTCATAGTAACAGCCACTGACCTCATCATAGGCGCTTAATAGTATCAGTCGGTGGAAAAGATAGGAGGCCTCTATTGAATTTGGGAGAAGGACACGTGTTAAGAGGAGTCATATGGCGGTTTGAAGTCGTTATTAATTTGATAAGAATGTGGGATGTGACTATCTATCCCGATATATAATATATATAGTTCAGAGACTGAACGACAAAGTTTATCATGGGTCTTGTCCCTGAAGTAAATAATGATTACCACTCATTTTGTGCCGTGAAGCATTTGCTCACGTGGTCTGTCTCAACTTAAATATATTGCACAAAGCCCAAAATGAAACATTTGTCATCGTTTACACACCCACAAGTTGTTACAAACTTTTAATAATTTCTTTCTTCTGTTGAACATGAAAGAAAATACTTTGAAGAATGTGGGTAACCAAACATTTTCTGGTCCCCATTGACTTCCATAGCATTTTTTTTTTCATTCTACTGTGGAAGTTACTGAACCACAGTGTGTTATGTTTTACTCCCCCATTCTCAAATATCTTCTTTTGTGTTCACAGAAGAAAGAACTGTCAGTTTAGAACAACTGGGTCCAATTATGCATATTTTTATGGTTTGGTGGAACCAGTATGCCTACCTTTAGAGTGACATACACTTGTGCTTCGAAAGGGCAGTGACCCGTATTATGTTGTAATAAATGTGGGATCTCTGTTAGAGCTTGGATAGACATATTTTATATTTTTAAACAATTATTACACGTGTAACTAATAGATTTAATTAATGTTAGACCCTATTAGTATTTATAATTATATTAATCAAAAATATAAACATAATAAATTAGCATATATGTCATATACATTTTGCCATTTTAAAAAGTTTTACAAAAATGCTAAATTATTTAGATTTAATGTAGTCCTAATTTAAGCAAATGAATAAAAAATAATACAAATTCATCCCATCCTGGTAACAGCTGCAGAACTGTCAAAAAAAGACTAATAAGAATTAATAATTTACATTCATGAGCATGTTTTCTCATGGTGTATTGTTGAGTTCCTCACTGATTATTTGTGTCCTGGGTGGGGTCGTGAATGGGTGTCCCTTATTTGGCTTAGCTGAAGGTGGAACCCTAGCCGTCACGTTACAATAAAATTGGTTGTAGAATGTCGTTTAATGTATAAATCCCCTGCCATTAAACCCATAACTGTGTATCTGAGCATGTCCGTGCATGCCATCGGGCGGAACAATCGGCTTACACTCTCCAAACAAAATGATCTCCCCGCGTGGGTCAGACTGGTCGTCCTACTGTCAGAAATCAGACTGAACAGCACACACTAAACGCTTCACACCCCATATGCACATGCCGCACCTGTAACACATTTAACTCAAGTTTCGGACGGCAATAACCACAGTATTGGTGCATTTCCTCTGTTGGCAAATGCTGCTTCCGGCAGCGACAGTGACCACAACTGAATTACGAACAGTTGGCCTGTTTACATACAGTTTACTAATTTAGTCAACTGAAAAGTATGCTGGAGTTTTAAGCTACTAAACTGTTAGTCCAGCTCAAAATGTAAGAATATTCTGTGGTTATTATTTACCTGATCAGTCCAAACGGTGTGTAGAAGCTTATTTCATGGCCCAAAGAGAAAAGATATAAAAAGTAATTGTGACTTTAGTTTTAAAGGGTCATATGATTGATGTCAGTTTTCCTTTCTCTTTGGAGTGGTTACAAGCTCTTGTAGGGCATCCAGAAATCGGTAAAAGTTGCAAAGACTGAAAGTCCAATCCAAAGCGATATTCTTTTAAAGTTAAGAGTCAAATAAATCAGAATCAGAATGAGTTTTTTTTGCCAGGTATGTTTACACATACGAGGATTTTTTTTTTCGTGACAGAAGCTTCCACAGTGTTACAGAATGACAGTGACAGAACAAAAAGCACAGATAATAAAAATAAAAATAGAACAAGTAGATAAGGAATAGAAACATATAATTGACAATTGTGTGTGCAAGTATATTACAAGTAGATTCTGATATATAAAAATAAAGTAAAATTTTTTTTTTTTGTACAGTACTGTGCTCATTCTGTCAATTTGGTGTAGGGCCTGAATCTGAGTGTTAGATAAATAAGTGTATGAGTGAATAATAGTGTGTGTTCCACAGTTATTGTTAAGTGTTCATGAGCTGGATGGCCTGAGGGAAGAACTGTTCCTGTGTCTGGCCGTTCTGGTGCTCCGAGCTCTGTAGCGTCGACCAGACGGCAAAAGTTCAAAGAGGGAGTGTGCTGAGTGTAGGACCAGACAGGATTCGCCAGGCCCGTTTGCTCCTCTGGCTAAGTACGTTCTGAGAGAAGGGAGGTTTGGACCAATGCGGGTCGCTCAGCGTCCGACTACCCTCTTTGTCTGTCATTAGGGTCAGATTTGGAAGCTGAGCTTAACCAACGTACTAAAATTGTTCAAGTAGATATCAATAGCATGGCGGAGTAGAACTTTTCAGCATCTCTTGAGGCCGTTGAACTGCCGTCACTGGCGAAGAATAAAAACCGTCTGCTGGCGATTTTTTCAATGGATGCAGTTAGTGTCCCACTTCAGTCCGAAGAAGATTTGTGGTGGTGCCCAGGGAACTGAAATGACGGCGGCACTGCAGTCACAGATACTGTGTCCATGATGGGGAGTGTGGGGAGTGCAGGTGGAATCTCCTGTAGTCCACGGTCATCTCCACAGTTTTGGGCGTGTTGAGCTCCAGGTTGTTGAGACTGCACCAGACAGCCAGCTCTTTAACCTCTTGTCTGTAAGCAGACTTGTCACCGTCCTGAATGAGGCCGATGAATGTGGTGTCGTCTGCAAACTTCATGAGCTTAACAGGGGTCCTTTGAAGTGCACAGTGCTCCCTTGGTGTCCCGGCATAAAAGCAGTGGAAGAGAGAACACACGCCTAGGGACGTCCATATCTGATCGTCGGGTGCTGGATGGGAAGTATTTTCTCCCCAGCCTCACTGAGCATGCTTCTGTCCTGTCAGGAACTGTTGATCCCCTGACATACTGAGGTAGAGTCCACGATAGCATGAGATAGTTTTGGGCAGGAGGAGGTTTGGGAATGATAGTGTTAAAGGCCAACTGAAGTCCCGAACTGAGGGGACCCTGCCCAGTAATCCCTGGTCTGTCTAGAGGTTTGCAAACAAATGCAGTCCCATTTTACTGATTCGTCCACAGGACCTGTTTGCTCTGTAGCAACATGAAGAGGCTGCCAGCAAGGTTCCAGTATGTCCTTCAGGTGGGGCCGCACAACCGTTTCCAAAATACTCATGACGGCACAGAATGTAAAAGCCCCAGAGTTCTGTAGTCGTTGAGTCCAGTGATTTTGGGCTTTTTGGGAACCGGAATGATGGTGTAGCGTTTGAAGCAGCAGGGAACTTCACTCAGCTCCAGTGATTTGTTGAAGATCTGTGTGAAGATGGGGCCAGCTGGTCAGCACAGGATTTCAGATAGGCTGGTGTAACACAGTCTGGGCCTTGTGCTTTTTTCCTTTTCTGCTTCCGAAAGACCTGGCGCACATTTTCTTCGCTGATCTGAATTGCAGGTGTGAGGGAGGGGGTTGCTGGAGGTGTGAATGGTTTTGTGAAGAGGTGTTCAGGGCGGGTGTGTGGTGTCTTTTCAAACCTGCAGTAGAACACGTTCAGATCGTCTGCCAGTTGTTGATTATACACAGAGCTGGGGGATGGTGTCTTGCAATTGTTGATGTCTTTCAGACCTTTCCACACTGATGCCGAGTCACTGGAAGATAATTTAATCTTATTTTTCAGAAATTCCCTCTTTGCCACCTCTGAGCTCCTTTTCCATTGTGTTATTTAGACTGTGATACAATACATTATCCCCATATATACCCACATTATAAATCAGAAAACCACGCGCTTACCTAAAACGGCTCGGTTCTAACACGCCCCCACATACCTACGCTTTGAGGGTAATTCGGCCATCACAACTCACTGGATAGCTGGCAATCAAGCACAAATCCTCGCTTTTAAACATGAGCTTTGTAAAGATCGGACGCATTTACAGAAAGGAGTAACCTTCGGTCGTGCCATAGAGATGAACAACAATAAAGTACGTTAAATATGGAATACGGGTTTTGTTACTTGTAAACCGCATATCACATTGTATTGACAACCTGAAATAACAGACATAATGTCTTTTTAGAACGTCCTATGACCCCTTTAATAATAATCAGAGTATAAACTTGCTTGGGAATTCTTAAGCTTTTTTCTGAATTTCTGAGCACGTGACGATCATCTCATATTTTTGACTTGATTCTGATTTTACACTTCATTGGCTTTTTTTTTTTTTTTTATTTTGAATTACACCTCACGATTTTGCCTTTCTTCTCTGAATCTCAGTTTACATCTGAATTTTGTTTACTTCTTTTTTCTCTGAATTCTGAGTTTACTTGCATTCAAAATTTGAGTTAATCTTGCAATTCTGACTTTCTTTATTAGAATTGCAGGATGTAATGTCAGAATTCCAAGAAAACAAGTCAAAATTGCAAAATGAGAAAATTGCTGTGAGATATCAACTTGCAATTGACCCTTCGCCACGTGATGCACCCCTCTTAGTTACTGTTGCTATGTCTGACAAGCCATGCCACTCTCACACTACACACCATGTTGTCACGTAGTGAAAAATACATCGCGGAGCAAAGGACACTGACAATGTGCTGACAGACAAGACAGAGCAGGTTACTTTTGGTATGAAACACAGCTTTCAAGTCTCGCTTCAATGTTTAAATTTTTATCATTCAACATAATAGCCGTCTGTGGCTCTTTAAAGGGTCATATGATGTGAAAAACAAAATTTTCAATTTCTCAGCCTTTCTTTTGAGTGTTACAGCTACTTGGTGGCATAATAGCGATCTGTAAGTTGCCAATACTCAAAAGTCCTCACATCGCAAAAGAGTGCGGGATGTTCTTTATAAAAGTTCAGAGTCAGCCACGACCTACCTAAAACGGCTCAATATCAGCCCCACCGCATACCTAAAACGGCTCATTTCTACTACGGCACCCCACAGGGTCTACGCTCACTATGTGTTATGATATCATAACGCCGCCCAATTTCAACGCAAAAAGAAAGCGTAAACTTTTACTATCTCGCTGTAGGAGAATTAGTTGCCGCGCAAGCCCGAGGCCCTGGGGGAGAAGGTGCTGTGTGGTTCGTTGTGAAAGCGAAACTACTTTGTTTGGCTTCCAAAAGAGGACGATATCCGCTATCGTCATGCCTGAGCTGAGGCGTGCTGGTCACTATAGAACTACTTAAACTTCGTGCTGCAGATCGCCGGATAGCTTTCATGTAATGACGAAGCAATTCCACCCGTGGTCGTCACATGATGGTTGCCAGGCATGCTCCGTATGGTAAGGATGTAACATGTCCAGGCACACGCTTGTGATTCGCCAATCACAAGCCTTGATAGCAATGGCCAAAAGTCAAGCACACCTCGCTTTTGTTCAGACCGATGACTTAGTAAGAAATCGACGAGCGTTTCATAAAGGTGGGGCATCGAGGATAAACAATAATGTACAGTATGTGGAAAATAATCTGTTTTTTGAACCTTAAACCGCATGAACACATTTCATTACACCAAATACACAAAATAATGTGAACTGATCATCTCTCATCGCCTGTCAATCACACTCCCGGCGAAATTCCATATTGTGAGGTATAATCTCAAAATTACCTTTTAAATATTTTTATTCTGTGGCAGAAATAAGCTTCCTTAGGTCTGACTATGAACACAAGGTATTTTGAAGAATGTTGCTTACCAAACAGTTTTGGTGACCATTGACATCCATTGTATGGACGGGGAAAAAAAATGTATGGTCTAATATTTCACAAGTTGTTTTGAAGTCATGATGTGCATTATAGTAATCTTGCTATGGGTGTGTTGGGGGTTTGCTGTCAGGGTGGACCCCACTGAGGAGGGCAACTACAGGATTTGCTTTGACAACAGTTTCAGCCATATTTCAGAGAAGATGGTGTATGTGGAGGTGATCGTGGATGGACCAGAGGATGAGGATGATGAAGATTGGGCTGCTCTGGCTGAACCAGAGGACTTGCTGGAGTACAAACTGGAGGATATCAGGGTACACAAATCACATATCCCTTCACACATCTGCCTGTATCCAGTTTACAACTATTGCAGGAAGTACATGTGGATCATGTGCATGATAAATATAAAATTACATCACTTCTAGAAGAAAAAAATAATAATTTTTAAGTTATAACAAGGTTCTTCTGATACCATTTTCATCCTACATACTGTACTTAAGATGACAGATCTTATGTTTTTATAGTAAACAAACTGTAAATTATATTGGTGCTTTAAGGCTACTTAACCCTGTAAAGCCTGTCATATGAAATGATAATCAGAAAAATCTAATATATATATATTTTTAAACGGAGCAGTTTCCTAACGCTTCTATAAAATATTTACAGATTTACCCGTGAAAAAAAATTTTGCATATGTGTTTTATGTTTTGTATCATATTTGATGTATCAGGCTTTTATGACTTATATAATATGATATAGGAGAATATGGAGCTCAAACTCGAGGAAGAAAGACGTTTTTTGGGACTCAATTTTATTCTGAGGCCCAAACTGAGCAACAATATGCAACTTGGTGCAGTTGCTAATATTTATGTGGCCAAAAAATTAAGATGCAATTCTGATTGCTTGTAATGTAAATTAATGAGATTTTTATAACAGAAAAAAGTATAGACGACCTCCTTACATACATTGCATAGGAATAGGTCATTGGCGCGGTCTAAATATCCTATTACATGTCTTAATGATATTTAATGCAAAATGCATGTTTTTATGAATCAAAGTTATGTTCCATTTTTCACATTTTTTTCTAAAAAATTTATTCAATAAACGTAAACCTAGGATGGGCGTCAAATGCAGTGTTCATCTTTAACTATTACTTGCAATATAAAAGTTATTCTTAAGTTTAATTAATAAAAATCAACAAATACAGACACGTGTATCACAACCTGAAATTGGTTGATTTTACAATTACACTAAAAGGCCTTTTACTTGCTAAAAAGTATAAGCTATCAATCAGTCCACTCAAACTGAAGACCATGTAGTAGAATTGTGTACAAAGATTTTCAGGGTGTTTTGAATTATTTGATAATTTACAGTAGGGTTGATAACGCTACCATGCTTGTGATGTCATTATTCACAATGTTTTCATCCATCAGAACATTTGTTACAGGTTGGGAATGAATTTAAGAAATTATTTGCAGTTCAAATTTTCCTCAAAGTTCTAGTTTTGGCACTGATCATCTGCAACCAAATGCATTGTTTTAAAAAATGTTTTGTGGGAAGCTATGTTTCACTCATGTTTTCTCTCACTGCACAGGTCACAATGGACGCTGTGCACAAGAACCTGGAGCGAAGCCGTCAGCTGCAGACGACGCTGCGGGCGTTCGAGGCTCGTGACCGTTACCTGCTGGAGGATAACCTGTGGCGGGTTTCCTTCTGGTCCAGTGTCAGTCTGCTGGTCATGGTCAGCGTGGCCCTCACCCAAGTCTACACATTACGCAGATTATTCGGTGACAAACACAGAGTTTGCACATAGCAGAGATTAACTGGAGAGGGATCTGGAGGGAAGATGCTGTAACACTTTGTGCACTGTTAACAAAACGTACAAACTAATGGATTCTGGAAATGAAGACATGCGGAAACTCTCAGGTCCAAAAAATACCCCTCTAGTTTATTGCAGAATTGAAGTGTTTAGAGCTATCAGTGAATCTGAAATCTTGGAGCTTGACCATGTACCATTTCTCACAAAGAGTTTTCTTTAGAGCGCTAACACTGCCGAACACTAAATTTACTTGAAGTACTGTAGGAACATTTGAATGTAATTTTGTACTTGACTTTTAAAATACTGTGATTAAAATAATTTATAAGACTTTTGAAATAAATAACATTGCGATTAACATTTCTCATGGATTTATATGGCAGTAAAATAAAAATCCAAGGGAGTGTTTTGCTTTGAATGGTTTTATTATACAGCACATTAGCATCTCATTTGGAACAAATGCAGCTCAGTCATATGTGGCATAGCAAGTGCAAATGCAAAATGAATTTAAAACTCATCTGTGTTATTGATGTTACATTTCAAGTCAATCGCTGACTGCAATGAATTGAGTTATTACTGTATTGTGGGAATCATAATCACATTGTTTCATTCATATCCTTGTTTCTACAGGTTAATTTGTAGGTTAATTCATTTTCTGTTTCTTATATTCTTCCATCACCATGCAACAATATACAAGTATTTTCATTAAACAAGAAGCCTAGTTATAATTCTGTACAACCTTATTCATTACAAACTACCTATAAATAAGAGTCCCTAGAGTTCAATTAAATAATTCACAGGCATGATGCTTAGCTAATGACATCATTTATTCAGTAGAAATTTGCCACTTAGGTCATCACTTGTAAACCAACTTATGGCAAGTTGGGTCACATGTGCCTTGTGACCAATCATATTCTGATCTGGCAGAAGCCACCCACTCCCATAAAGCATTGCAGATTACATGTTTATTCCCATGGATGCGTTCAACTTTGCTTTTTATCCCCTTCCCTTGCTAACTTCCCTTCATCTCGTTGATTCGGCTATACGTCATTGCTTGCTAGAGTGCTTGCTCCTGTTGGAAACTTTGCAATAGGTTGAATTGGAACATCCGAAGCTGTTGATCATTTGAATTTCTTAGAATCAATACAGTAAACGGTGTAAGAGGAAGAGGGTGTGCTTAGGGAAGTTTGCAAAAGGCTGTCTAAAAGTGTAGTGGAGCGCACTCTCTGATGTGTTTTTGTAGGCCAAAACCTGGAACTAAGTTCGCGTTTTACAACTTCTGGTTCCATCACACTGAGGGTTGTTTGAATGGGTTTTTGGTTGAAATAAGGTCTGTGGTGAACACAAAGACTCATGTTGTACGACATTGTATTCTACTAAGCATAACTACATGAGTAATACACCAGATGGGTTAATGGACTAAAATCGGTAATGTTAGGACATAAAAGTCTCGGCCAACGCTCTACTCCCTCCCTAATTGCGGTGACACAGGTATTAGTTTAAGCCTAATTTGTAGCTTTCTACTTGTCACGCCTGCTTAAGCTTTAAAATTCGGGCTGTGAGTTCATGTGGCAAAATTTTTAATGATGAACCAGATGTGTAATAATGCATGAACTTGGTGGGGTAACAGTGGGTTGTTTTTCTGGAGTAAAACAAAGTCATTGGAAAAATCCTATTGGTTTTTTGTCGAGGGAACCAGGGTGATGCAAACTCATGGGTTGGCCTAAAAAAATACAGTACATCATCACTGCAGCACTCTATTTCTTCTATACCTTTGTAAATATTTCTGAAGTTGAGAAAAAAGATAATTATGCTGTTTTTAATAAGTACAACCAATGACTCCAAGTCAATGGTTTCACATTGTAACATTTCAGATTCACTGTTATTCACAGTGCTTCATACCTGGTTTTGTTTAAAATCAAAGTTTATAATGTTGCAATTCTGAGCTGGTTTGATTTGGTTCAATTTAGAACTCCATTTCTATCTATTTAATCTATGGAGAAACTGAATGGGAAAAACTACTTCTAGAACCAAGATGAGATGAGAGAAGGGCCAAGATGAGCGAAAAGTTCAAACAAGACTGTGTAACACCTGGAAGAATCTCATCTTTGGTCAAATTTTTATATTGCATAGTAAAATTTAAGTTGGCTTTTTGTCCAATCCAATTTATTCTTCCTTCGATATCCTATTTATATCCGTTAGAAACAGGCATCACGTCCTCATGGTGCAGTAGAGCAGCCATATGGTGATCCTCCTCCAGAGCACTGGATCAGCTTCACCATTGGTTCTCTGGCCGTCGGGGAGGTGGACGTCTGTTCAACAACCGCAACCAAAAGCACAGATCAGCAGTGAGAATTACATTTGCATGCTGTACAGAGTGAAACATGTATGTTTACAGTAACTCAGCAGGCTCTGATAAGCTATACCAAGGTTTTCATTATGACCGTATATGCTGTGAATGTGGAGGGAGGGTTGGGGGTAGATTAAATATATCAAAATTTGTGAAACTGCTAGTTGTTACATAGAAACAGATGATTCTGAAAGAAAAGCTGATAAATATGAGCTGTGTGTTACTCATAAAGTCACATGTTGATAATAAAACAACACTGGACATTATTCAGATGTGGTCTTCCATGATGACGTAGGACTTCTTCTTTTCTTTTTTTGCTTCCACTAAGGAAACTTGCTCATGAGTCATATGTAAAAGGTCATCTTCACAGAGGAAGAAGCGGTAATGGTTCTATATATCCTGTTGAGACCCTCAAATATGACTCATCATCTCATTACATGCTCCTGGCTCCAGCCCGATTGACATCACATTTATTTGAAACAGTATCCATGATTTATTAATTAGTGCATGCTAAAAATAATGACTTTCTGGTGGATGTTTAAGTATGCATCAGTGCACGATTATCAGCTCAACTCCCTGCGCTATGACAATGTCTGTGGAGGATCCGACATTTTCAGTTGAAAGGTGAGGGTAGTGAGACTAAACTAAGTGTTTAATTGTACCAGCCTAGAAACAGTAACTAATGGATTAGCTATTGGTTTAGCTTTTTGCTAACACTTCTATACATATTTATTAAGATGCAATTGTATGAGGAAATAACTCAAAAGTATGGACTTTCCCAGGTGTGGGAATCGTTTGAAACCTCACGATTCAATTCTTGGGGTAACGGCTCGATTCAAAACCATCAGAGTTTACAATGAACACGAAAAATGTTTGAATAGTACTGCGTGGACGTATCACTGAACTTAAAAACCTTTGACTGGCCAATGAGTTCACACTTGTTTCAAAAACAACTGGAGAAGTTCGGAGCTGTTCCGAGGTACTCGCGTCAGTAGGGCCTATGAATCTGTACAGCGACAGCGTTCACATGGTCCAAGCTTTCAGAAAGTTCCCAGTTTAGAAGTTGTAATTTCGAGTTCTTCGAGCACGTGAACGCTTTGGCGTTGATAGTGTTGCCAACTTGCCACAGAAATGCAAGATTCCGAGTAGAATGTGTTGTCATCTCGAAATT
Organism: Sinocyclocheilus anophthalmus; assembly: GCA_018155175.1. Classification (NCBI taxonomy): domain Eukaryota; kingdom Metazoa; phylum Chordata; class Actinopteri; order Cypriniformes; family Cyprinidae; genus Sinocyclocheilus; species Sinocyclocheilus anophthalmus. Next base: position 23,312 of record JADLZN010003499.1, read on the forward strand.
TAATTACACATGGCGTGAACGTAGCTAAAAACTAGTTTTGAGTGGATGTGCCAACTTTTAAATACCTATGATTGGCCATTGCATTCACGTTCTCAACACTGATTACCATTTTCAACTCTTCAAAAACATTGAGATGAACAATGAGCAGTATTGAGTGGATGCCCAACTGACTTAATGCAGGAGTGTGCGTATACAGTGATGTGAAAAAGTGTTGGACCCCTTCCTGATTTCTTTGCATGTTTGTCACATTTGAATGTTTCAGATCAAACTAATTTAAATATTAGTAAAAGAGAACACAAGATGCAGTTTTTAAATGAAGGTTTTTATTATTAAGGGAACACTAAATCCAAAAATACATGGCCCTGTGTGAAAAAGTGTTTGCCCCCTAAACCTAATAACTGGTTGGGCCACCCTTAGCAGCAACAACTGTAATCAAGCGTTTGCGAAAACTTGCAATGAGTCTGTTACAGCGCTGTGGAGGAATTTTGGTCCACTCATCTATGCAGAATTGTTGTAATTCAGCCACATTGGAGGTTTTTCGAGCATGAACCGCCTTTTTAAAAAGTCATGCCACAGCATCTCAATAGGATTCAGGTCAGGATTTTTGACTAGGCCACTCCAAAGTCTCATTTTGTTTTTCTTCAGCCATTCAGATGTGGACTTGCTGGTGTGTTTTGGATCATTGTCCTGCTGCAGAACCCAAGTTCGCTTCAGCTTGAGGTCACGAACAGATGGCCGGACATTCTCCTTCAGGATTTTTTGGTAAACAGCAGAATTCTTGGTTCCATTTATCACAGCAAGTCTTCCAGGTCTTGAAGCAGCAAAACAGCCCCAGACCATTGAACTACCACCACCATATTTTACTTTTGGTATGATGTTCTTTTTCTGAAATACAGTGTTACTTTTACACCAGACGTAATGGGACACACCTTCCAAAAAGTTCAACTTTGGTCTCGTCAGTCCACAGAGTATTTTCCCAAAAGTTTTGGGGATCATCAAGATGTTTTCTGGTAAAACTGAGACGAGCCTTTATGTTCTTTTTGCTCAGCAGCAGTTTTCGTCTTTGGAACTCTGCCATGCAGACCATTTTTGCCCAGCCTCTTTCTTATGGTGGAGTCATGAACACTGACCTTAACTGAGGCAAGTGAAAAAGCCTCGGTGCAGTTCTGTATTGGGATGTTTTGTTGTGGGGGGTCTTTTTGGTGTGATCCTCTTGGATGAGATGGTCGTCGACTGGTGCTCTTGGGGGGTATTTTTAGGTCGGCCTACTGCCAGGCCACATCCATGGGGAACGGTTCCAGGCCTGTTCCATGTTTTTTTTTATTTGCCGATTTGTGAATAATTCCTCCGTGGGTTCGCAAACAAGTGGAGTCCCAAATTTTTAGAAATGGCTTTATAACCTTTTCCATAATATATCTCAATTATTTTCTTTCTCATTTGTTCCTGAATTTCTTTGGATCTCGGCATGTTGTCTAGCTTTTGAGGATCTTTTGGTCTGCTTCACTTTGTCAGGCAGGTCCTATTTAAGAGATTTCTTGATTGCGAACAGGTGTGGCAGTAATCAAGCCTGGGTGTGGCTATAGCCATTGAACTCAGGTGTTATAAACCACAGTTTTAACAGGGGGGCAAACACTTCTTCACAGGGCCATGTAGTTTTGGATTTTGTTTTCCCTTAATAATAAAAACCTTCATTTAAAAACGGCATGTTGTGTTTACTTGTGTTATCTTTGACTAATATTTAAATTTGTTTGATGATCTGAAACATTAAAGTGTGACAAACATGCAAACAAAAAAGAAATCAGGAAGGGGGGCCAACACTTTTTCACCCCACTGTATATCAATGGATACCAAATTTACCTGGTACTTCCGGAAAACTTGTATTCTTATATTTTAAAAAATTTGACTTGGTACCAAAGTTCTTGTGACGGTTTACAGTCAGCATGAGCCGTGCGCTCTCTAAATTGCCCAGGTGATTCCACTTTTTTGCTGACATTATTGCATTATCTAACATGTAGAAAATATTTTTTTTTTGTAATATGTAAATCTATTTGAATCAGTAGAAGAAATACCAGTTTGGAATATATAATAACTGGAAGCGACTGGAAGCCTCACAAATGGGTGCACCCGCTCTTAAGTTAAAAATAATGTTGATAGTACATATGGTAAATCCATAGTATGCATTTTTGTTTGTAGTTAACTCTTTCCTACTACATAGTAGGCTAAAACAGTATGTGAAAAGAGTAGTATGTTCAAATTCATAGCATTCATGAAGAGTACCCAGATGACCTACTACTTCCGGCGAATTTCTGAAGTGCACATCTGATGGACATGTGACAAACATAACAAATGTAGTACATCTGTATTTCATTTATACTACAGAATCCACCTGATCTCACAGAAAAATGCTACTTTTTTGCAAGGTGGTGATTTTGTATGATTTGAATTGTACAAAAACAACGTTTTTTGGGAAAAAGGTACGCATCAAGTTCCACCCCTAAACATAACCATCAAAGAGGCGTAAGCAGATTGTACAAAAATGTATGTATTCACATGATCCAATTCGCCAAAATGTAAAATAGTTACAAATTGCTATGAGATTATGTTGCACATTCATACGTCATAATGTATCGAAAATACTTTTTTTAACAGCTACAAAGTACTCCTTCAAAAGAAGGGCATGTGGTTTCGGATGCAGTCACAGGTAAGTGAGACACCCTACATTTGATTTATTTCCATGAGAACACCAAGAGGAAGAGACGCATGCTGGGAGAGACATGTCATGGTAAATCAAGGAGAAAGCGAGGAGACGTGACACAAGGAAACACCGACCACCAGAGTGCCAGATCTTTATTATACACAACACCTTTTATTATCATCATCTCACTTCCAATTCTCATTGTGCATTTTGCTTCAAGTCCATTTTAATTGCTACACAGGCACTTGACAATTATTTGCTATTCCAAAAGCATAAAAAAAGAATGCTAAATATATCCTCAGTCCCTCACTCCATACAAAAGGACACAGTTATTAGAGGGAGAGATGGGGATCGGGTCACCATGAGAAAAGACCAGAGGAAAAGTTATGGCTGCAGTGATCTGGGCTTTATCCAGTTCTTAACAGATGTTGAAGTAATTTAAAATCGGAAAGGATACAGCTGGATACGATTTTAATTCAAGCCTTGAACTGACTGAAGAAGGAGCAGCGGTTGCCATCACTGTAGCCATAACACACAGGAGTGATTTAAGAGCGTTCGGCCCTGATTTCTGCAGCTAATTTTTAAGTTTAATCTCAAGTCCGACTCCAAGCCTTCAATTATTTACAGACAAATCGGCGCTTACACCAAAATCCCTATTCTTATCCTAAAGTTAATCAAGAAAACAACATTTGTCATGGCTCATTTCCTTGCACGCACATCAATAAAAGCAAACGGCAAAGATTCTGCAATCAAAACAGGATCAACAGGAAACCAGCTGGACCGCTTTCACTCTGAATTCTGTTCAACCATTGTTTACGCAACTGACGGGGCACAAATCTGTCAATAGCGAAGAATAGCTGTCGTCCGAAGCAAACGGTTTGTGAAAAATGCAAACACAAAGACAAATGCCCAGGTTATAAATAATACACTCAGAAATACGCCTTAGTACATTTACTATGATATCTACATTAAAGGTTCACCGTTTTTTTTGCGTTCAGAAAGTTCCCTGTGTTTTTGTAGGCGAGAACGGACTGGTTCCATAAAGCAAACGCCCCACAATGCCAAATACACCTGCATGTACCATGTTCAGTGACCTTGTGTCTGAGTGCATTCCCACTTCCTGTTGTTCTTCCCGCTCATAATCGCTCCCCTGACCCTCACCATCCCTGAATGCGAAAATAAAAGCGCCCCATAAGGCCTTGCCAATTAATTTAAGTTACAACAATCAGAACGCTAAGCTAGCGTAAACTGTTACCAGATTTGGAGTCAGATGTTACCTGAGCTCTGACGGGTCGGCCCGTCACGAGTGGTTACCATGCTTTCCAGGATTATATTCATATACACAAAATATTATTTATATAAACAGATTATTACAGAGATTTGCATACAAATTGCACCTCCTCCTTCTCTGACTACCTAAGAAATTCCCATCACTAGAAAACCGGAAGTGCTTTTCAAGAACCAAATTTCCCGGCCAACAGAAAGAAGATGTTGCCTGTTAACACCAAACATGAGCATCAACATCTAGGTTTTTGAATTATGAACTTGAATGTTTGCATTTCTGATTGGTTAGCTGCTACGGAGTCATAATTAACAGTCTCTTGGTACTAAGTGCCGTTTTGAAGGGAATCAAACATAACAAACGGCCAATTGAACATGAAAAACAGAAATCAGATCAAAATCAATCCCACATAGCAATAATAACAGCGGTCATGGTGTCTTATTTCAGCATATCAAGTTAGAGAGTCAAGAAAACACAGAATGAAAACAAAACACATGAAGTGCGTCTAAAACAAGAAAGAATCTTCAACCACCCTTAAGTTACCCAAGAACAGTACACATCTAATCCCACATTAAACCACTAGTCAGAGAGGAGGCTTCATGAGTCTAATGTTGGTTTGTCTACACAAGTTGAGTAGGATACCCCCTGGTGGTCACCTGACCTATGTGAGTGATGAAATGACTGAAAGTTGGAGGCCACTACACCCTTTAGTTCACTCTATAGTTTAACAAAATAATAGCAACAATAATTTTATTTGAATATTTATGTGCTTAATTTAGACCTCTGGGCTTTAAAAGTAAGGATGTGATTAGCAGCGCTGATCAGAGGACAGTTTGAGTGGATTATTTAGGTTTACTGGTCAGGCTGTATGTGTAGACACACGTGCACATGTTTCAGTGCAGTTCTCCAGCCCTTCCTTTCTCTCTCTCTCTTTCTTTCTTTCTGTCAGCCTATGATGGCCAGCACACGGGTCTAGTCTAGAAGGGAGGGCTCGGTGGGGCGGATAATGGTGGGCCGGTTGGGAGCGCCAGGGGGTCTTCTGCTGCAGGAGGAGAAAAGAGTGAGAAACAGAGGTGAGACATACCCACAACCATAGGGAAATTATGGAGGAGAAGGGAGAAGGGAGTAGACAAGATGTGATGAGATGAGAAAAGAAAAGATGAAAAAGAGAAGAGATGAGACTAGAAGACTTGAAAAGATACAAGATGAGGAGGGAATGAGACTAGATGAGACGAGATCAGAAGAGAAAAGAAGAGGTGAGACTACATGAGAGATGTGACTAGATGAGATGAGAAAAGACAAAAGGAGAGATGACTAGATGAGACTAGAAGAGATGAAAAGAGATGAGATGAGGAGAGACAAGAATTGATGAGACGAGATGACAAGAGACAAAATATGAGCAGAGACAAGACTAGATAAGACCACGTAAGAGACGAGAAAAGACAAGAGCTGAACAGAGACGAGACTAGATGAGACTACATGAGACTAGATGAGATGAGAAAAGACAAAAGGAGAAGTGATGAGGCAAGAAGAGTTGACTAGATGAGACTAGAAGAGAGGAAAAGAGACAAGATGAGGAGAGACAAGAATTGATTAGACAAGATGACAAGAAACAAAAGGTAAAAGATGAGCAGAGACAAGACTTAATGAGACCAGTGGCTGGTTGCATTAACAGCTTAGCCTAGTCTTAAAAAAATAGCCATCTATTTTTTTCCCCCTCAACACTCGTCATAACTTTTTAAAGTCAGTTGCAAAAAGGTAAACTGGTCTAATTTTAATCCGAAAAGTAAGACAGATTGCCCCTTTTGCTAACTGCTAGTTGGTCAAACTAGTTTTCAAGACACAACATAGCGGCTATGTTTATGCAACTGACCCCAGATGAGAAGAGGCAAAAGACGAGGAGAGACAATACTTAATGAGACTAGATGAGATGAGACAAAAGATGAGGAGACAAGACTAGATACGACCACATAAGAGATGAGACTGAGACTTTTATGCAACTGACCCCAGTTGACAAGAGACAAAAGATGAGGAGGGACAAAATGTAAAGAGACTAGATGAGATGAGGTGAAAAGAGACAAAAGATGAGGAGACAAGACTAGATAAGAACATGTAAGAGACAAGACTAGATGCGAAGAGATGAGAAAAGACGAGACTAGATTAGAGGACATGAGACTAGATGAGATAAGACAAAAGGAGAAGTGATGAGGCAAGAAGAGTTGACTAGATGATACTAGAGACATGAAAAGAACAATGGCCTCATTTATCAATCTAACGTAGAAACGAGCGCAGATCTGTGCGCACAAATCAACTTACGACAGAGTTCACGTGTGATTTATTAAACATTCGTATGCCGCCAATCTCATCGTACGAATGATTGCACGTTGATAAATGTGGCGGAAGAAAACAATCGTCATTTTGAATATCACGCCCCTAAAAACACCCTGTTTAGAAGCCTCGCCCTAGAGTTTACAACAGTGAGAAACGAAACCCGGCCAAAAAGAGTAAGTAATCTCGCTAAAGAGAAATTGATTTTACTCCAAAAACACCCGTTAACCTTGTAATTGCGAACAATTAGGCTACATTAATATATGTAATTTATGTGTATATTAAAATACTGGTAAATATAATCAGCCTATTTAGTTCCCCTCACTCTATAACAAATATTTTAAATTTAACGGTATTCAGAACAGAACATGAATGAAAATAAGTAGTTATAAAATTATATTTTTAACTGTAAAATAAAACACAAATTAGGCTATAGTGGCATTCATTATAAACAGCATACAAATGTCAAGCAAAACTGAAATGGCATTGGGCTCACGAGCCTGTCTCAAGAATCCAAATGTTTCCATTTTTGCCAAATTTGTAACATTTGTTTGCATAACTATTATTCATTACGCAGCCTAAACATGGCTTTATACTTCACTCATGTTCTAATTTCTGTGTAAAATCCTTCACATGCGCAAAAATTTAGTTTGGGCACTGCACGCTTATTTTACAGTGGACCTTTTTAAAATAAACAGTGTAACTTATGTTTTGTTGACTGCATTTTAGTTTGATGATGAATGGCTGAAATGTCAAGCAACGCTAGAACTAATGTTGTCTGTATGTGCGTGAGGCGCCTGTGCGATCAGATAGATTAAATCAAATAAAGATATAAAGAAAAGAAATTAATGCATTAAGAGTGTCACAAAAACGAGCACAACCTATACTTGTTGCACAGTTTTTTTTTTTGTTAATCTTTTAATTATATTATAGACTATTTTATATTTTGTGTGATCCTATTGATTTGATTCCTTTTATAAACTTATTTTCAGTTTTTCTCCTTTCACAGAAGCACTGCAGGTGCATGATGCAACGATTGAATATATCCTCATGGTCATTTATGCTGCTATTCGCGCATATAAAGCTAAAGCCCTGAATAAAAAAAAAAAAAAAAACGACATTCTAATCTTACTGGTTAACGATCGACTAATGAGCTTTGTTTGACGGTCAGGAAAATAAAAATGAATAAAATGCTGTCATTCTACAATTCTCCAGCGTATTTACTATGCTGTGCGCAACTTTATGTAACTCAAAAACTTGCGTACACGAGCTGAGACCAGACGTGAGATTTGATCGTAGCCACCGCTCATGTCCATATTGATAAATTCCAAGTTTTGTGTTGAAACGACCGTATGCCCAATTTTCTGTCTTACGTTCGTTTCGTAAATGAGGCCCAAGATGAGGAGAGACAAGAATTGATGAGACCAGATGACAAGAGACAAAAGATGAGCAGAGACAAGACTTAATGAGACCAGTGGCTGGCTGCATTAGCAGCTTAGCCTAGTCTTAAAAAAATAGCCATCTATTTTTTTCCCTCAACACTGGTCATAACTTTTTTAAGTCCGTTGCAAAAAGGTAGACTGGTCTAATTTTAATCTGAAAAGTAAAACAGATTACCCCTTTTGCTGACTGCTAGTTGGTCAAACTAGTTCTCAAGACACTTAACATAGCGGCTATGTTTATGCAACTGACCCCAGATGAGAAGAGGCAAAAGACGAGGAGAGACAATACTTAATGAGACTAGATGAGATGAGACAAAAGATGAGGAGACAAGACCAGATACGACCACATAAGAGATGAGACTAGATGAGAAGAAATAAGAAAAGACACGAGGAGAAGAGATGAGGCAAGAAGAGTTGACTAGATGAGACTAGAAGAGATGAAAAGAGACAAGATGAGGAGAGACACACTAGATAGACTACCTGATATGATATGAACTAGTGAGAGAGAACAAACAAAAGATAAGTGTTATGCATGAATACTTACTAGATAGATAGAGGTAAAAGAAGAGATCAAAGAGAACGATGAGACAGAAGAGGTGATATATGAGACTCAAACGAGAAGTTAAGGTGAGCTGTCAGACTAAAAGTGGGCCGGGGGGCAGTTAGGCCACAAGAAGCAGAAGAGAAGGCTAGAAAAGAGAGTCAATTTGAAGAAACAAGATAAGAATGGACAGGAAGAGACCAGACAAAAAAAGCTAGATGAGACTAAATGAGAAAAGAGATGAAGAGGCAAGAAGAAAAGAACAGATGGCATTAAAAGAGACCAGGCAGAAATGACTGAAGAGAATGAGTGCATGAACAGATGAGTATATAGAAAATACATATGAGACAAAGTGAGAAACACATAGAGATCTAAAAAAGAGATAATTTTAGAATGAAAAGAGACGAGAATATAAGTGTGCGGAGAAGACACGTCTAGATAGAACCTATATTAAGGATTAAAATAGACGCTAGATGAGTAGAGGGAAAAAGAAGAAAGGAAGAGATGAGAGGATATCAAAACAGGAAAATAATATCACTGGAAAGATTAGAAAATATGCTGAGAAGGAATTAGGTAGACTTGTTTCTTATATATATTATTAGTAGTATGTGACAGTTAGCAGAATATCTCATTCAGCTGCTAGTGAGAGAAGACTAAGAGCGAGAGACCGTACAATCCTCAAACCTGTCAAAGTTGGTTGGTTTGGTTTTTTTTTCCAAAACGTTCACTCCTCTCACTCAGACACAGATGCTTGTTCTCACGCACAGCGAGTCTACTATCTTCATGTAGGTGACAGATGGGTAAGTGTCCTTACCTGGGTACCCGGATGATGCTGGCAGGGCGTTTAGGGGATCTGTGGAGTCGCACTGAAGGAGCCAGGTTGCTGTTTGTCTGAAGGCATTAATGGGCTGCCTGTGCGAGAGGGAAGGTGAGCTGCAAAGGAGGGGGTGGGTTAAGAAGGTGTGGCGGGCCTGGTGTTGGACTCTCACTGCTGGATGTCGCTGGGTGGCGGGGCCGATGGGCCGGTCTTTGCTGGGGGGGTGGCACAGAGGACAGGAAAAGAAGAAATATAGTATTAAAACAGTTATGAAGTACACTACTCTTAAGGCCCAATATGCTCGTGGTGAAATTCTTCACTTACACCTTGTCTACACCATCTACGCAAGTGGCATGGTGCGAAGTGACACAATAAAAGACAATAGAACCCATTATAATCAGGTGATGCTGTCTACGCTGGACGCGGCATGACATGACAAATCCAGCTTTTGCAGCACAGTGCGACGCTAGTTAGTTAGTTACAAAATTACAACAGTTTGTTCTTTAATTTCACTTTAATTACACTGGGGCCTTTAAAGGGTTAAGGCCTGTTCCACATTTGGGGTCTTGGCCACTTGAGAGCGCATGTGCAACAGGAAATAAGTGAACAATACTGTCCCAGGTCTAATGAATGCCAAAGCTCAGTGCACTTGTTGCACATTAGATCCACATTACATCTAATAGCGCATTGGAGCGGTATTTGAAGCCAAGCTTACCCCATCATCCATCATGTACAGGATCCCATGTGACTCAATATCGTGAGACGTCAAGAACAACTTTCCAGTGTAAGCTAAATTAATTAGATTGTACATAGAAAAAATGTGTATACAAAGCTCTGTTAAACGAGCAGTTTTACAACACTATGATGTAGTGTGTGCCATCAGATAATTAAAAGTTCTACACACACTTGTGGTCTTCACACTCAATTGAACACTTGGGGAATACAGGAAATACACCAGGAAACACCAAGAAATACAGGGGCTGGACAAAATAATGTGAACACCCATTATTATAGGGGTTAATATCCTTTGTGTAGGCTACAGGAAAAAAAAAAAATAAACTTTGCGATTATAATCTTTTATTGTCTATACTCTCTAGGTTGCATCTCAGTGTACTATGGGTCAAATGGGTGACTTGTCAGACCTCCAAAAAAGGACAAATCATTGAAAGCCTGTTTAGCAGGAACGTCTATAACCCAACTGTTTGATGTTTTAAGAACAACAGTCTTTACAATTATGAGCATGTACACAAAGCATGATTAGACTTCATCAGCAAAGAAGAATAGAATGACAGGGACCGTCGAACACTAAGAAGGATTGTGTCCGAAAAACACAGAACTACTGCAGCAAAGTGACAGCAAACCTCAATATTCACCTTAAGGACCCTGTTTCCACAAACACCGACCAGAGAGGCCCGTGTTCATATTTTATTCTAAACATAGAAAGCCACAGTAATGGGAATGCAATTCCTTTCCAGACAGCAGCATGCTGTTCATTTTCTAACCTATTCTCTGGAATCCAGCTGTCGTTGACGGGCGGAGGTGCAGGAGTGGACACAGTGCTGGTGCTGATGTCACCGATGATGCTGAGGGCCTCTTTTATGGCGTGGTACATACGCAGCATCTCGTCTCTGCGCTGGGCCTGGTCAGCAGACTCCTCCATCAGACTGTTCTGATCTCCTGAGGAGTACAGGTAGGCCAACAGCTCGGAGTGGATGAAGTCTTTCGCCTGGGGACAGCAAGACAATAGAAAAGGAAGGAAAGGTTAATGAAGAGGCGAGGATGTTTGCAATACGCTATGTACAATGAATGTTTCAAGATGAACTGCTTAAAACACAAGCGGTTGTGCACTTACGTTGTTGATCATGAGATGCATGATAGTCTTGGGCATGAGGTCTCTGATGGTCTTGTTGACGATACCAGTGTAGGAGTCCACCAGGTTACGAATGGTCTCCACCTGCCTCTCCAGCTGAGGGTCCATGGAGAAGCTGTCGACTGGAGTGGCCTCTTCTGACTCCACCTACACAACATACACATCCCAGTTTCTTTACAATCACTTCTTATTTAATCTAAGTTTAGGACTTTTCATGAATTTTAACGACAACATCTAAAGTGACCTGTATCTTTAATGCATGAGTGGATGAGTGAAAACTATTCTTAGGGGGGAAACAAATAATAGTTTTGTTTACAACAAAATGTAAAGCCTTTCTTTACCTCTAAAACAACTTCTGCTGACCAAACCAAGACTGCGTAGATGGGGAAAACATTTGAACTATTTACTAGATACTAGACAACGTGAGTGATGTTTGCCCATGTAAAAGCTTTGTAAAAGTTGTTGCTAAGATGATTTAAGAGATCATCTGCTATACAGCTGCTACTGCATTTTGAGTGTTTCTGGCTTGCTGCTTATGCAAATTGCTTAGTAATAACATAGTAATAACACATTAATAATATAAAAGCATACCGGTCTTTAACAAACTGCAGATTTTCAGGTACCATGTCAATAACAGAAATGCATGTGCTAATATGTGCCTATTTTTTTCAACTCCCTAACTCCAAGTACATATAATAATAATAATAATATTAATGTTTGCCTTAGATGCACCACTACTACTAGTACTACTACTATTAATTTCATAACATACATTACCGTTCAAAAGTTGGCACCAGTAATGTTGTTTTTGAAAGAAAGTCATACTTTTATTCAGCAAGTATGCATTCAATTGATCAAAAGTGACAGGAAAGACATTTACAATGATAAAAGCAATATGTATTTCAAATAAATACTGCTCTTTTGAACTTTCTATTCATTAAAGTATCCTGAAAAGCAGCACAACTGTTTTCAGCACTGATAATAATAAGAAATGTTTCTTGAGCACCAAATCAGCATATTAGAATGATTTCTGAAGGATCATGTGGCACTGAAGACTGGAGTAATGATGCTGGATAGGAATAGATTATTAGAAAATAATTGTATTATTATTTCACAATTATATTTTTACTGTATTTTTGCAATAAACGCCTTGGTGAGCATAAGAGACTGTGTAAGTGTAAGTGACAAATACATCCTGATACCAAAAGTCCTACCCTTCATTATTTCCCATTGAATGTTCAGTTTTATTTGTATACATCACATCATGAAAGTTAAACGTGTAGACTTTAAACTCTCAAAAATGGAATATGGAGTGCTTTAGATTGTCCATGTGTTCAAACTGAACATTAGTACCTGATCTTTCTCAGGATAAACGCCTGCTCGGAGAAAAGAGGCTTTCCAGCTGTCCATGTCCTCCTGAGAATCACAGGCCAGCTCGATCTGACGCAAGTCCTTATACACGTTCCTGCGAGGGGGATCGAATACATGAAGTGGCCGAACACCAAACTCAAATACACAAACATAGAGAGTTGCAGTCAGCCCTGACCTTTGCTCGGTGTTGAAGATTGCAAAAATGTGCTTGGTAGACATGAAGCCTTTCTCCACGTCTCTGAGCTTCAGGTTGTCCAGAGGAAGCATGTACTTCTTCTCTTTTTCCTAGTAGAGCGAGATGAGAGAGGAAGAGTTACAACAATTTTATAAACCACTTCACAGTGGTATCAAAAGCTGCAGAGTTCTGAGATTCTGAATACAATACATAACAATGGATGCATAGAAAAGTGCCACATGAAGATTTTTGAAAACATCTTCTTTTGTGATCATATGGGTTTGGAATGACATGACCGCATTTTCATTTTGAAGTGAACTGTCCCTTTAAAGAAGGACCACCAGGTTGCCAAGCCAGAGAGGGGGATGTGAGACAGAGACCGAAAAGAAAAAGAAGAGGAGGAGTCTGGATGAGGACTAATGCTGCCAACTCATTCTGTTGAGTTGAGAAGCAGCATCTGGAAACGTTTATGTCTGCACAGCTACGGCCCCAACAGTTACATCACTCAGAAGAACACTTCCCTGCCCCCAACACACACACACACACACACACACACACACACACACACATTCATATACACACACAACAACCCCCCAGTAACCCAGTACGATTTCCTGCAAATTCCAAAGTCGGATCCCGGCTGGAACATTTCAGTGCGCATGCCACGTCACTTTGCCTCCCCTTTCGTCCCTTCTTTACTTTCGTCCTCTCATTTCTCCATTTATAGCTTTCTCTTTACTTCGAAAACCACTGCTAAAGGCACATTTCTCAGTGTTATTCATAAAACAATGGTACAGAGCGAAAACCGCACATGGTTCAGAATGCGAAAATGGAGCCATGATGGCAAAACGCTCTGTATTCCTCTCAAAGAAACTACAGAGGCCTGGAATATGCATTTGCCACGCAGCAGCGGACATGTGAGTAAACCGAATATATACGTTTGAAATGAATTCCTAATGTAAACATTATCAATAAGTAATGTTGGGATTTTCAGTGATGTTGTTTCAACCGATTTCATTATATTTAGATTCATAATATATTTAATATAATTTTTTTGTGCATATGCGGACCAGCTTTAATTACTTGATTCTTCATGTGCCTTCATTACTCGGTCCAAGAAGCTTTTTATAAGTAACAATCTAAACAAAACCAGCACATTTCACTACAAAATCAAAAGAGGTTACATTTTTACATTAAGAAAATGAAACCTATTTAACTGTAGCATTATTTTCATGAGAATTAAGCTTTCCCCCCCTCAAATTATCATTAACGTAGTATGTCAGAATATTTTACGTTTCCACTTTTTTTGTATTTTTGTTTTTGTAATTGTATCATTCCCAATTTATTCACAATGATTTTCATTAGACTTGTTATTTTAATACAATGTTATTTTACTGTTATAAATTATGTAAATCATACTTTACAATTTAAATATCAATATTTTTGACAGTCTTACAGTATTGAGAATCAAGATTTATGGGGATTCTGATAACTTAACTTGCTGCAGAAACAAAGTTACAATCCAAACATCTAAATGGTTATATAACAACCTTCATTTACTTCATTTACTTCAAAATATTTCTTATTACTCTATTTTATAAGTAGTGAGATGAACATAAGATCGACGCTTTATCAGTGTGTCTGTCTGAACTGTTTACTCTCCTCTGCAGTTGTGTGCGGTCCTCGGGGCAGTGACCTGCGGTCCAAGCGCCCTCTTTCCTCCCCCCCGCCTGCCCAGTGTTCAGACTACCTGTTCATCATGCTGCAGCTGAACAGTAGTCCGCACATTGGTTAGGCTGGGCAGGGACACACACACCCGTGGCTCGAGCAAATGGACTCTACCATTCGCTGGAGAATGGGGGAATTTTACATATAAACAATCTCTCTTGGGGAATAAATTGAGACGTTTACATTGAAGTTGCTTTGGCGCTTCTGCCAAATGCATTAAAGTACACATTCATAAATGTATGTGCTCCCTGGGAATGAAACCCAAGGTCTTGATGTTACTAGCACCGCATTCTACCAGTCAAGCCACAGGAGCTCTGGAAAACAGCTAACGTTTGCACTAATTTCAAACACACATGGAGTTCGAGCCCAACTTGAGTGGAGCTAGTTTTAAGATGAAGCGAATGGGGGAGGGACTGCAAAAGAGAAATGAAGAACAGATCTCACCTCCTCGTCCTTGTACCAGGACAGCGATTCAGCCGTCAGGACAAACCAGTACTCCTTGGAGCCACCCTTCATAATGCTGATGTTGAGGGTTAGCCAGCCTTTACGGATCACCTGTGGGACAGAGGGTAGAGGGGGTGGAGGGTGTAGGGCATGCCACAAGAATGGGGAAACATTTATGAGATCCACACGTGTACATTCAACAGTCTTTGTGCTGGAAGCTTGTGTCCTATGCTGAACAAACCTAAAAACCCTATTGTGCAAACCTTTGGTGCTTACCTGTTGTGGAAAGATTTTGTGTAACTCTGCCAAAGTTTGGTTGCCTTCTATGGTGGCTAATGTGATTAACTAAATAACTGCTTTGTACATTACAGCAGTGGTTCTCAACTGATTTCGATTTTTTTTCAGGCAAAAAAAGATCCATTGTTTCGAATTTTTTGTTGACATTTTGCGGGTAAAAATGGTCCATTGTTTTGTTAAAATCTTTTCAGGCAAAAAAAGATCAATTGTCATTACATTTCATTGTTAATATTAGCAATGCATAACACAGAAATCACTTTTTTAAAACAAGTAGCATTATGTTTGTCAATATAGCGAATCTGTGCGACCGTGTTGAACCCGTTGCGAAATCCCTCACGCGTGGATTCCAATGGAAATGACTGCATTTCGTATGTGAAAATTTGTATGAAAAGTATGGAAAATGTGGGCCCATCAATATGCAAAAATATTAACATACAAATAAATATTCATAGCTAAACAGGAAAAGTGATGACTGTAACTGCGTGAAAAATAGCAGAAGTGCGATTTACCAACTTAAACGCATAAAACATGTTGTATAAGTATTAGCGAAAACACCCTGATTCTTGATTCAAAGTGTTTTCCAGGTTTTTTTTTTTTAACCTGATATACACAATTATATGCCTATTTGCACTTTACTATTCGCATTTAGCGTTAGGTTGCGATTCACCAGTTGGGAACCACTAGACTATAGTATCTAGCGTTACTCTGCATGGAGTCGGAACATAAGGCAGCAATTAAAGATTGGTTAAAAAATAAACTCTCTAGAAACTCTGAATATACACTAACAAAACCACTGGGGAGTATCTTGAAGTCTTGAAATAGAGCAACAATAAAAGAATAAAGGAACAATTTTGCTGTGCTTGTGGATTTTTTTTTCGTTCTAAAGCACAGGGAAACGTGACATCAGATGCCATCCAGACCCACTGGATGCCAGAGAACAGGGGTCAGAGGTCGGCAGTGGTATGTTACGATCAAATTAGTGAGTAAAAGCAAGCCTGCATGCTGGTAAACGAAGGAGAATGCTGTTATTAGTGTTAAATGGAGAAAGACGTACACTCAAGTGTGAAAACCTATTGAACGGGAAGGAATAGTGAAAGAAGACACAGGTAAGCAGGTCGTAACCAGAGGCTGTTTGCTAAGAGAAGGTACAGGAGCTGGAGAAGAAAGGGTTAGTCAAGGAAATGGGAGGGAAAGGGCTTTCAGATTTCAGTGGTAAAGAAATTTCAGTGTTATTTTTGAGGTTAACTCAAGGATTGTGGAACACTGTTTCGTAAAGTCAACAGAATCAAAATGAATCTTATTTCCATTATTAAAAGGTTCACCCAAAAATGAAAATTAGCCCATTATTTACTCACCCTCAAGCCATCCTAGGTGTATATGACTTTCTTCTTTCAGATGAATCCAATCGGAGTTATATAAAAAATTTACTTTGATCTTCCAAGCTGTTTAATGGCAGTCAGCGGGTGTTGCAGTTCATCAATCCAAAGAAGTGAAATAAAGCGCCCATCCATAATAAAAAGTGCCTCACACGGCTCCAGATGCGTTTTTGTTACAAAATTAACCATGCGCAAAGCCGACATCTTACATCATCCTCCCGGAGCTGCTTCCATGTACAACTGTTGGCGCAAGCTAGATTAAAGGGATTATTATGTTTTGAACATGGATATGTTTCTTACAAAAACACATCGATTCACTACAGGAGGCCTTTGTTCACCCCCCGGAACCGTGTGAGGCACTTTTTTATTATGGATGGGAATGCCTTTATTTCACTCTTTTGGACTGATTGACTGCAAACCCGCTGACTGTCCATTAACCGCTCTGGAAATCAAGTCATTTTAATATAACTCCGATTGGATTCATCTGAAAGAAAGAAGTCATATACACCTATGATGGCTTGAGGGTGAGTAAATAATGGGCTAATTTTCATTTTTGGGTGACTATCCCTTTAATGCACATTCCAGCTTCGTTCTGGTACTACATCTTACATCGAAATACCCCACAGCGTCAATGACACTGAACGTTTTCCATTAAAGAAAGAAATATCACAACAAAATGTACTGCAAGCATTTCTACGGTGCCATCCCTTTTCTCCCTTTCCATTTTGCTTTGTTCTCTGTAAAAACTGAGTGAAACTGAGAGGAGGGGGTTAGAGTTAGACAGAGCCAACAGAAACAACGCAAACAAAGTTATAACAGGCTATATAGATTGTTTGCCTTGGTGGGGAAATGCCATCAACCTTCTTAAATATAGAAACCTGATAACCATCTCTGAGAGGGGAAAAAAGACGGAAGAGACTGATGAGCAGAGAAAAACACCAGGACAGTACGGCTCAGGCATCTCGTGCTAGGATGTACTGTAGCGACCCGAACAAACGACCACAAAAACGCTCTTGAATATCTTTTCATTAGACAGAAATCCAGCAAATATCTGTGGTCAGAGCCTGGCTTGGGCTCTGTATTCTCTAACATGGATCCAATTACCCTTTTGCCGCCCACAACTGAAAGAAATGAGAGCATGACCCTATTTTCCATTGTGTTTGGATTTCACCGTTCTTCCACGTTGCACATTCTGACTGCTGTCTCTCTAAATTAAACAAATTAATCCTAATATTATGTACATTTAAAATGCATAATTATTAACAAGTTAATCAAAGAGTTGGCAAAATATGATCAGAAATTTAATTAAACAGAAATTTGTTGACAGAAGGGATGATTTTGAATTAAAGATGAGATGATTAGATGATTACCTGTGAGAGGCGACTGTTAATTAACCCAATAGAAATCTCCCAATTAACTTTGCCCCAGAAAGGATTTCTCTAAGGTTGAGCAGTTAATTTAGTAAATTAGAACCAATTGATTAGCAAAAGGAACCCGACACTGCCACATTCTGGCCATTACTGGCACACCAAAGGGGGGGAAAAAATCAACAACTAAATACACCAACTCACTGTTATGGTAGGGCTGGACAATATTTTGTTTATCCACAATAAGTTCGGTGCGGATATAAAATTAAGCAACAGTTATTATTGTGATGACTTTAAGACCCTTTTACTGTATTTGGCCATTAAGTTTGTGATTAAGATTCAATTTAATTCAATTTATTTAATAGTTTCAAAATACGATTCATCACCTTAAAAATGCTCATGCCCTTTGTGGCACTTTACAATTATTAAAAGTTAATAAACAAATCTAAAGGTAAATGTTTATTTATGATTGTTACATAGCTACTCTTCATTTAGTGAAAAACAGAAAACATGTCTTGATTACATTAATTAGATATATATTGCTTTACTTTTGAACTACTTGACAAAAATGGCTGTTTGGATGCAATGACATTTAATATAGTTAAAAGGTTCAAACATATTGAGAATTTTTAAGCCATATAGCCCAGTCCTACCTCAGACATGTTGTTAGTATAAACAAAATCATATTTCAGTGGAAAATAATTGTGATTAGCTCTTCATGGCAAATGCATTCAAAAATCTATAAAAATACATTAATTAATTAAAAATGCACACCACATACATGTAAAAAAAAATCCCAATCACACCCACCACATGTTATCTTAGGTTTGATTTTGGCTCTTTAGTATGAATTGTATGTTTTTCCACTGGCCCTTAAAACGGTCTGCTCGCTCACACACCAACGCCCATGACTGTGTGACGTAGCTGATTCTTCGACACCAAAGGCCTAAAACATTCTGCTGCAAACCACACCAGTCCCTGACTCATCCCAGGACTCACATCCAGCAACAGGATAACTGAGGCCTCCATTTCACTCCATTTTCTCATAAAAAAAGGGTTCTTTCATGCATAAAAATACACTGATATATTAAATTAAGGGTGCACTGTGACATTTTCTCAAAGGAATGGTTAGTAATGTTCTCTCGGTTTAATTACTAAAATTACCGAATGTTAGGTGATGCCACTAATTACAGTGGGCATTTTATGGTGGAATTGACGTCAGTTACTGATTAGTCATAACTGTAATTGAAAAACTAGCCATAATTAAATTTTATTCCAGTTTGGTTTTTCCACCAGACTATACCTTCTCGGCTTCGCCTTCTCTCAGGCCACCTAGCTGCAGAGTGAAAGAAAAACCATCAGCTTTATAACTCTCGTCGGCAAGTTTACACACAGACATCCCACCCACACTGGTAATTACAGAGTTGTTTGACCTGTTACGGCCTCAGTTCTCCTGTCTGGATGAGCGCTGGTGACCTTTAACTGGGCATGGCTTGTAGGTTTGTGGTACTTACCAGTATTTCACCCTGCAGTGATAAGGAGGGACGGGGGTGGGGGCAAGTTTTGGGGAGAAGAAATGAGACAGAGACACAGGAAACAAGCAAAGCCAGGAAGGGAAGACAGTGCAGTTAAGAAAGACACATTTTTCAAATGGAAATGAAAAGGTTTGACGGGGACAAGGGTGTGATGGAGTGAGTCAAAGAACAGAGAAAAGTCATAATGAGAAAAAAGTTAGAAGCAGACACACAATGAGAGAAGAAGAGAGAGAGAGAGAGAGAGAGAGAGAGAGAGAGAGAGAGAGAGAGAGAGAGAGATGTGAGATATGAGGAGCACGCGAGAGAGAGATAGAGACGCTGGACCAAGAATCAGGAACAGTTCCAGTGCAATGTTAAGAGTATAAGCTGACAGTACCTGTCACAACAATCAGAATTATCTACTGAGGCAGAGCCGAGTCTCAACAACACCGCCACAATAAACAAAATCAAAATATCATATTCGATCATTGTTCACAGCTAGGATCCAGACATCGAAATTAACCACTTCAAATAGAAAGAGGAAGTTTGCATTAAATTAGGGCAAGACTGAAAAAAACCAAAAAAACAATGCATTGATTACTCATTTGTCATGCGTCAGTGTTACTAGCAGCTAGTACTGCTGTGATGTTAGTGAAAGCAGAGTTTCTCAAAAGTGGGAGGAAATGAAAGGGAATGTCCCTGTCTAATAACACAGTGTACTTTCAAGTTGCTTATGTCATTTCCACTGAAACCTTCAAACATGATAAGCCCATTTCAGGCTCTTTTATTTTTCTAACTTTGTTAGAAAAATACTCTTTACTGCCAAGCAATGTTCATTCCAAATGAAATGGTGCACATACTGTAAATACTAACACTGTGTCCTAACCAGGCGTGAAGTGACATAATTCCAGCTGTCAACACAAATTACAGCGTGATGCTTCACAATATCAGCCATTCAGAACATGTCTGATGTATAATAGAGTTGTTCATGACAACAGTTATGTAATTTATGTTGCAGAACAAAACATGAAAGTTTTTTTTGTTTTTTTTCAAATCTTCCCAAATCTTGACAATGCTCACTCAAACAATACACTCTTGGTGGGGATGCAATGTAACATAATTTTTAAAAACTTTTTTGTGGTTGGTAAAGGCAAAAACTTGTTGATAAGTGATAGAGACCTTGACGAAAAATACTGTTCAGTTTTTAATCAAAGCTGGTAAATCAAAAGGGGTGATGTGGAAGGGGTCTCTTAGGGTTCAATGTTAGGCCCTTTTGTGTTTAATTGGAATGGTGGAGGGCGTGATGGTGTTGGAATGAAGGGGTGTCAACGTGGATTTAAAAGCATGTGGAAGCAGAGAAAAGTGTACCTGGTTGGGAATGGCCCTCTTCTTGTTAACGATATTCCTTTGCTGGGCGCTGCAGGTGGAGGAAACAGACAGAGAACACTGATTACACATGCACCGATTGCATGCTGCCGTCTATGTCGTGGTTTGTGGTATATACACCTCAGTGCGACAACTAGGGGCTATGAAATGATGAGGTTGTGTTCTAAAACCCTCCTATGTCACTCAGATGGGAGTAATCCTGACTTCTTAGGATAGGCCCCGGAAGAAGGGAAGTGGTGGGAGAAAAAGGAGATGGGTGGTCTGATTACCATCTTTCTAAATGTGTCTGGGTGATTAAGGGGGCGCTAGCGCACCTGTTGTTGCTGTACCCTGGAATGGTACCGTCATCCATCCGTCTGCAGTCAAGACTGAAAGTGACGGCATGAGAACCGTTAACAGAGGCGCCCTGACAAACTCACGACATGCGTATGGGGATACACGCAGGGCGAGCAGGGTCAGACAGGCTTGATGCTATAGGCGACCTTTGACTCAACTCTTGAATACTCTACAGTAACCATCTGAGCATGCAAACATTTCGCATGCAATCAGACTTTAGTTGTAGACTAGTTTGAGAGGCCAAAGACATGCACTATAATTTTAGTGCATTTAAGTTACCTCCAATGAATTAGCCATAATGCACAGGCATAGGGACCTTATCTGATCTTTTTAGTCCACTGCACTGACAGTAAACAGGAGACACAGTCCAAACATGACTTTCAGAGTTTCTTTAACAGGTTGAAAACATCTTATATACAGAAATTCTATATATAGCTAAATATTGTTGATGCCCTGGGAACATTACAGAAAAGATAATAGCATGGGGATGTCAGATGTATGGAGCGTCTGTACCATGTTGACACCAAAAAGAAAAAAAAATGTTTTATATATATATATACACATATACTATATGTATGTATATTTCGTCAATATCTATCGATTAGGTCATCACATAATCTTATATATATATAACTATATATATATATATATATATATGTGTGTGTGTGTATGTTGTGTAAATGTACTGTATGTATGTAACCATGTATATATATATCAGATATATATAATATAATATATATATGTAGCATTATATATATTATATATATAATTGTACCTACAGTGGGTACGTAAATTATTCAGACCCCCTTAAATTTTTCACTCATTTTTTTTTATATTGCAGCCATTTGCTAAAATATTTAAGTTATTTTTTTTTCCTCATTACTGTACACACAGCACACCATATTGACAAAAAAAACACAGAATTGTTGACATTTTTTTGCAGATTTATTAAAAAAGAAAAACCTGAAATATCACATGGTCCTAAATATTCAGACCCTTTTCTGTGACACTCATATATTTATTTAACTCAGGTGCTGTCCATTTCTTCCGATCATCCTTGAGATGGTTCTACAGCTTAATTTGAGTCCAGCTGTGTTTGATTATACTAATTGGAGTAGCGAAGTGGACTGTGTTGTCAGATGAAAAGCGCCACACTTTGCTTATATAACACAAGCCCATACAGCTCACAGTGCATGTCAGAGCAATTGAGAATCATGAGGTCAAAGGAACTGCGTGAAGAGCTCAGAGACAGAATTGTGGCAAGGCACCGATCTGGCCAAGGTTACAAAAAAAATTTCTGCTGCACTTAAGGTTCCTAGAGCACAGTGGCCTCCATAATCCTTAAATTGGGGACGTGTTGGACACCACCAGAAACCTTCCTAGAGCTGGCCGTCTGGCCAAACTGATCTATCGGGGGAGAAGAGCCTTGGTGATAGAGGTAAAGAAGAACCCAAAGATCAAAGTGGCTGAGCTCCAGAGATGCAGTCGAAAGATGGGAGAAAGTTGTAGAAAGTCAAAAATCACTGCAGCCCTCCACCAGTCGGGACTTTATAGCAGAGTGGCCCGACGGAAGCCTCTCATCAGTGCAAGACACATGAAACATTGTGCTAAAAAAACACCTGATCCACTCCGTAAGATGGTGAGAAATAACCGTTCATCTGTCCTGATCGAGACAACTCTTGTGTCCTTAATGTTAAGCGGTAATGCTCGTGAGCTGAACCACTGCATCTGCCGGTGCACCTGTGTCGCATACAGTCCCGTACGTGAAGCTGGGTGGGGGCAGCAGCACTGTGGGGGTGGTTTTTCTATATGCCTCCATGCAGGACATGAACCGAAAACTGTTGCAATTCGGGGGAACGATGATGATAGCCCGGCACCGGCCGCGCACAAGTACAGGTTATATGCCTGCCTGAGAACGTAAAACCTTGTCCAGAGTGCTCAGGACCTCAGACTTTGCCGAAGGTTTACCTTCCAACAAGACTATGACCCTAAGCACACAGCTAAAATACGAAGGAGTGGCTTCACAACAACTCTGTGACTTCTTGAATGGCCCAGCCAGAGCCCTGACTTAAACCCTATTGAGCATCTCTGGAGAGACCTAAATGGCTGTCCACCAACGTTTACTATCTAACCTGACAGAACTGGAGAGTATCTGCAAGGAGAAATGGCAGAGGATCCCCAAATCAAGGTGTGAAAAACTTGTTGCATGGTCCCACTCTTTGTCCCAAAAAGGGACTCATGCTGTATTAGAATCAATGGGTGCCTTCCTACGTACAATATACTGAGCAAAGGGTCTTTAATACTTAGGACCATGTGATATTTTAGTTTTCTTTTTTTAATAAATCTGCAAAAATGTGAACAATTCTGTGTTTTTCTTTCAATATGGGGTGATGTGTGTACATTAAAGAGGAAAAAAAAAAAAACTTAAATGATTTTAGAAAATGGCTGAAATATAAAAAAGAGTGAAAAATATAAGGGGGTCTGAATACATTCCGTACCCACTGTAAATATATATATATATATAGATCTATATCATATATATATTAAACCTGACCCAAAGTTAATTCTGTTAACATGTTGTAGTCATGTCATCTGGTTTGGTGTCTGTACCATGTTGACACAAAAAGAAAAAAAATGTTATTATATATATATATACACATATACTAACTGTGATGTATAAATTATTTATAATATATTATATAATTATATATATATTATACAGTATCTGTGTATGTACTGTTGTAAATGTCTGTACGTATGTTATGGTTATGTATAGTAATCTTATATATATATATTATATAAACTCGTGACCAATGAATTTTAAGTTACCATATTATAGCAAAGAAAAAAAAAGAAAAAAAAAGTGCCGCAGGCTGATGAGCACACTTCTAAGCAAAAACTACAAATGAAAAACATAGAACCTTTGAAAGATTCTAGTTTTTTTTGAAGAACTTGTCATATTCTGTTTTGCTCTTAGAATTAAATGTGGTTTTAGATAAACTCACCTGGCAAATGTTAACTGTGATTGGCTGCTTTACATGTTGGTCACATGGCCACTTCCTGCCTAAATAAGTCTAAATAAACTGCACTGCAGACAGTAAAAAGTCCAAATACGCAAAAAGCGCTGCTAAGGTTAAGGGTCAAGCTTTGAGGTTAGTAATGAAACCCATAATGTGCCGCACTGTATGCTACACATACTTTGCAAATCCAATGAAGTCCTCATGGTTGGTGTTGATGTATGACAGCTCAATGTCAATCAGCAGAAGGACCTGGTAAAAAAATAAATTTTGCACATTAAGAAAATTAATGAAAAAAAAAAAACAACAACAGTAAAAGCGGATCTTCTCTCGCCAGTTTCGCACCTGGTCCTTGGTCTTGCCTTCTCTCTCTCTGACATAAGTAGTGACAATCCTCTCAGTCTCTTCTCGCAGTCTGGGGTAAGAGCCTAGCTGTGGGGAAAACACAAGATAGATGCAGGCTACGGCATGTACACATAGCCACATGCACACGTGCGCAAACACACACATACACATTCTGCGATGTAAAAGCAGTAAGAGCTAACCATGATCAGACCTTTTCACACAGGTTGATGTGAAGACTAGTTTTCGATAGCCACCATGCACAAGAGGAACCAATGCAAGAGAGAGAGCAGGAATGCACACACTCACACACACATAGATGCAGATTTGAGTATTTCAGCAAGTTGTGCAGGTAAGACCGCATTCACTCCCAGCCAGGAATGGACAGTGAATCAATAAATTAAGTTCTAAGTGCAGTAAACCAAATTTAAGGGATGCTAGGGTTGGGAATCGAGAAAGTTACAAATATGACTGTAAAATACTACGGCCAAATGATTATGATATTTGGTTCTTTTAAGAGTTATTATACGAGTTATTCTACTGATACGGTCAGAACAGACAACAGATACGGTTGAATCTACAGCACCAAGGCAAAAGACGTTATGTTTAAGTGATTTTTTCAGACTCTTCTTACGAATCAGTCAAATGAGTCTCAAATCCTTTGATCATAATTGGCTCACTCACTCACCGAATCAGTTGGAGTAGTTAATGAATTAACAACAGACTCACTTAAGGAATAGAAAGTCATTATTTTTGGGCCTGTCAGACTTGAAATAAACTAAGAACTGTTTCAATAGCAGCAAAAGTGTTTTGCAATACAATATGAACACAATACCTAACAATTGTATATAACAATGAATCTTTTTTGATACAAGTACATAGAAATTAAAGAGACCAAATTGGACCCATTGTAATTAAGATAAATAAATCATAATGATTCAGTTTACAATAAATCACAATAAATCAGTTTAATTACTTATTTGCTGTTAATATGACAATGTGTAGTGAAACATACACATTCAGAACATTATACATTTTGTTGTGACAAAGAATAAATTTTTACAAATGTTACCAGCTTAGCACTGTTTAGTATTTTAATTTATAAGAATGATAATTTTCCTATTATTTAATAATTTATGCAAGCATACATAGTATAATAGCATATGGTATAATGTCATTAGGATCAATAATTTGGTGCTTTCAATGTCACGTGAAGTACCACATACAAAGTTTAAACTTTCCACTGAGAAACCTCCTGATCAAGTCATGCTTGCGATGGAGTTTCTCATCCTCGGACTCGAATTGATAAGGTAATATCGATGTCATTTTTGTAAACTTATAGCATCTTTGTTTACAAGTAATCCTCCTGAGCAAAAAATAATTATGGTAATGGGCGTTTCGTTCCCGACACGCATTGTATACGGAAATACCAATCAGCCAGCTGACCAATCAGAGCAGAATAGGCTTATGGAAGGGAAGGGTTTACAGACCTTAAGCTCAGAACTGCTTTTGAAACAAACGAATCTATCCTCGAAATAACATTGAAAAAATTCTCTATCTAATATTAAATGTAGAAAATTACAATGCTTTCTGACCTTAGATGCATTTAAACCTGTTGTAGGGGACTCCAACACAATATTAGGACACTTTAAAATACCATATGACCTGCTCTTTAAGTGGAATTGGAACTACAGCAAGTATTGGTAAGCTCCTAACGATTCCCATCCCTAGTTATTAAAACATATAAATCTTAAGTGATAACAATTTCATGTGAAATGCAGGAAATATTTGCATATTAAATAGATTAAATAGATTAAATTCCCACCGATACTCTTCCAAAACTGAGAGTGAAAAAGACTCGAGAAAGGAAAGAATGTGAAATTTTCAAAAAGAATGTGTGGCATTGGAGAGGGAGGACAGAATTAAAAATCAAGAATCAAGCACTGCAGTTCCACCTATGACCACAAGACGGCAGGTAATAATAATAATAATTATAATAATTCATTACATTTATACAGCGCTTTTCTAGGCACTCAAAGCGCTTTACATTGTCAGGGGGTATCTCCTCATCCACCACCAGTGTGCAGCATCCACCTGGATGATGCGACGGCAGCCATAGTGCGCCAGAACGCCCACCACACACCAGCTTACTGGTGGAGAGGAGACAGAGTGATGAAGCCAATCAGTAGATATGGGGATGGTTAGGAGGCCATGATGGTCAGAGGCCAATGTGCAAATTTGGCCAGGATGCCGAGGTCACACCTCTACTCTTTTCGAAAGACATCCTGGGATTTTTAATGACCACAGAGAGTCAGGACCTCGGTTTAACGTCTCATCCGAAGGACGTGCTTGTTGACAGTATAGTGTCCCCGTCACTACACTGGGGCGTTAGGACCCACACAGGGTGAGCACCCCCTGCTGGCCTCATGACACCTCTTCCAGCAGCAACCTAGTTTTCCCAGGAGGTCTCCTATCCAGGTACTGACCAGGCTCAGCCCTGCTTAGCTTCAGTGGGTAGCCAGTCTTGGGCTACAGGGTGATATGGCTGCCGGTGCTAAACGGCAGGAGACGGGTTCTTTGTTGCTTATGACAACAGCAGCAGCCTTTTGTGTTTGGGGCAGGAGGCAAAGCGTCTGTCACTGTGTGTCTTTTACTTTTACAGTCAGTGGTTGAGGCTTAACTGATGCTCTACTAAAGCAACAAAAAATAAAAGAAGGTGATGTGCCACTGACAAATGCTGGAATTGGGGCTCTAAAGCCGATTCATCTTGGAAACATCCAATTTTTCCAAGCAATCTGAATGTTTTTTATTGGATTCACATGGGATATGGAAATGCAAGGCTCATTATGTAACAGAACACCAACTTTGGACAAGTCACATGGACACATTCCAGACAATCACTATGGGTGTGGCGGAGAGGGCGTGGCTGATTCATACAGGTGGAAAGCTGAATGGGAAGGTGGGCGGCAGCATGTGGAAATAGA
This sequence comes from Sinocyclocheilus anophthalmus, assembly GCA_018155175.1. NCBI lineage: Eukaryota > Metazoa > Chordata > Actinopteri > Cypriniformes > Cyprinidae > Sinocyclocheilus > Sinocyclocheilus anophthalmus. Next base: position 50,624 of record JADLZN010003499.1, read on the forward strand.
GGGATGAGGAGTTTTTTGACTCCGCCTTTTCTCGATCCGCTCCTGGTTACCTTCTTGGCACTTTTCCTGACGAGGGTGGTGAGTTCGGACACCACCAGGTCCACACATTTCAGGCTGGGTTCTTTCAGTTTGCGGATCTGTTTTTTCACTATAGTCTCAAAGGCCAGATCAGGGGTGAACAGCCCCGTTCTGAGGGGGTCAGGGGGATGCCAGTGAAAGAAGGGGGGAGAAGAAGTGTTCAGGTGTTAAAAAAGGACAGAAAAAGAGAAAGAAGGGGAAGAATAAAAAGAGAGGAAACTTTTAGTTGATTAATCATTGCTTATCTATGAACAGATACAAACTAGGTCCAAAAGGGGGAGCCGCAGGTTTTCACATCCATGAATTATGTATTTTTTTGCACCACAATAAACAAACCCTAGAAAAGCTTGTTCACCGAAGGCTACATCAACATCCGTGTTACTAACTAGTCTAAAAATTTGCATTTTTGTTCCACACCACAAATATCACTACTGACAATGCTAACTACACAGTAATCAAATTTTTTACTATTTATAAATATTAAAACAACTGGCCTCTAAAATAATAATAATAATAATAACAATGATATGACGGACAAAGATTTCATTGTATTTTTTGGAATAACGGAATCAATGGTTTTCATGCCACTTTGGTTGTGCTTGAAAGGAGAAGTCCAATGAAACAGAAGTATCAACTGTAACATAGCACAAATTAATTGTTTCCAATATGGTCTTCGTTTCCACATAGAGCGGTAACAGTTCGATCCGTACGTACGGTACGCAATTATGTCCGTTCCACTAGTCCAAAGTATGTGAATATTCCCCAAAAATAGCGAACAGTACCAGCAGGGGGGGGGACTTTGTTATGGTACCTTACAATTGGGGAACCTATGACACAGCAAAGGGTAACCAATGGTGGGCCTAAACCCCCACAGGATGTTTGATTGGTTGACTAAATCGTCACTCTTTGCGTGAAGTACAGGGGATAAAGGCGTGCCTTTCACCCGGAATCGTCCGTCTTGTGTGCTGCTGTCCATGAGTGTCGGGCTTATTTACATCAGAGATTACATTCAGTTTGCACTTAAATATATTATTTTAAAGTATATTATTCATTTAATAAGTAAAATTTTTTTTCTAAGTATGCTACAGTCAAGTGTACTTCTTTTTATATGATTAATAATGTGATCACTATCCCCCCCCCTTACATTTTCATGTTGACCCTTGGCTACAGAGACGCTCAGGATGTTGCAGCACCCCTGGCTCATCCCTTTTAGACTGCAGATGACCAGAGAGTGAAATTCTCCGCTCATCTCCTTATCACAAAACCGTCACAACACCCCAACACACGACAGCAGAGCCAGCGCACACGGCAGTCGGGGGGGAGCCGAGGGGGGTCACACCGACACGCAACCACACGTTCAACCTCTGACTCTCACTCTGTGCTTTTCACTGAAAGCCCCATCTGTTTGTCTCAGGTGTAGTGTGACGCCCCCTCACAAGAAGCCCCCCAGTGGCCAGGCTGGGGTACTGCAGTACCTTGTTGGTGCACTGCCTGACTGTGTTGATGAGCTCCTGAATAACCAGATCGATACATTTCAGACAGGGCTCTTTCAGCTTAATGATCTGCTTTTTCACGATGGCTTCAAACGCCAGATCTGGAGTGAACAGCCCAGTTCTGAGAACGCACAGGACAGACAGACAGCAGGACGTAAGAGGACGGAGACAAACAGTGAGGAGAAAGAAAAACAACAAGTGCGCCAAAAAAATAACTCAAAGACAGATATTTGTGACAATGATATTAAGACAGAAGTGAAACCACGTTAAATTAGGATACTTGAAGGTGAAGTGGAGGGAAAGAAGAGGATAAAGACAACGTTTTAGCTCACAAAGACTAAAAAAAATTAAATAAAGTGAGTTCTAAATAAGAAACGGACAGATTAGTGTGGCTCACTGTGGGGAAAAAGAAGTCAATTAAACATTTCAGAGACAACAAGGTTTCTCTTAAAATCACTTTAGGCCATGCCCTCATGACACAGTTTATTGAGGTCGCAGATACATTTTTGAGGGTCTCACAAGAGGGACAAATCGCAGCCTAACTGATACTCACTTTGATTGTAGACTCATATTAAGCAACTCAATCTAGTCTGGCTCAAAACTAAGAGCAGACGAGGGTAGAATTTGACAAGACAGAATCCACATTAAGCCAAAGTCAAAGACTATATTCTCATGGTCTCAATCTTGGTCCTTGAGTCCAAGATCACATTTCCAAGGTCTTGGTCCTTGAGTAGGAGTTCAAGACCATATTTAGTTTTGGTCCTCGATTCCAAGATCACAATTTTATTATCTTGCTCTTGGTCCTCGAATCAGTACTTAAAGACCGTTTTTTCATGCTCTTGTTCCTAGAAACCAAGTTCAAGACCATATGTGACCCTGGACCACAAAACCAGTCATAAGGGTCAATTTTTTTTAATTGAGATGTATACATCATCTGAAAGCTGAATAAATAAGCTGTCCACTGATGTATGGTTTGTTAGGATAGGACAATATTTGGCTGAGATACAACTATTTGAAAATCTGGAATCTGAGGGTGCAAAAAAATCAGAATATTGATAAAATTGCCTTTAAAGTTGTCCAAATTAAGTTCTTAGCAATGCATATTACTAATCAAAAAGTTTTAATATATTTACGGTAGGAAATTTACAAAATATCTTCATGGAACATGATCTTTACTTAATATCCTAATGATTTTTGGCATTAAAAAAAATCTATAATTTTGACCCATGCAATGTATTTTTGGCTATTGCTACAAATATACCCCAGCGACTTAAGACTGGTTTTGTGCTCCAGGGTCACATATGTTCATGGTGTTGGTCTTGTCATGGACTCGGGAGCATGTAGACTCAAGTGTCTTGTCTTGAACTCAACCATTTTCCAGTCTCAGTCTTGACTAGAACTCAACATTCTTTAGGTCTCGAACTCGATCTTGTGCTCGAATGAGCTGGACTACAACAGGGGAGCTGTAGTTCAACAACGTGATCTGAGCTGGGCTTGAGCCAACACAGACACTGTGATGTTTTCAATCATGTTATCGCCACATAATCTTGTACTATGAGCAACTACATTACAAACAACGCTGTGCTGCAAACAACGATAGAACAACGATAGCTTGTGAGAACAATATTTTCTTAAAATACTTTTGCAAAATGAGCACAAAAACAATTTGTAGGTGCAAATGTTTTAATCGTGCATTTTGTTCATTGTATTCATAATGCATACTACGAACCTCAAACCCGGTTTCCACAAGTTGGGACACTGTACAAATTGTGAATAAAAACAGAATGCAATGATGTGGAAGTTTCAAATTTCAATTATTTTATTCAGAATACAACATAGATCAAATGTTTAAACTGAGAAAATTTATAATTTTAAGGGAAAATTAAGTTGATTTTAAATTTCATGGCATCTCAAAAAAGTTGTGACAAGGCCATGTTTACCACTGTGTGCATCCGCTTTTCTTTTTATAACAGTCTGCAAACGTCCGGGGACTGAGGAGACAAGTTGCTCAAGTTTAGGAATAGGAATGTTGTCCCATTCTTGTCTAATACAGGCTTCTAATTGCTCAACTGTCTTAGGTCTTCTTTATCACATCTTCCTCTTTATGATGTGCCAAATATTTTCTATGGGTGAAAGATCTAGACTGCAAGCTGGCTATTTCAGTACCCGGATCCTTCTACGCATCCATGATGTTGTAATTGATGCAGTATGTGTTCTGGCATTGTCATGTTGGAAAATGCAAGGTCTTCCCTGAAAGAGATGATGTCTGGATGGTAGCATATGTTGTTCTAGAACTGGGATGTTCCTTTCAGCATTGATGGTGCCTTTCCAGATGTGTAAGCTGCCCATGCCACACGCACTCATGCAACCCCATACCATCAGAGATGCAGGCTTCTGAACTGAGCGCTGGTAACAACTTGGGTTGTCCTTGTCCTCTTTATTCCGGATGACATGGCGTCCCAGTTTTTCCAAAAAGAACTTCACATTTTGGTTCGTCTGACGACAGAACAGTTTTCCACTTTGCCACGGTTCATTTTAAATGAGCCTTGGCCCATAGAAAACGCCTGCGCTTATGGATCATGTTTAGATATGGCTTCTTTTTTTTGACCTATAGAGTTTTAGCCGGCAACGGCGAATGGCACGGTGGATTGTGTTCACCGACAATGTTTTCTGGAAGTATTCCTGAGCCCATGTTGTGATTTCCATTACAGTAGCATTCCTGTATGTGATGCAGTACCGTCTAATGGCCCGAAGATCACGGGCATCCAGTATGGTTTTCCGGGCCTTGACCCTTACGCACAGAGATTGTTCTAGATTCTTTGAATCTTTGGATGATATTATGCACTTTAGATGATGATAACTTCAAACGCTTTTGCCATTTTTCTCTGAGAAACTCCTTTCTGATATTGCTCCACTATTTTTCGCCGCAGCATTGGGGGAATTGGTGATCCTCTGCCCATCTTGACTTCTGAGAGACACTGCCACTCTGAGAGGCTCTTTTTATACCCAATCATGTTGCCAATTGACCTAATAAGTTGCACATTGCAGTCCTCCAGCTGTTCCTTATATGTACATTTAACTTTTTCTGCCTCTTATTGCTACCTGTCCCAACTTTTTTTGAATGTGTAGCTCTCATGAAATCCAATATGAGCCAATATTTGGCATGACATTTTCAAAATGTCTCACTTTCAACATTTGATATGTTATCTATATTCTATTGTGAATAAAATATAAGTTTATGAGATTTGTAAATTATTCCATTCCTTTTTTACTCACAATTTGTACAGTGTCCCAACTTTTTTGGAATTGGGTTTCTAGTTATACAGGCATCACACAAAATTGTGCAGCTCTGCTGAAATCATCTTTCAGAATTGTGGAACTCGGAATGGTCTTGATTAAAAAAAAAAAGAAAAAAAAAACTGTATGATCAAATGTTCCTATTAAAATGTACTTGATTATATTTACTATATAATGATATATCTTATGTACTTTTATTTTTCATCTGACATATATTCCAACATGTCTTATATAATGCACTTACTATCAAGCAAGCAAAACATGGATTTGTATTTGTGCCGAATGAGATGAGCTCATATGAGCTCGGGTTTATTTATAAAGCACATTTCCCACCCGCCGGTAGTTTCAGTTTCACTTCAAATAAATTTATTTCAGCTTGTCTTCAATCATAAATGTTGTTTATAATGAATGCCACTACAATATATGACCATTTTATACTTTTTTATTTTCTATTCCTGTTCTGTTCTGAATACTGTTAAAGGATTTAAGTGAGGGAAACTAAAATACATTTATAGTGTTCATAATGTTTGTAAACGTTTAATTGTATTTACCACTATTCTACATGATTTCTGAATGTAATTTAAAAAAGTGACTTATGAATGACTTTTTTAATCTAAAAAATGCAATTTTGAACCGATGTGACTGACAATACGGTATTGTGAAAAGGCTGGTGAAATGCAAAAAAAACGCCACTATTACCGATATATACAAGACAGATGATAAGAAAAAACGTGAGCTGTAAAGCGATTCTAGCAGCTGTGTTGTGAAAGCATGGCCTTACTATAACACACGAGAGAGAGAAAGAAAGAAAGTGTGTGACTGGAGTGAAAGAGTGAGGCATTAGTCAGTGAACAGAGGACATAGGAAGTGTCATAGCTTTCGTGCCACCATATGGCCTGCAGGGTTGCAGAGTGCTTGCCATCAATGGGACACCACTTGCCTGACGCCATGGACGTTCTTAATGGCATGACTGATTTCTCTCCGGAGCTCCTTCTCGTCAAACACAATCTGAAAGAGAAAGAGAGACTTCATAACAGGGACTTGCCACTGCACCTGTGTAGCATACCGGTTTCCCCGGGAGCTTGTTGGGACTTGTTATCTAAAGATCAAAGTAGTATTTCCAGACATTCAGCTCAAAAGCAGACAAAACTAAGCATTCTGTTGAAACGAGGCATTTACCTTCACCAGCTCAAATGGGAAGCGCTCATGCTCAGGGAAATTCGGATTAAAATCCTGGCCCCCCCCCCCCAAAAAACCCCCCCCCCCCCCCCCCCAAAATAAAAAACACCCCCGGACAGCTCATGCCGTATCCCACCATGGATACTCCGGAGCCCTCGATGCACTTCTCAAAGTCCACTCCAAACTGCTGGACCATCCTGAAAGTGCCACTCAAGAGTTTAAACATCTGCCCTACAGTTTTAAAACCTAGAATCTGCTCGAGTTAGCGACTCACTGCAGTAGGGCCTTGGTTTTTCGCGTAGGGTCATCCGGGCGGAAGTTCTTATACTCTTCCACCTCTTTTTCCAGAGAGAGAAGCTGAGACTGGAGTTTGCTGCGCAAGCCGGGTAGCGTGTCCCGGATGTGGTTGGTCAATTGCTAAAAATAAAACAAGAGGAAGTGAGAATGCGATATATAGAAATAGAGGCATAAAACAGAAGGCGACATTGACTAAATTAAGTGATTTTTAGGCATTAGCTTCATTTACATAACTATACACAAATATTTTCTGAAATGGCCAGTTATTTTTGCAAATCCATGGCTGCATTTTGTGTGTGAGCGATTTGGTCCTACCTGGTTGAGGGTCTTCTGCAGGTGTGGTGTTCCCATTCGTTCAGCCATGTGTCTGTAACTGGGATGGGACAGGAAGAACTTCCTTTCTGCTGCCAGTGCAGCACGAATGTCCTTCCTGCCATCTATGTCTTTCTGACTACGGTTTACTACGCCAATATAACCTGGGACAAGGAAAGTGGCATTAAACAGAGTGTGCCAGTGCAATGATAGAAATGTGTCAACTGGAACTTTGCTCTATTGTTTATACCACGGCTGATATATCCACTAACATGCTTGGCATTATTTACATGTGAGAATAACATAGACACAGTAAGGAATGTAAAAATACAGAACAGGACATTCAGGACAGTCCAAAACAAGTCAAGACAAGAAGAAAGAACTTTCAAATAATATAGTACGCAAGTCAACAAAAAAAAATACGGGAAACCCTTTCTCCTCCTAGAGAATATTATACTACATTACATTTTAGTTACATTTAGTCATTTAGCAGATGCTTTTATCCAAAGCGACTTACAAATGAAGACAAAGAAGTAATAAAACCAAAAAAAAAAAAAAGGGCAATAACTAGCAAGTGCTGTGACAATTCTCGGTTAGCCTAACGCAGTACACGTTTTTTGTAAAATAATAAATAAAAAGAAAAACAAGTAGATAGAATAGAAAAAGAAAAGGGAACGGTAGTGTTAGAGGGTCTTTTTTAATAAAAATTAAACAGTCCAAAGGAATAGAAAATGCTGAGTGTTTAGAGGGGGTCATTTTTTTATAACAATAAAAGAACAAAAAAAATAGAGTAAAAAATATATTATCATATAACATTATATTAATATGATATGTTAAAACTTATATTATATTTATTATAATATATTATCTAATATCCATTTTTTGTGTGACATCCAAACTTAACATGCGATGCCCTGTGTTCAAAATCTTGTATTCAAAATTTTTAAAGAATTAATACTTTTATTCAGCAAAGATTCATTAAATTGATCAAAAATGACACTAAATACATTTATAATGTTTATAAAGATTTCTATTTCAAATGAATGCTGTTCTTTTAAACTTTCTATTCACCAAAGATTTCTGAATGCTCATGTGACACTGAAGAAAAACGTAAAACAAAAAAACAAACATAGTGGATAATTGCTGCTGAAAATTTAGCTTTGCATCAGGAATAAATTACATTTTATTATATATTCATATAGAAAAAAGCTATTTTAAATTGTAATATGTCACCATTTTACTGTATTTTTGATCTTTGGTGAGCATAAGAGACTTTTTTTCAAAAACATAAAAAAATCTTACCGACCTCAAACGTTTGAATGGCAGTGTACAGTATATGGTTGCCGAGTCATAAAATGACTCATAAGAAATTGCCATAAATGATACTCCTGTAATGTGATGGTGTTAAGTACAAACTGCCCACCTCTACGCAGTGGTAAGAGTTTATTTTCCATGATATCCCGGGCGTCTGTACCCTCATCCATTAGATCCAGTTTAGTAATCACACCAATGGTACGCAGTCCTGTTGAACCACAAACAAAAACACATTAAGAGCAGGGTTTGAGTTCAGTCCACTGGCCTCCCACTCTTTTGACCAATGAATTAACCTTTCTAGTCATTTAATATTACTGGACCAGAATTCAAAGTCAGGTTGATTCACTAATGAATCATTCAGACCATTTGTCATTCACTAAAAACACACCTAAAAAAATGATTCACTCACAAATTTGACATGACTATGGTTTGCTATAGTTGATATTTTTAGGTTTTCCATGACTATGCAAACTCTATACACATCCTTTTGTTATTTTATCTGTGTGTAATAGGGATGTGCCGATACGAGTATCGGTACCGAACGGTTCACAGGGGAAATTCCAAATGGAAGTGATCATCTCTATCCCCTTGGAGTGGGGGATTTTGGAGTGAGCAGGGCACGTGTGTGCCATTATGTAGTCATTTGGAATGCACGTGGCAAAGGGAGCAATGTAATTTCCTCATCTTCAGCTGGCATGTTCCCGTGACAACACAGCACGGTGTCCATCAGCTTTGATTGACACCGGCAACAAAAAATATATATATACATTTTATATTTTTAAAAGTTTTAATATATTTATATTATATATATTATTTTTTTTATATATTATAGTAGCATAAAACATTGTAAAAACATTTTTAAATATAAAATTGTATGTTTATTTGTGCAACATTATGCTAACAACAATAAAACAGAAATTATTGACAGTCAAACAGCAACACTGCTGACGGACACCGTGCTGCGTGGTCATGGGAACATCCTAGCTGAAGATAATGAGGAAATTACATCACTCTCTTTTGCCAAGTGCATTCCAAACGCCTAGGGATGCACCGAAATGAAAATTTTGGCCGATACCGATAACCGATTATTCTTTATTTTTGAAAGCCGATAACCGCTATGTTGGCCGATAAATCTATATCCAATTTTTTATATACTTTTTGAGAGCCTGATTACAAAAAAGGTCTCATCATTAAAAGCCGCATCCCAAACACTTCAACATAAGCAGAATAGTTTGAACGGTGTATGTTTTAAAATAATTTTACTCTCCCATTACCAGATTTAGTCATAAAAAAGTCTTACAAATAAATAATGCATAAATAATGCAAACAAGTCATTGGACATCATTACACGTGTAAAGAATCTAAATGAATGCGCCATAGATCAATAAAACAGAATAGTCTCTGCACGGACAATAATTTAATGATTTTAATTACTAAACCATATTTCTGATGAAAATAATAATAGAAAAATAAAAGTGGTTGTTATTATTAATAATGTAAAAAAGTAACAAATTAATACCACTGTTTTAAAAAGCAGCCGTTGAGCTGCGCGTGCTGAAGCTGAAGAGCTGAATGAATACGGTAAACTGAAGCGTTTTGCTGGCAGCTTATTTAATTCAAGGAAATGCATCCTGAGATTAATATTAATACAACATAAACATAATATTACAACTTATATATGTACAAAATGATGCAGTTATTGCGTGCTATAGTCAGAATGTGTGATCCTGTTGTGGATGCGCTCTTCCCATAACAACGCGCTGAAACACGGCAACTAAACCCATAGAATTCACAACGTTTTATTATAATAATTTTCTCATTAGAATGTTATATACACGACATTCCCAATCCATAGTTATTATGTTGTGCATGCTTTTTGAGTTTATCACCGGTCAACTGAAGCGCTCTTTTAACTTAACCAAACGCATTCTATATGAGATAAATCAGATATACATCAAGTAAACACAATATTACAACGTACAATTGCACAAAAGGCTGCAAACGAACAGCGCGCATCTGAAGTGTATCTGAAGGAAATAATGCATTATTTATCGGCTTTAAGATATCGGCCAAATTTTCTTATTGGGCCGATACCGATAACAGAAAAAATTAGCATTTATCGGCCGATACCGATATGGTGGCCGATATATCGTGCATCCCTACAAACGACTACATAATGGCACGCACGTGCACTGCTCACACCAAAGTCCCCACTCCAAGGGGGTAGAGATGATCACTTCCATTTGGAATTTGCCCCGTGAACCGTTCAGTACCGATACTCATACCGGCACACCCCTAGTGTGTAACCCTCCCAGCAATCCTCACCTTGAGGGTCCACCTCCTTAGACAGCTTGAGAGCGTCTGAGTTGGCCAGGTCAGTGTTGGCCGGGGTGACGGCGAGGATCAGGCAGCTTTCCCTTGTGACGAACTGCATAAGCATGTCTCGAATCTGGTGCTCGATGTCTGGCGGCTGGTCGCCCACAAGGAAAAAACAAAAAAAACTAACAATCTTAGTCATTCCGGGCAAATCGATGAGAGTCAGATTCAATACTGTTGAACAGAGAAAGAGATGAGTGACATTTTAACAATGGCTGCCGAGTGTGGACTGAGGAAAGCTGCGGTCTTGGGGAGTCTTGTGCTGTATTACCGTGTGGCGAGTAAACCCTCAGGTTGATGGGAATTGGAGAGATGCCCTTATTGGACCCGGTAATCCTGTCGGTCTCTGCTTCAATTTCCTGCCGGACTTCATCAAAGTCAACAAACTTCCTCCCTTTGCAGTGCAAGAATTCCGCATATTCTGTAGAGAGAGAGATGGACAATTAATTATATATATATCGATCTATATATATATATATTTACGTGATGAATATAACTATATATAAAAATATTCCATCTTAAAAAAGTTTTCTTCCACTTTTTAATACAACTTATATGTTCATATCATTATTAAAAAAAATTCAAAATATAAATTGCTAAATTCTTTCATTAATAGAACCTGCATTAACAGAACCAAACATCATTTAGTTCTAGTATTACTTCAAAATAGAAACTGCTTTTCAATTCCCAATGATGAGAATGATTCACAGATATTGCAGTGTTTCCCCTAGGTTTACGACTTTGGGGGGGGGGGGGACATCCTTTTTTAAAATTAATGTAAATAATTAGTATTCATCAAAACGCATGTCTAGAATTAATTAAATTCATGAAACTATAACAGTTGAACATCATTTATTAGTTGAACAAAAATTACATATTTTAAGAGGTCCCAAATTATTTTAATTATTTCCACCTTAAAATGTTTTATTGTTACCAAATTCTGTGTTTGTAGCATGTCTAATTATTTGTAAAGCATAAAAACACGTTTCATTTATTCTTACAATAGCCTTATATTTTTTTCCTCAAAATTCTTGTGTGTTGTGTATTACAGTTAAGAAAAGGCCTAAAAACATTCATTTAATTTATCATTTAAATTAATGAAATTACACAAATGTCATTTTTTCGGAAAATAAAGGATTTGATATTACATTAAAACATTTGAAGAAAATTTGTATGATTATTCCTTAAAAATAAGGTTTTAATCTGGCTCGTAGTATAGTATAGTAGCCTATTACGTACATTCTACTGAACAATAGTAGGCTCATATATTTCTGCTGCAATGTCTTCAAGTTAAACCAAACTTTTATTTTGACGGGTTGCCGTGAATACCTTTCCATTTCTGTGTGTATATGATATGAGGATAGTTTTAGTCAAATGAAACGGTCAAATGCTGATGAAGTGGCTCTCAGAGCAGTTTTGGAGATGTTGTTCATGTATTTATGTCCTCATTCAGTGAGACATGCTTCAGTACAAGTGGTAAACAAAACAACATGTCTGTGCCATTCATTGACACAGAGACACGAAGAATTCATATTTAAATAGTCGTTTTGCGGCTTAATATTTGAAAATACTAGTGGCAGTGGGAGTGTGCTCAATTGTGCGTGCGCGCATCGGGGCGCAACTCCGCTGTGCGCGATACAGAGAGCGCGACCATGTAACGTAGAGACTGAAATGACATGCCGTCGAGTAAATAAGATAAATAACATAAGGCTATTAAGTTTGCTTAATAAAAGAGCAAGGTATACCTGTTCTATAGGAAAGGTAACTTTAAATGATTTCTGTTGTGATCTGGCGCTATAGAGAAAAAAAAATTAAATAAAATTAACTTGACCTTCAAGATAGAATATCAGGGGAAACACTGTATTGTGCATATACAAGCAGACAGACAACATCAGTTCAGCTTTGTTTTGTTCAACTTTATGGTCAATTGCACTCATTTGGAAGATAATCTGTTCTGTGTAATGTCTTTCTGTCTGAATTAATTCTCCATCTGCACTTCCTTGTTCTCGCTACATTACAGTACCTCATGCTGAAAACAATAGAAATTATAACTGCTTTTAAAGTGGCTGAGAGATGTAAATGTTAGAAGGGGCATTTTCAGAAGGGAACTTGCTTTATGTACGAAAACTGAATAAAGTGACGTTAATACAGCTGAAGTGTCATTTTTGTGACACTAGAAACGGGAATTGCAATCAATAATTAACATTTTGTTCTCAAACTGGACTGATTTCTGTGATGCCGAAAATGTGGATGAACCGCAGGATGCAGTCATAAAACTACAATTCATTTACTTTATAACACAGAATTTGACAAAATTTGAATGAATAAATCAAAAAGACACTTATTTAAATATGAAGTCTGCATATTCTGCAAAAATTGACTTTTTCATCCATTTTCTTTTTTATTTGAACAACAAACCTCTATTGTGTAGCAACATTACGTCCATCAAAAAATGCAAAAGGAATCTATATATTCAAATTTTAAAAGATTAAATTGTTAAAGTTTTATGCATTCATTTAATCACCACCATTTTTGATTATAAAGTCATATCGAAGTCATAAAACACTGCCTGCAGAAAAAATAAAACAGACAACAAATCATTTCATATGGCTATTATTGTTAAAATTGCAATAAATTCGAAAATTAGTAAAGTTTAATGAATTCAACTGATTAGACATCACTGATTAATGAATGTATTTAAAAAAACGAAACAAAAAATAAAGTAATAATAGGGCCCTTGATGTGTCATTTGATGACACATTTTTTGACACTGTGTATGAATATGCATGAAAGCATGTGGTTTCAACCATCCGCACACATACTACAAATACCTGAGAAGGCTTTGTTCAGTTGTGCTGTGCTCATCAACACACTCACCAGCTATGTTGTTAACTAGCTGCAGAATGAGAGGCCTGCGTGTGACTATGCCTGAGCCTCGGGGAAGGAAATCCCTATAAAAAGAGAGAGAAAGAGAAAGTGAGTTTGGGTGGAGTCCTTCATAGCAATCAAGCTCAATTTTCAGGGGTGACAAGACTGATCAAATTATTCATGAGTAAGGAGGAGGCGAATGTTTAGGAGCAACCTCTTTGCATTCATATCAGAATACACACACAAACCAAGACGCTATCTGGTCCCTTGTAGCAATGAATATTAAAGCACAGTGGCATCTTTTGAAGGCCTGTGATTCCTAAGAGGCTGCAGTGCTTTTGCAAATGAATGGCCACTGCCGTATCTCGCAGCCAAATCAGGGTGCATTTAATAACACTGTGGCACATTATAAACACCCTCTGTGAGCTGAGAGCAGGGCAATTTCAGTCCTTGCCCTCCAATATATCCGCAGACCTAATAAGCAGCACAGAGGCCAGAACAGGCACGTTTTTAATAATATACGAGAAAATGAGGCAGACTTTCAATCAGAAACATACACAATACAAGGCAGAAACATTGTAAATACATGGCCCGCTGAACACGAGTATAATGTTCTTGACTCCAGTACTCAAGAGGGCGAAAGAGATACCCTCAAATGCCTGTGCTTTAAATCTTATGCGCGTTATTATTTAGTAAGCTATTATTTTAAATGTGGTTTTGATTATCTAAAAAGAACCAGTTAATAAGAATCATTCGTTCGGGAATCGGACTACACTTGTTCTAATTCTATGGGAATAGTGAAGTCCACTACACCACAACTGTAACAATAATGATAAGAGAGGAATGATATCGCTGGAATCAGGATGATTTGTTTCCAGCTAATGACCGAAAGTGACAGCCACTCAGAATCCTCCGGACTTTAAAAAGCTTAAGCATTTAAGCACGACATTTGACAAAACTGCAGCACGCACTTGCGGTGCAGAACAAAATCCAAATATTATCAATGATTAAAATGTAATAAATTGAATACAAAAGTAATTACTTTTAATCTATTATTAAAAACGTTATTCCACGTCCCGCCCAATGTCATCCTCCAAACAATGTGCCATTTGTAGTCAATGAAAACAAATACAGAAATTCTAAGAATTTACGTAAGAACGGCCGTGGCCATTATAAATTGAATGTGTCTGGCTTCCGGTGTCATTCACTTCCAGTTATTTTTAGCTGTACAAAAATAACTGTCGTTATTCTGCTATATTGGAAAGGGGCAGAAATGACTAGTGTATTTGTTGATACCAAGTATATGTGCCATGTATGTCTTAAATCATAAAACAACACTGGTTTGTAGCGCAAACAGTTTTTCCGATATACTACTTGAATAGATATTCTTGTTACTTTCCCAATCATTATGCGGCTATTGCTGAAACGGAAAGGCTGTATCCGAGCATTCTCAGAGAAACATGCAGCTTACTTCTGCGTTGAAAGATAGCTCACTCTGTGTCCTCCACTACATGTTATGTATTTTGTTTTCGAGAGAGGGTGTCAGGGCCGGTGCCAACAAGAATGCACGAGGCTTGTCCGTCACGCACCAATACCAGGTTTCCATTTTGTTTCTAGTACAACCACGGGCTAGACAGACCTGTTTGTGCATTGCGGCTGGCATCCTACACGGTTTTATGGGTTTGCACAGAGCTCGCAGAATGTGTTTTTTTTTTTTTAATGCGTCACTCAAATTAAAATAGGTTAAACTTGAAAAACATGTCTCTAGGCATCTCGTGTTTTTAAAGCAAAAACACATTGCATGTGTCGGCCCTTATTCATTAAAGTCACATGACATGTTTTCCATGCACACCGCGCAGACGCGAATAATCCAGATACTTTGTGAAATGAGAAAGTGTTTTTATTATCCACACAATGGAAGTCGGTAGTTAACGAACCTGTTTGGTTACCAAGATTCTTCAAAATACCTTGGAAAGAAAAACGACAGTGCGCAAATTTGGGAAAAAAAATTTAGTCAAATGATGCAATAATGTCCTGATTTTTGGGGAACCACTAACCTTTTTAAAAAATCCTAGATAATAGCAGTTATCTTGACGTGACGTGGCCAAGTATGGTGACCCATACTCGGAATTAGTGCTCTGCATTTACCCATCCAAAGTGAACACACACAGCAGTGAACACACACACACCTGGAGCAGTGGGCAGCCACCTGGAGCAGTGGGCAGCCATTTATGCTGCGGCGCCCGGGGAGCAGTTGGGGGTTCTGTGCCTTGCTCAAGGGCACCTCAGTCATGGTATTGAAGGTGGGAGAGAGCGCTGTACATTCACTCCCCCCACCTACAATCCCTGCCGGTACGAGACTCGAACCCACAACCTTTGGGTTATGAGTCCGACTCTCTCGAACCAAGTGGGGCCAAAGGACTTATTACTATATGTTATCGTAACAAAAACTTCAATGCAAAAAAAGCATGGGATTTTAACTTCTAGAAACTTCTCACTAACCTGTCATCAAGCATGACAACATTCAACCAGAAATGTAAACTTGCCCATAGACAACATTGTTTAAACTATGAAGATTTGCATTCATTTACTTGTGTCCGGTATGTTTCTGATTTTAGGGACAGTCTAAAAACACATGATGAAATGCCAGTGATGTGTCTTTTTCCACATGGGAAGCTTTGATGAAATCCCACATGCTGTGGGTGGGTTGAAAGCGTGGCTGCGGGGATCAAGAGGAGTCCAATCACAGTCTGTCTTAATGAGTAAGCCTGCCTCTCCAGGAGATCCTGCTTTACATCTGGTCCTGATCAAAGCCGGTGCAGTCAGCTGTGAATCCAGCCACCCGGTCCCCGAAGTTCACCGGCCTACCCCTAATGCACAATGCAGCAGAGCACAGGGGAAAGACAGACCATGCTTTAAACACACACACACACACACACACACACACTTACACAATAAAAGTAGTGTCATTCACAAAGAGATGCTAGCCTCGGCTCTGTGTGTTCATTTTGAATGGTTTGATTCACAGTAAATGAACCACAGACACTTCAACTCTGTATCACAAACGATAATGGTGAAGTACTGGTGCTTGGAAACATATATAAGATATAATATTATATATATATCTTATAATAGTCACACATTCTACACATACCATGGGGCTGCACGATTATGACAAAAATCATAATTGTTCAATATTCCTTTGAAATTGTAATTGAGATTATTAATTTGCGATTAAATGAATGATGTTTACACCTTTGTTTGAAGCAACTGCATGCCATATTTTATATGAAAATAAACAAGCTAAAAACACACTAACTGAAAAACATTTAGTGCTTTTCTATAGCATTAAGCCTCAAACGTCAAATATACATCGGATTGGTTTCTCTTTAAATAAAAATGGTATTATAATGTTACACTAAAACTAAAATAATAACATGTAGAAAGGGAAAAAAAGCATCTTAAGCATGCAGAATAACATAAGTGGACTTTGAATGATTAATTGCTGCTTTGAACGATAACGTAATTGTGGCATCCATAATTGTAAACGCAATTAGAAATTCGATTAATTGTGCAGCACTAAATGACACCTACATGCCACAGCCTGCACCATCGACAAGCATAACCATATTATGAGTCAAACAATATTTTATTTCAAAATATCATGCAACCACATGCAAAAGTAAGGCAGAGCTTTCAAGTGTGGCTTATGAAGACGGCACCGTCTGGCTGCATGAAGCATGTGGCTGTACAACAACGGCCAAAGCCTGGAGGGGGAGAAGTGCGAATGAAAACAGGCCAAAGAGAGCCGTGTGCTGGCCTAACCTCGCACGCATGCATGGCCCCCTCTCCACTTACACCCACTCTGCCAGCAAAGCCCAACACCTACACCTACACCCACACCCACACACAAACAACCCACCACACACACCCAAACACCCACACCACCACACACACACAACCACACACACACCCACACACCCACATTTTTAATGTTTGCGAAAGAAGTCTCTTATGCTCACCACGGCAGCAATCTGTGATTTAATAAAAACAAGAAAAGAATTACAACGTGAATATGGGGTAAATGAGTATACATCATTTCGAAAATTGTACTAAATATAATGTAGAATAGAGTAGTAAAACGAGGTATAAAAGATTAAGCATTTTTTTTCCCCTGGAAGATTGAAAAAAAGCTGAATTGTCCTGCATCATACCACAGTTTCACAGATGTACCAGTCGGTCCGTCCGGACAATCTAAGGATATTATTCTAAATTCTATCATGTAAGATATCCTCGATATTAGTGTTATTATGACCGCGAATAAGATGTACATTTTCTAAAAATTATTAAAATCACGAAAAAAGTTATTTGTAACAATAAAAAAGAAAACTAATGCAGCCGGGATTGCAGTATAAGAGACTTTCTTTCAAAGAATATTTTAAACTATCGCAGATGAATTCCAACGAACTTTTGACCCACCTGCTGTATTTATATTTATTTTGTTTGTTGTGTGTGTTTGGTTAGGCTGCTGTGTTTTGTGTATACGGTATGCACTCTATTTTTACTTTAATTGTTCTTTTCATATTATCCCCTTGGATAATGATGCAGCGTGCAGCAAAAAAGGATAAAGTGCCATCTTATGATGATGGGAAGACCCGATATGCGCCTACTGAATTGGAAGCAAACCTTGGCGGTGTTCCTGCGCAATTATCTTTTTCATTAATAAGAGACACAGAATACATATTAATAATGATATCAATAAATGGCATCAGGCAATAAATGGTATCTGGTAAATATAGATCCAACTGGTTACGGGTTTAAGAAATCAAAAATGAAACAAGAGGAAAAAATAATGAGACTGAGAGTGAGCGTAGAGATGACACACAATGCGCAGTTGACCAGGCACTTTGCAAATAAGAAGACATATAGATCCACACCAACAGGTGTCATCTGAATTACTAAGAGGCTGGCAGGAGCGGGGCGCTTCAGCACACCCAATCCTTCGTTTCTCACTTATTTCCAGTGCAAACAGGCAGGTGGGCTGCTGTCCATTATTCATGGCCTTTAAATGATAGAGGAGGCTGAGCAGATTGTGTATCATTTCATCCATTATGCATGTAAAACCGCAGAGCGGCGCAGAGAGAGTGGAAATAGAGCGGCAGAGACATACAGCACTCGTCTCACTTCAGCTACGCCCAGTGTGAATCTCACTCCACCAGCGGGAGAAGCGGCCTAATCGGATGCTTTCATTCGCCAAAATACGGGCGCTCTGAGTCGGAACACAGCGCTCCTATGCGGAGTTCGCTCATTAATGACGATGGAGCGCGGAAAACTGGACTTTGCTTGTTCACCTGCCGAGAATGTGTCATATTCAAAATCAAAAGAAAAGAGATGAATTATTAAATTATGACATTTAGAGTGTTGTAACCATTTTTTGGAACACCTGGTATGAAATGTGCCTGCCGCCTGTCGGATATCACTGAAATAGATTTGCTGAGTAATCATCACATCTATCTTTGTGACAGCATGGGTTGGGTTGGGAGTTAGCCAATCAGAAAATTCTGTCTAGGGTCATTGTGTAGCGACAGTGCTGTACAGGAGATACATTCAAAGATGGGAGTGTTTTATCAGTGTTAGTCTAGCCAAAGCATGGTTATTTGTGAATACATATATGCTTTGTGCCTCTAAATTCATTGGGCCTCATTCATGAAACATGAGCAGAACGGATTTTTGTGTAAATCATTCGTAAAGCCGTTCTGATGTAAACTTTCGCAATATTAATATTTCACAAGTTTGTTTGCCCTGTCTTTCATTTCGTTTGCCCATCACTGTTACTTTTTATCCAGCCGTCCAATCAATGGAGGAGGGGCGGGACAAATACTACATGACCACACAGAACGTGCCACCCCAAGTAGAGAAACGGACGTGGAACAACAACGGAAGATTTAATATACTACTGGGTTACAGCATTTTTATATTCAGTAATATTCCTCAAAATGCGATACTAGTAACACGGTGCTGCCGGGACATATTCCAATTGAAATAGACCACAAAGCTGTCTCAGCTGGAAAAACGCAGTGCCACCAAAGCTTGCTCAAGTGGACACACCGGCTGTGTTCAGAAGTGCGCGTAGGCAATTGTTCAGGCCGGCCTATTAAAAACAACGTTTTGGTGGACACACGTTAATTGAATATTTATAGTTAGGCATACGGCCTATTAGTCTCCTTTTTTTGCATTTATGATCTAGCATGAGAGGGACAAACTGAGAAAAGGAGCCAGAAATGCCACGTGCTATGGACCGCAACTACGTTGCTGTATTTCATAGGCGGGGATTATGCTAATTGTGAATGAGCGTGCCCTATTTTACGAATGATTGGAATTCATTAACATACACGTTTAACTATCAAATCTGATGTTTACAAAGCATCTGTGAATCGAGGAGAGTTTTCGCGAAGGTTTACTCGTATATTTACGCAAGTTTCATGAAGTTTTACGGCATTAAAAGTTTTGCCAAATTACAGGTGTTAAGTAAATTCAATAATATTTGACTCAGTATTTTTTTCCCTTGCGATGACAGTTTAAATTTTGTGTTCGACACTTATAATAACCACAATATGCACGCTATGGAGGAAGTCAAACATCCTGGCTTTAAAAACAGAAGTGGTAAGAAAAAGAAGAGAAAACACTGTGCTTAATAGCTATTACTGCTATTATTAAATTGCAACCAACTGCAATAACTGTGGTAGTTTGGGCAATACGCTATAGACTCATGTTTAATAATCTGTAAGGGAGTAGAAACGCATACAAAACTTATAATAAATGTTCATAATAAAATTAATTTTGTTTAAAGCCAACGTTATCGACCTAACCATGGTAACGAGAAGCCATTGGTAGCCTGGTTATGGTCTTATTACTACAAAGGATACAGTTAAACTACAGAGGAAATATGTTAAATATTAATAAGAGCAAGTACACAATAGAATCAAGGGCTTTAGGGCTGGACCTCCATGAATTATGGACCAAACTATCAGTTTCCTCCTGTGTATGCTCTCTGATTGAAGGGAACAAATCAGGCCTTGTTTGCCTTTTGATATTCCAAGAGATGACTTAAATAATTCAACGCTGGAGCGATGAGAGCCACAGGCTATATTTGGGGAGAAAGGAGGAAACAAACTAAAGTTAGGTGCAGTCAGAATATTTTAAATAGACCTTAATAAATAAGCCAAGTTGGACTTTCCACCAAAGCATGGCTGCAATTTTGATAATTGATTAATGTCAATTAATATCTACAAATAATTGGATAAAAAAGCCACAGTTTTATTATATATTTTATAAAAAAAAAAAAAAAACACAATATGACCACATTTCCCAATGTGCAAATTGAAGGATATGAAACCAAATTATAATATATGCAAGCCATGCTAGTTATTAGAACGAAAAAAACATTAAACATTACATTCTAAAAATAAAGAAGAAAGAAAAAAAAAAAAAAATAATAGATACCTATATAATATTAATAAGAAAAAAAATACAGACTAAATATAAAACTAGTACGAAAGGGAACACACCAGTGAATTAGTATGAAAAAAATATCTGATATTTGTAGAATGTGACGTGCTGACTCAATGGGCAAAAAACGGAGATACATATATATATATCTATACAGTATATAATGATATACACAGTATATTAGTATAGATATATATACACCTCAATTCTTTATGAAGAGTACCTGAGACAGAAAATTCATTGAGGACCTTGAAATCATTATTAAAACCGACCCAACCCAAGACGATGTAGCAATACATATTCAGTGCTCAGCGCCCACACGAACAACCACATAAACTACATACAGAGGTCAGCCAATCAAAACAAAGACATTTACAAATAGTAGTCTTAAAAGTACGCAAAATCAGGGTGTTTAATTCTAAGTGTCAGGAAGAGGCTAGAAAAAGGTCATGTAAAATGCAATATCACGTTTGCTTTTTTTTTGGACATGATCACAGTAGCATCATGGTATTATAATCTAATAACCATAACCATAGGGTTCTGTGTTAGTTTTCAATGGTAAGCTGTATTTTTGTGAAGCGCCTCACTATAAACAACATATGGAATGACAAAATCTTCCTTTGTCTCCTCCAATTCATAATTAATAACTAAATGGTTCAGTTGCCACAAAACAGCCCGTGGCATTATCTGCACGATCTGCCTGCCTTTCACAAGGTTCACGCTGTGTTCTCGCTCCAGTTTTATACTCCTCCCATAGTGAGTGCAGCAAACTGAACAACAGCCCCTCATAAAGCAGCCAGCAGAGCCAGATAGCAGAAGTCACGCAGAACAATGACATCAGCCCCGCAATAAACACCCAAGATGGAGGCACTGGCCTGCTATTGGATCAAACCACCAAATCTGGAGAAAGATCTTGAAAATCCAGTTCAGCAGGATGAAATTTGACCGACAAACTCAAAGTCGGTCTCATTCTACTTGGCACGTTGCATGTTGGCAGATGCGACATTGTTTGGGCTAATTAATATGTGCAACTTACTAATGTTTACTGAGCTCTGATTGTGTCCGTGAGATGAATAGTGCTTTTGTTTGTTAATTCCCAGCTGTCTAAATGTTAGCGTGGTGGATAAAGGCCCGACAGAAGGTCAGAAAGCGTGCTAAAGCACTAAGGTATCAGTGCGCTCATGATGTGCCATTTGGTTTTTATCATTATATTTGAACAGCCACTGTTGATCAGACTCACTATCTGTGTTCCAGTGGCTAGTTATTCAAATATGGTTCCCAAATGAGCTCTCTCTTCCCTTCTACACATTCAGTAGGCTCTGCGTGGGGCCAGTTTGAGAGGGTTTCGAGCTGACAGAACAGTCACTTGCCTTTCTAAGCCAATAGGTCATTACATGGGCATCTTCAAATTATTATACAAAATTAATGTAAACGCAGTCAGTTGTGTGGGGCAAAACATCTGAGATGTAAAAAAAAAACCTGGGAATTGTTGTGAACGCAGGCTATTTGACAGTTAATAAATCTTAACATAGAATTGTTTAGATTTATTTTTTAAATTAATTTTATGGCGGGCAAATCGATTAATCGTAAATAATTGCACCAAAATAACAAGTTTGTTACGATACGCATATGGGGGTGTAATGGGTTATTTTTATATGTAAATAAAATAAAAAAAAAAAAAATACACACAACACACCACACACACGGTTGTATTTATATATTCGTATTTAATTATTTAAATATAATATATATATCATATATAGATAAGTATATATTCATATTCTTATATTTTATATTGTATATAAATATATTTAATATACAAATATAATTTTTTTCTTAAATATATACATGCATGAGTGTGTATTTATATATACATATAAATGTACACAGTACAAACGCATACATTATGTAAACACAGACTTTTATTTTGAATGCGATTAATTGCAATTAATCGTTAGACAGCACTAGTAATTTGTAATTAATTTTTTAATTATAAAGTATGTATAATTAAATGAGTAATTGTCAATTTTAAAAAGCACAAAATAAAATTTGATTATTCAAAATGGAAAGGTGATACGAGTTTTGTTTAAAGTGTGAAATTATTTGTCATCTTTGAAATATCACTTGAATGGGTGAGAATCATAAAAAAAAAACTGTATGCTCATCTTTTTTTAATGAACAAAGGGTTTTGAATTCGTAGTAGGCATTGACATTTTAGATCCGAGTCAATTTCATTGCACAAAGATTGTTCTCATGAAACTCACATACAAACTAAGTATACTGTTGTAATGATGGTTATTAGGCTTAATGTTTCATCGTAGAGAGAGTTTGGGGTTATTACGTATAGAACTTGACACGACGGAAGTTGTAATGGACATTGTCTAATTAAGGACAGGGCGGTTTATGAAACGCATAATAGGAGTGGACATATGACAGCGAAGGAGCTTCTTCTGAGTCAGAACAGCGTTGCAGAAGAGCGTTGTGGTACTATTATATATATAAGAGAGCCCGACCGATATGGGTTTTTGGGGGGCCGATACCGATATTAGGGAATAAAAAAAGGCCGATATCGATATATCGGTAGATATTCTTTGTGTATATTATAGTACAGTAGGCATGTCGCGATAGTCAATATATCGACTTATCGCACGATATATAGAAATGAGCACAATCATTTTTGGTGCCGCGATATTGGGAGGGAAAGACTCCATCGGCGTACTCAAACTGATACTTTTTATAATTTTAAAAATATGATTTTAAAATTTTTTACAACAAAACGAAATTCTCTCCACACATTTTATTCCCCCCCAATCGCGCGCACTCGTTTCGTCCTCTCTGTGGCGGAGGTGGGAGCAGGGCCCAGCGGTTTCTCCCCACACAACCACACACACCACACACAAACACAACACACACACACCACACACACACACACACACACCACCACACACACACCGAGCAGGACAGCATGTCGTGTCAGATTACGACAGTAAGAAGAGAACGATGAAAATCTCTCCGAGAGCGCACAGTAACTGAAGTTTAAAACTGTTAAAAGAAAAGGCTCAATAAACTACAGAACAGATTTAATACACTACCCATCAATATCTCTTCTCTTTCTGCTTTAAACTTTTCTATGCGGAGCGCTGCGCACTGTGACTCCGTGTTGCTTCAAGCGCATCATTCTGCACACGGGATGCGCATAAGCGCTTTGTGCCACTCTGGATCGAGCCTTTCATACAGTATTATTATAATACTTTTGCACATGATAGGACAGAACAAGAAAGGCTATCAATAATCCAATGTATAGCACAGTAATGGAGGCAGCAACATATGATAGTTAGGACTCCTATATATAAATATGTTGTTGTCTCATTACTGCTGTGCATTTAAAAGAAATGTATTTTAAGTTTACAGTATAGTATTTATATATAAATACATTTACTTGTCTTTCAAGAATGTATTTTACTACAATAAAAAGAGCAATGTACAACATTTTACCAGATTTAGTCCTACACTTATTCACTTTTATTTGTTCCCCAATAATGTTATTTCACTAAATGTTTACATTTTATAAAATTATTGTGCGCTCATGATTTTTCTAGAATAACCTAACCTAGTTTATAATAGTATTATTTTCATAGATTATGATTATATATATATATTTTTTTTTTATATAAATGAAGTTGTATATATTTGGGTAGATGTGATTTTAACACAGAAAAAGTGACGATCAGGTCAACACACAAAGTAATTAAATTCTACTTGATTTAAAAAAAAAAAAAAAAACAAGCTGGTGATTGCAAACCGGTAGCTGTTGACCCGTCGCTCAGAATTTTTCAGGTATAGATCGGGATTGGGTTCTAACAAAAAAAAAAAAATGGTATCGTTACATCTCTCATTTTTATTTATATTTACTTAGGATATATATTTTTCACATTCCGATTCCAATGTCTAAATATTCTTTAGTTTATATAAAATGTTTGTTCTTTGAAAAGGTGTACTGCATTATTATGCTATATTGTAATACTGTCATGCATCAGTGCATAAAATGGTCGGGCAAATGGCAATAATTATATTTTATCGCAATTCCTTTTGGTTCAATATTGCACAAAACAAAAAGTAGTTATCGTGACATCAGCTATAGTACAGCGAATAGGGATGGGCGATTATGCTTATCGTTTTGCGACCTATACGGTTTTCCTGTATAAAAAATGCTGCTGCATGAATAAGAGACCTCCTTACGTGAAGTGAAAGTGTGATGGTGTCAATATCTCTTGGACGGCAGCGGGGGATCTCCACTAGAATTGTAGTGGGCCTCGACGGACATACAATCGATTTGGCGGTTCGAGAGGGGTCCTCGGCTGAAGGGATTCCCCCCAACTTTGGTGGGATCCACCGGCGCCGTTACGGAGAGTATGGCGTCAAGTTTTAATGGTATATCTAAGATTTAAAGTGTTTATCCGGTCGCCAGTTAGCAAACAATAGAGCAATGACAAAACTAAGTAAATCAAGAATTACAAGCCATTGTATCAGTGTTTATGTTCTGTGAAGAAAAATTTCATATCGGCGGCATATTTGCCACTAAACAAGATAGCACCAAATACTAATGCGACAGGGCTATCATAATCGGCAGACAGAGCGTAGGTTCGGTCGGGGGCTCTATACTATAGCACCATTTTAGAAATATGTAATAAAAATTATGCCATCACTTTTTGTGAGCCACTGGAAAATTTGACTAGAAGAGTGTAAGACTACAGTCTATTTAGTGTGTCATAAGAAGGAGTGTGACTGGTCAGCAGTTGACATAAACAGCTCGCGAACCGGCATGGCTGAAAAACTTATTTCAGAGTTCAGGGCAGTGCGTCTCTACAAGTGATACTAAGGTTGAGAAAAATCGGCGGATGAAACCAACCCTACGCTGTAGAGAAACTCAATAAACTGGAAACGCGAATTGTTGGCGCATTTCACATTAAAGGGAATTTCAACAACAGTACCACCTGTGAGACACGGCCCATTCCAGGAAACTAGTCCTCTGAGCCTTATTGTCTTACAACTAAAGACTCATAAACAATGACAAATTAACTTTACTGAACTCTCACAGCAGCACAAGAACATGCCCACGAGTGCAAAGCAAACATCATTTGAGTCACAATAGCCTTGATGACTTAGATGAATACTGGAGCGCTTGACAAAGTCCGTGAATAGAAACGAGAGCTTTCAGGAATTCCTGATGAGCAGACAGGTGTCAGGTGAACGCTAGCGGTGTGACTCCATTGTGCCGCCCTGGAGCACAGCCCGGCCCTGCACTGCCTCCATCACAACCACTGCAGTCACACACACAAACTTGTTGTTTGTGCAAGTCTACATGTTTGAAAAAGCTTATGAAAACAAAATGCATCTAAACCCCCCTATTAGGTGATTGAAACCTCATAAAACTCCCTTACTGGGACTTCCCCAAAAGGGAAATGTTTAAAAATGGGTGTCCAAAAGAATAAATGATCCTGCTGTCAAAGTAAAATAATAATAATACTAAAAAAAAAAAATAGTTCGTTAGGTTATAAAAACTAACAAATAAGAAAAATAAAAAATGAGCGTCGTGTTTAAAGCAGAAAACTTATACATTTTAACCAATGGATTTGTATCTCTGTCTTTGGTTAGAGGACAATTCAAAATCATTAAAGGGTTAGTTCACCCCAAAACAGTTACGTTCGGGCTTCCTCTGGAGGGCAGCTAGCTCTCCGATTTCTCATAAACCATTTTAAATTTGTGTTGTGCAGAGTCGACGAGAACAAAAGATATTACGGAGTTTGAAGAACGACAGTGGATATACGGTGCGGGGGTGAGTTAAGGACAGAAATTTTGGGGGTTGAAACTAGCACTTAAAAGAGGACAGATTTCTCTAATAAACCATTAGTGAGTCAGTATAACCGATTAATTCAACATTTGCTCAAAAGACTGATCACTATGTCTTGCAAACACCAGAGTAAATTTAGCTAATTAAATATTTTAGAGCAAAGAATTACTATAAAAATCATACTTTAAACGAGTTTCATAACTTTTTCGGGCTATGAAAACCTTGTTAAAATTCCCTGATATTTCCAGGTTCTCCATGGCCATATGAACCTGTATATTAAGGACAGTGGATGTGAATGGAAAGTCTTTCAGGACATCTATCCTACACAAGCTTGTGAGTGTGACACGCACATATCAAACAATGATTCATCTATGCAAAACATAAAGCCCTTTAACTCACAGCTATCATAAAAGCACAACAGAGCCTGTTAAAGCCACATGACTTCCAGAGATTTGTGATGGACTTCGATATAGCAAGAAACTACTGGGTGACAATGATTCCACCGAGTCATGTTGGCTTCACCAGATTAAAGCTCAACAAGCCTTTTTAAGGCCCCGATCAGACAGACAGACTGAGTTTTTCTTTCAGGTTTGACAATGCGCGGACCCCACACTACCTTTTTTTGCGTGACTTTATCTAAGGGGTTCCTATTATAGCTATTTTACAAAAGTCTCATTTTGTGTTGGGGTGTACTAGAAGAGACTCGCGAATACTAGGTTTTTGAAAATCATATTTTTTTTTTTTCAACCATACGTTTTACAATTATACACACCTCTCTCACAAGTCTGGAATGAACGGCTCGAATAGTTCCTGTATCAAATGAAGGCCCGCCTTCTGAAATACGAAATGTGCTGTGATTGGTTAGCTGGGCCAGTGTGTTTTATGATTGGCACCACTCAGTGCTAGGCTTGCCGCGATAGACGGTGCTGCTGACGGTGACACCGTTGTTAAGCCGCAACACCGGTTACGCCACTTGCCCACCGCGATGATTTAGTTTCGAAACGAAATGCAAAAGCGCCTGTTTGGCAATATTCTGGATTTTGATAGGCATGTGAACGTTGCTTTACAGAAATTCTAGGGATTTTTGGAAGTTTTTAAACATTCTTTTCTTATTTATTTGGTTCCACAGTGTTTTCTGATTACTTTATTTAAACTTTGTGTCATTTTTTTATTTTATTTGACATCAAGGTGTACGCCGTGCCTCCAAGCTTTCGTACTTGTTTTTGCTAATAAAACGTTCTATTTATTTGGTTATATATTATACATACTTATTTCCAGTTTTGTATACATATTAAACTTTATGTAGGTTAAGTTATTTGTTATTTTATAGCATTGTCTGCCCGTAAGCATGGACTTATTTTATTGTTGTTAGTAAACGTTTCTATGTTTATCTCATCCGCTTGTGTTGTATTTTGTTGATTGCATTCAAGCGCAAATGACCGACGTAGCAATGCGCACTTTACAAGTGACGGGAAACGCCTGGAGTGGGAAAAAGAGGAAGACGCCCCCGAGCCCCGCGCGTGGATACGAGTGTTGTACATGGCGATTAACCGGGGGAAAATTTCCTCACCATTACAAACATAAGTCAGCGCCCGACCCTGCGTGCGTCCTGCCACTTCCATAGCACCGACTGCGAGAGTCTCCCGTCTAGCTACAATCTTTGCATAAAATCAAAATCAATTTGACGCGAGCCTTCTACACCCGGTGATCTCCGTCACACCAATCCAATGTCACCTCTGCTTTGGGAAGCATAGAGCCGTCTGACTTCGGAGTCAACCACACCACGCTCCTCGAATTTAGACTAGTGCGCTCACCAGGTCTCGTCAGTCTGACACGGTATTTGTGAGATCACAAAATACCCGGAAACATAGAGTGTGTCCCAACGAGGGTGTTCCTGTAGTTTTGAAAGTGATTTTCTATTAAATAAAATATTCGCAGTTGAATTGGACTTTGAGCTTGTAACCTTGCAGATCTTTTTGTTATGCTCAAACAGCAACATTACAGACTAACTAAAGTTTGAAAAAGTGAAAAAGCATAATAGTACCAATTTTACACCTTTCTGGAGTTTCATTTTAGGTTTTGATGTTCTTAAGAATATATATTTGCGGTATAATTACCAAAAACCATCTCAATATATTTTACAGCTCCTTTCTCAGGAGCTCTACTGAGAACAGGTCGATTTTGACCTGTCTAATTAATATTCATCAGCCTCTCTTCTGATTGGCCTGTTGTATTCTGAGTGACACACGGTCAGGTCAACCACAGGTAACTAGGGTCAGCCGACGTCACATTTGCAAAACAAAAGGGAAACTGGAGGCGGCCCATTCAAACCAGCGCAGATTCGGCTACATAAGGAGCTTAAAATATCATCTTGTTGTGATGTTGGGTGCCAGAATCGACATAATACAGCCTCATATTAGAAATCTTATCGCATATCTGCTGCCACTGCCAGACAAAAAACCGACGACAGCTGTGGTTAAATGCCATAAAACGAGCAGACTGGACATCAGAAATACGATGTCACATAATGCTCGGGCTGGACTGCGGCACATTTCGTATCTAGAAACGGTTAAATAAAAGTCTTCGGTCTTGGTTGTTGATGGGCGGATCTACAGATTCTGTGCATATGTCATCAGTTCGTGCCTCTCACGATATGTACGTGTATGAAATAATGTCATGTGTATTAAAACCAACACAAGCGCAGCTCAACTAACACAATATTACAATAGATAAAGTGTATAATTTAATGTGTCATATACATTGTTGGTTGATTATTTGTGGATAGGAACAAATATGTAGACGCGAAAAATAGTTGCCTGATGACAGTGAAATGTATTCTACCTCCTTCATATGGAATCGTAAGAGTAGACCACGGAGGAGTTGTCAGTTATAACAATGGTAGATGTGATCCACCTCATAGTAAACAAATCTGTCAGAGCGTACCAACTCGAGTGGAAGTGTAACGTTACAAGGGCTCTTCTATGCCAGCATGCTGATTGGTTTAGTGGTTCATTGAACCAGTTTTTGAACCATGTCTCCGCACAAGGGTTTCTAGGGGTTTTGGCCACAGAAGCGAACGCGTAGGGACAGGGGTGGGGAGCTTCGGGGTTGGTAGACTCTGATAGGCGGTGACTGTGTAGTTCTGACGGGCACTTTTTCCGAGAAGTCACACCGGGTGTTCGTGCCAAAATCCGCGCCTCCTTTATGCCGGCTGTGTGACTTTTCACTGTGGACTGACTTGGTTTTGAAACATTCTCTGGTAGTAGCATAGACCTAAGCACCTTGGTTGAATGCCAACAAGCAGGGAAATTTCAGCTTTGACAATATGGGGATCTTAATAGGACCGCCATTATAAATTTTACAAAAGACGCAGTATGACAGCGGTTTTTGTATATGAGCTAGGCAACCAACTGAATCAGCCTCCTGTAAGTTAATCAGGATTATCGCACAAGTGCTTCAAAAATCTTGTTGCTGTCAAGTAAACTGTCATATACGCAGAAGAAACTCTAAAACAAAAGTAAAAAGATCCGGGAAACCTGCACAGCCACCACACGGATTTCTCCATCGTTGAAAGTCTCCAGGCATTCCAACGAAACGATAAAACTATGAACCCACAGCGGACGGCGCCCGCCTCTCCATTCATTAGAGTTAGGGATGCAACCGAAATGAAAAATCTTGGCACACAAGAGCGGAAGCCGAAAAAATGGAAAAACAGACACAGTGTTTTTCCCCCGCATGTACTTGCCAGTGTTTGTCACATTGCAAATTATGAGCCACACAAATGGCTTGTTACGGTTTTGTTTTGCCTTTTCAAAGAACACCGAGCAATTAAAAAACAAATTGACCAATATTAACACTGAAACATTTTTTAACATTTCTGGCAGCCATTATCACCAAACCGCACACACCACCACCAATCACACCACCCCCAACACCCATAACCACGTTAGAAACAAAAACATATTTTTGAGACCATCAGACAGACCTTCTGAAAATCAGCATATATTTTACTGTACAATAAAAGCAGGCCTCGCTGAGAAGAGCTTCTTTTAAAACATCTAGACATATTACAGATCCAAATTGACCACTATGTGGGTCATGTTATAATAACTGTATAACCGCGGTTGTAATATTATAATCATTATTATTGTTTACTTTTTTGTTTAGCGGTGAACAACAGTAAATTACATAGAATAACATTTATTAATGTTGATGAGATTTCTTGGCTTTTCATCAACTTTTATGTGTGTTGGCGGAAGATGACATTAAATACCTATGAAATAGTATTATATCCACATAGCGAGAGATGAACTGCTACGGAACAGCACTGTCAGACGAAATTGGGACTGTTAGAATGATTTTGGCTTGAGTAGATGGGCTTGGGGGAGTACACGTGAGAAGGATTTGGTGCTTGTCAGCAGCGTCTGAACGCAAGGAAATAGTTATCACAGTCGCAACTGCCACAGGGAAGCGATTCACAAATGCGTGCAGCAGAGAGAATGTTAATTAGTTCATTAACTACATTTTTCACCGACAGACAACAAACTAAAACTCTTATTTGAATGACAGACACAAAAACATATGATGTTACAATGACTATTGAATTTTACTATCACAACGACACTAAAACAGAGTACGGAAGAAGAGAGGAACGATTGGGGCAACGGATCCATTTCCGAAAGAATCCGGTGTTTCTGAGTGGTTTCGGACGGGTAAGAGAAGGTGTGGGGGCCATAGCAACCGGCGGGACATAAGCTTGACGGCATGTCGCATAATAAAACGATTCAAAAATGTCAATATGTGGGAGTTAGAGAAGAGCAGACATATGAATAAATATGAACAACGGCGAGGATAGAAGTTCAATTCGGCCGGGTTTACTGAGCGCAGACACGGAAAGCATACAACACCGGAGCTAGCGCGTTCTCATTGCTGCGGGAGTAATCTTTGCGAGCGAGGAAGGAGAATTACACAAAAAAATGATGTTGAATTGCCATTTGATGAGTCTTTCACATATACACAAGTTGATTATGTCTTAGTGGACCTAAACAGAAAGGAGAACGTGTAATCAGTACAGTGCATCCACAAGTACAAAACCATACTACTAATGTATTGTTCTAATAGAGGCGAACTCAAATAATGAAATAGGGTTTAGGTCTATGGTCTACGTGGCAAATTTGAAATGACAAATTAATCCCAAAATTTCCCGAAAATCCATATAATCCATCACAACAGACTTCAGCAGATTTCAGAATGACAACAGGAGACAGGAAAGTGTATGTTAATAATCTCAAAACTGGAACATATGCTGGTCATCGTATCAGTATTCATGAGCAAAATCGAGCTTCAGTGATGCATGAGACAAAGTGGAGCCAATGAATTCACAAGAGATTTCCTCCAGAGATGAAGAAGACTATCCGCATACACGGGAAATGAAAACCTACATTTCAGCCGCAATTACTCCGATTATTTTCATTACTCGGCTAAACACTCAAGCCAAAATTAAGCAAACTGGACCCTGAGAGCAGACGCAGTCGCAAATCAAAGAAGTCTGTGGTCTGAAAGGAAGTATGATGAAGGAAGGTGCAGGTACAAACTAGAGCAAAGTAAGAAATGGCTTGCAAAGGAAAAATTGAGACGTAACAAAAATTTTCTCTACCAGATGCCTATACAAGGGCCTGGGAGTCTGCTGTAGTGAACCGGTGCGTGTGGACCACTTGAATAAAGGAAATACTGCAAAAAGCAAACAACAGGATTTATGTAGATGTCAAAGAATGGCAAATGGGAAGGCACGAACGCTAAGAGGAAGGAAGGCACTGCCTCAAACGTGGTATACATAATACATCATATAAAATATATTTGTTCAGAAGATCCAAGTGCCTAGTAGCACACGACAGTACTGAGGAGACGGAGAAGCGGGATCTGAAATGTGCAGATACTACTAAAGGACATTTCATATACTTTAAGAATAATAGTCTGTATTCCTTTTATAAATCTCAGTGTTGCCCATTCATTAACTAGACTGTGGCGGCCCACCACAGTCTAATAAACGAAGAATTAATTTAATACTTCAACATAAACGTTCTTTAACAACACCTTGCGTTTCCGCCGATTGCTTGGCAAAGACTTATCGGTCAAACGATTACAACCGCATCTGACTATCAAGTCTGTTTGCGCTGATTGTGTCAAAGTGAAGAGAGACGGCGCGCACGCACAGATGGGTACCAGCTCGATTCATTAAATTAAGTTGCTGCTCTGTAACCTGAATTAACGAGAAGTGGGTTTTCCCGCCAAAAAAAAAAGTTAGACTGACAGTTTCTGCCAAAATAAACAGCTCAGTGGTTTACTGCTTGGCAAAGCATGGCCATGAAAGTAAGAGCAGATACTGCCACACACAGAGGAACAAATTACGGTTAAATGGTACAGAAAGGCATGTTGGAGTAGAAAAAATAATAGGAAATAGTGGGTGTTGGGCGTTTCTATGAAAGGTAGTTTCTGGAAGGGAACTGACGTCACAAAAGTTGGATGGCATTTTTTACCCTCTATCATTGCGGCTCCAGAAACCACCAGATAGCACATGCACGTCTGCAAGATGTCTGTTAAAGATTACATGATCGGGAAAGCATCTGCTGAGTACAAACATCTGATAGACGTCTTTAAGATGTCAGTTTTACATTCATAAGCATCTTAAAGACATCTTCTAAACGTCTGTTTGACATCTGATAGGAAATGTCCTATAGATGCAGATGAGCAAACACTCTAAAAAAAGACATGCTTGCCGATGTAAAAGTGCCATGAGTTCGGGTCAAAGAGGAAGTCTCCGAGAGATACCTGACATACAGGGACCACCTGCTGTCAGAGAGGAAATTTTGCGATAGCATCACACTGTATGGTTGTGTTTCGACTGGCAGGTTTTATCTTGTTTGTTCGGGATTAAAATGCAGGGGTTGGTTCTAATTAAAATGGCTTTATTTTTAAAATATAATTTAGTTGTTGTTGTGTAGATAGCAACTGCCGTTTTAGCAAAAAAACTGTTTAATGGCGATAAGGAAAACTAGTTATGGGACCAAAAGCTAACCGTGATCGCCGAGTCAATTTTCTCAAGTCATTAGCACTGGCAGATGGAAAGATTCGTTTTTAGGCCTGCATGAAAGTTGTAGAGAAATGAGGGACCAACCGGATTGCAAATTGACACCCTGGCGTAAGAGTAAGATAAAAATAAATGTACCGAAAAGAGACACCAGCAGAAACAAAAAATACATTTCATTTGAAGACGAGAAAACTTTAGAACCCAAGAGCTAAAAAGAGGGTTGAGTCTCCTTTTAAATGTTCTAGTAATACAAAGTGGACTGTCCCAGGCTTTTTTCACCCTTGAAACTTTTTGCAACCTGAACTTGTTGCGCGCTCTTCATTTGAATCTCAAAGTGACCCAGTTTAGAATTTAACTTTAAAATATAAAAAATTTTTACGGGGGGGGAATGCCCCCGGACACCCCCAGAGGACGAGGACACAGACACCCACAGTTCTCACAAAATCCTGTGGGAAACACTGAATCTAATGCCATAGTATGTAGGTGGACAATTTATGAGCGAATTGTCTGTATATAGGACTTTTTAAATCCATTTTTTTATTATAGTACAATTTTTGTACAGTATTCTTATTACTGTAATGTGGAAATAATATAGATATTTTATTTAAATTGCAAAAAGTATTTATATGTGATTGTACTACCTCCAAAGATTTGATTATCTATGATATAGTATAAGACGATATATATAATATATCTTATATATATCTCTATGTATGGTGGTGGCACTGTGTGTGTGTGTGGGGTGTTGTAGAGAGAGAGAGGAGACAAATGTTAATGCATAATCTGTAATGTTTTACTTGTTCGAAGGCAATTTTTTACAATTATATTTTCATTAACGTATACACTATTTTATTTATTTTTTCTTCAGAAATAACATCATTACTGTAATGTGGAAATAATATTGATATTGTATTTATAGTCGGCATGAAACGGAAGTTAAGATTGTCCTTTTTTTTCCTATTGTGACGTATATCCGAGTGAAACGGCTACTGAAATGAGAAAAAAGGCAGGCTTGATTTCGTCCTTCGGGAATTGATTTCCCTAATTGAATTGAAATTGGACTGATTGATTGAGTTTTAATATTAATAACAATTCCCATTACTGCAAATTTGAAATGAATGTTTATACTTTATTTAAACGGAAAAATATGTGATTGTATTGCCTCAAAATTATTTTGAAATTAATTGACAAATAATAATAAGAATAATAAAAAGAATCAAGAATTGAATTTAAATATTTTCAAATGTAAACATTCTGATGTTTTAGTAATAATAACTTGGGAGTAAATGTGCTTAATTCTCACGAAAGTAATCATCAATAAAAAATGAAAAGTGAAACTACTTTTTTTAGACAGTTACCATGGCACAGTGTTCCATGAGGCCCGTTGGAGTATCATGCAGATATCACCATACACGAATTTAGTAATCATTGAGTACCACATTACATAGTAAATGCTATTACCACACGACACAATTACACAACCATAGCACAGTTTTTATAAGGACATGTAACACAAAAAGCATGGCGTCAACGTCCAGAGCAGTGTCAGTGAAGTAGGATACGTAACGTAAATTGGCTTTTTGAACGAGGAAATGACTTAAACGGCTTAAGCAAAGCAAATGGATATCTGAAAGTTGTTGATTCCCCTATATGGCATAATACAACTCCCACGGACACTAGGACTATAACTTCATCTGTCTGTCTGTCTGTGTGCAGTGCACTGTGCCGCCAACTTCCCCATTTTGCGCTCCGCTCTCACTTACGCCCATTTCAGTTCAATGCATATTGAAATGAGTTACGTTAACTGCGTAACTCCCGTTTGTGAATAACAACCTAAGCGAGTCAATCGATCGAGCAGCGAGTACAAAAACGCAGCTGGGAAGTGACAAATGAGACGTTTGTCTTCTTATTAAGTTAGATAAGCATAAATATAGCGAGCTGGGCTTTTTGCAGGGGATCGAAGAGAAATGAGTAACATAGTAACCAACCTGCCGACGAAATTTTCCAGCACGGAGCTTTTTCCGGCGCTCTGTCCTCCAACCACGGCTATCTGCGGCAGATCCAAGTTACAACTTTGGCCAATGGAACTGAAAGCATCTTGGAGTTTATTGATCAGGGGGATCAAATCCTCCATCCCCCGGTTGCCCATGGTTTCTGACCGTCTCTCAGCGCGCAGGAACGGGCTCGCGGCAGCAAGGCGCTCGGGCTACTTTCAAGTGTTCGATTTCCACCCTCCAAACACTTCCAGATCAGTCTGTCAAAGGCAAATAACTCAGAAAACACTCGCTGACAGGCAGAGGACGCGTATTACGGCGCATTCATTCATATACGTGTGCTGATTGAGGCTCAGTCGTTCGTAAACTCACAAAACAAAACTTCTCGTTATCATCCGGTCAGGCGACATCCGACCTCCACCGGTGACGCGAGTCCCGCCTCCTGTCAACCGATGTCGTGAAATCCGATTGGTCCGGAAGAACGCTTCCTGGTGCGTTCTGTCTTTCGATTGGTTCGATCTTCGTTTCGGGTCTTTAGCGACCGAGGAGTTCTATTGGACGGCTCACGTGTCAATTTAGTTTCAATAAAAATACTTGGGAAGTAGAGACAGCGTAGAATATATACAATAAAAACAATCATTCTAATTTTAATAAAGTGTGCATATTTAATTACTGCATCACCCTGAATAAATGCAACCTATTTCCATTAAAAAAAATGGAATCATATTCTCTACGTATTAGAACATAGACATTGTTTGGGTTCTCCAGTTTGTTATACTGTATATAAACTAGAAGAAGAAAGTGAATTTCTTTTCACTTTCCACAAAAGAAAGCAGAATTCAGGCTAGCATGCAGCATCACACCTATTTAAAATGCTGAACTGGTTTCAGACATACGGAGAGACTTTTGAGTATTGCTTGTGACGGGAAGTCCACTCAGTTCCGCGAATCGGTGATTCTTTTACATTACTTGGTCCCTGACATCTCGACGTGACTTATTCTATTCTAAAACGTTTAAAATAAAGTCATGTGTAAGAACATGCGCTGTTTATAACGCATTTACAGTTTTTTATTCATTACGTTTTATTAACAACGTGTTTGTGGTCATGTCTTGCAGCCACGATTCAGCTTATAAAACAAACTAACAATCTGAAATATAAACGTCTGATACATTCACATATAAATCTGAAATCTATAATATGAATCCATGCGTTACTGTTCAGTGAGTCAGACTCGAGAACCGTTTGGACCGATTCAGACCGATTCGTGAATTGTTCAGGGCTGCGTTTATCAAAAGCATCGTGAGATAAGTTGATCGTAGAGTCCGTTGGTGGCAATGGATCTCCGATCTACGTAGGCTTTCTATGCTTTTGGGAGACGCAGCCCAGAGTGGTTTTTGTACTAGTTCATCCCGTTCCTCAAAAAGATCCGACTCAAATGAACAATTCACAAGTGAATCGGACAACGCTATTCAAAATGGCTGCGCCCATACCCGGCCGCACACATGAGTGTGAAGGCAGTATCCTCTGCTTACTCTCTCCCACTGCGCTGTCAGCACCCCGGTGTTCAGGCCTGTGGGCACTCAGGGTACCCTGAAAGACATCACTGTAGACCAGCTGCAGGATCTGGACTGTCAGATATGCCTGGGAAACACGTATCATCTGGGCATGAGGCCGGTATGCGAGAAGAAATTGTCAGTGTTTCATCACAATCAATGCACTGTATATTTTAAACTTGTTTAACTGTTATTGTATGTGTCCTAACAGGGTCCCGAGTTAATAGAGAAAGCCAATGGATTACATGGATTTATGAAGTGGAGTAGAAATCTCTTA
Source organism: Sinocyclocheilus anophthalmus (assembly GCA_018155175.1). Classification (NCBI taxonomy): domain Eukaryota; kingdom Metazoa; phylum Chordata; class Actinopteri; order Cypriniformes; family Cyprinidae; genus Sinocyclocheilus; species Sinocyclocheilus anophthalmus. Next base: position 88,110 of record JADLZN010003499.1, read on the forward strand.
ACAGTAATTATTATTATTTTCAAACTATTCCCAAACACCAGAAGAACTAGTAAGAGTAAAACGTAGAATACCATGATTCGTTTAGCAGATTTTGCAGAGTGTTGGTCTGATGGATAGAGTAGACTGGAGAAGTTATGGAAATGAGTAGAGTCTCCTTTTGTTGTGAATATAATCAAGCCAACATGAAACATCAGTTCATTTAAAGTCTAATTGGAAACATTTGCATACTACTACTACTACTAAAAAAATAATCTGTCTCAGCAATTTCTATCAAATTATTTAAAACTTTTTTTTTTTTGGTGTGATGAAGGAGAATAGACAAGTTATCTATATTATTTATATAATTCCTTTCTGTATTTTTTACAACAGATTCAATATCAAACATTGTCCAAAAGAGTCATCGAATAGCCTCAGAATACATACCTAAACCATGTAAAGGTAACACTTTTACTTGAAGGGGTGTGCAAACACTGTGACATGACACCTTCATAATCATGACATGACACATGTCATTAATATGAAGGTTTTTTATGCATGTTTATGACATTTGTCATTAAGTGTCATTCGCTCAGTTTTGTAATTTTTAATGCAAATATGACATTGTTTGACCTAACCCTACCCCTACCCTTAACCATAGTCCATAACAAAGACATCTCAAACAATGGCATCTTTGCATTAAAAATTACATAACTGAGCGAATGACAGTTGTCATAAACATGCATAAAAAACACGTGTCATGTCATGATTATGTAGGTGTCAATGTCAGCCTCCCCTTTATCACCACCCCGTCAAGTCACCAGTGTAACCTGTGCAATTTAGTAGACTTAGGTTACTAACTAAAATTCTCATCATGTAAACTGTAATCCATAAAAGACTAGATTGTAAGTAATCTACCCAGTACCATTTATATTGTCCAGGAATTTCAAGAACTGCATCTTATTCAATATAAACAATATTTATGGAGGAGGATAAAGAGAGGCGATTGCAGTTTACAAGTTGAGTTGATGTGCATTTTAATTTAGATTATCGTTTGGTTATTTTAATATATTAATAATAATTTATTTCTTTGAGTACTTATAAATCATCCCACTGGATGAGGCCCACTGGTTGAAAACCACTTCTGTTTACTTTTATGAATGAATAATTTTGTCTTGCTCATCGAAATCCCCAATTTCTGTTTCGCCCGTGTTTCTTTTAACAGGACAGTGGCGGGTTTCAGATGGTGTCTCTAGTGGAGCTGTCGGAGGTGACGGAGGAGAGCGTCACGTTCCGTTCCGTTCCCCTTACAATGGAAAGGAAATCCTGCTCACTCCTGAGCAATCCATTGCCATACAGAACAGCCTGGGTATGAATAATGTTTCAGATCATCATCTCTTAACCAGAACGTTCAACAAATGCTTATTGAATCTCTGTGACTCATGGCAATGTGTGCAGGTTCAGACATCATGATGCAGCCGGATGACGTGGTCAGCAGTACGATGAAAGGGCCATGCACCGCTCCGTGCGCTGGCTAGACCGCTGCATCGCAGGAAATAAGAATCCAGATCGACAGAACCTGTTTGCCATTATTCAAGGGGGACTTGATGCCAAACTGCGCAAGACCTGTTTAGATGGTAAGCGCTGAGTGACTGGACATCAAAAGTGTGTCTGTTATGATGAAGTGGCATTAATGTGACTACACATTCTAAAAGCCTATTCAAATTCCATTAACATAAACTACCGTTCAAAGGTTTCGGGTCAGTACGATTAAAAAAAAATGTGTTTAAAGAAATTAATACTTTTATTTAGCAGGGACACATTTGATTGATCAAAAGTGAGTGTAATTACATTTATAATGTTACAAAATATTTACATTTCAAGTTGGTTTAAACTTGCTATTCATCAAAGAATCTTGAAAGAAATGTATCATGGTTTCCAGAAAAATATATTAAGCCACAAAACTGTTTAGTGTGGATAATAATAAGATTTTATAAGATTATATTATCTGATAAGAAGGCTTTTTTTTTTTATTGAGCAGCACATCAGCATATTAGAATGATTTCTGAAGAATCATGTGACCCTGAAGATTGGAGTAATTATTCACAGTCACAGTAATAAATTACATTAAAATGTATTAGTTATTTAAAATTGTAATATTTAATAATTTTACTGTTTTTACTGTATTTTCGGTCAAATAAATGCAACCTCTGTGAGCATACGAGACTTCTTTCAAAAACATAAAAAAAATTTACCAACCTCAAACTTTTGAACTGTAAGTCACACTTCTGAATATTTCCTACCCTTAAGACAAAATACCAAACCAAGCATAATCTGTAAAAAAATAAAAAAAATAAAAGATGCTTCTCAGAACTAACTTTAATTTACTGAAACATTTTTGCATTGACTTTTGTATGTAGTACATATGAAGAGTTCATTTGCAAAATCCGATAACTTATTATTGTAATTTTTTTTCAGAAATCACGTTTTTATATTGCGCATTAAAAGTAACGTTAATATCAATCAAACTGCAGTTGGGTTGTTGTTACTTAACTGCATTAAGTAATACTAACTTAAACAAATACAGGTAATTTACAAAATTAAAGTTCATTGAAAGTATGTATTTTTACATATTAAAAGTTTGTTTCATAGCAAAAACAGATAACTCCAATCCACATTTCAGTTTTATAGTAAAAAAACCGTCTATTTACTCTTTGAGTTATCTACCTCAGATGACAATGTACAGTGAGCTGCAAACGTTGTTGTTGTTGTGATCATAAACTGTATGGATGTGATTACACGCAATACACGGAGCTTTTCCCTCACCATTGTAACGCGCTGCTTTTGCAAGGTTCCGTGAAAACGTTTCAGCTTTTATTTTCCTTTTTTGCCCTGAAGAAGATATCACAGGTTCATCAAGTTCGTCGAAATTATCCATCCTTGATCACTTTTGGTCAGCTTTGAGGAAACTCCTCTCAGCTAGCACGTCTTTTCAAAGTGAAAGTAGCCTTGTCACCTGACCTGAATACAGCGCGCTGATTCGCTAAAATGGTTTTATCGGCTTCGGTTCAAAAACAACAAGGGCGCTTGTCGCTTCTGCAGTAAAACGTGAACTCGCGATGCCTTCAAAGTGGACAAAACCGGCTTTTTTGACAAAACGTGTTTAGGGTTCAGATCGCGCTATATGTGAAGAATAATGCACGGCAATCAGCTCATTTTTTTTAAAGTGGCGTTTATCGGTTTTTGCAAATTAACTCTTTATGTAGTAATAACAAATGACAAACAGAGTGGGATCTATATACAATGAATAAACTCCATGAAGTTAGCCCCAATGTTGGAAAAATACATTTCTATCAGTTTTCCAACTGATGGGACCAGATTGTTTATACCTGCTGTAGGGTCATTCCAGGATGGCACACACGTTTTTAAAGGGGTCCTATTATGCTTTTTCACTTTTTCAACTTTAGTTAGTCTGTAATGTTGCTGTTTGAGCATAAAAAAGATCTGCAAAGTTGCAAAGCTCAAAGTCCAATTCAAAAGGAGATATTTTATTTAACAGAAATCACGTTTCAAAAACTACAACGAACAACTCGTTTGGACTACAACGCATATTTTCCGGGATTTGTGATATCACAAAGATCGACGAATGGGACGAGACCTGGTTGAGCTGCACTAGAGAAGGCAACGAGTGTTATCACTATGTCAGAGACGCGCTAGCTTTCCCAAAGCAGATGAACTTGAAGTGGTTACAATCAACCTGGTTTAAATTGCGCTCAAATTGATTTGATTTTGATGCAATATTTACACTGAAGCTGGCAGGCGGCTATGGTAAGGGGCATGACATTTCCCGACCAGGCGCCGAGTGCTGCCAATCACAGCACACACTGGCCCAGCTGACCAATCACAGCACACACTGGCCCAGCTGACCAATCACAGCACACACTGGCCCAGCTGACCAATCACAGCACACACTGGCCCAGCTAACCAATTATAGCACACACTGGCCCAGCTAACCAATTATAGCACACACTGGCCCAGCTAACCAATTATAGCACACACTGGCCCAGCTAACCAATTATAGCACACACTGGCCCAGCTAACCAATTATAGCACACACTGGCCCAGCTAACCAATTATAGCACATTTTGTATTTCAGAAGGCGGGCCTTCATTTGATACAGGAACTATTCGAGCTGTTCATGCCAGACTGGGGAGAGGTGCTGTAATAATCTAAAATATGTAAAAATAATGTGTTTTCGACACTAGTATGAGAGCTGCTTTCAGTACCCCCCAAAACAAAATCAAGACTTTGTAAAAGAGCATAATAGGACCCCTTTAATACTAGGAGAAGATCCTCCAACATGTTCTCTCTGCCAAAGCCCTTTATCCCTGAAGCATCTTTTAATAGATTGTGCTGGTTTTAACCCTGTAAGAAACTGTTTATTTACAGTAACTACTTTGAGAGATTTTTTTACAGTTAAGCCAAAATACCAGCACAATAATGATTAAATTATAGTATCACACTAAATTGTAAGAACTGATATAAAAAATAAATTATAAAACACATAAATTTTCCTCCCCATGAAAATAGCGTTAAACACAAACAAACAACATTATGTAGTTCATCACATTAACTATGAACATGGTCCATTAAAGAGTGACAAATGCAAACCTGAAGCATTAATCACTTTTACGCTGCACCTTACTGGAACCTTCCTTTTGCGTTTCTTCATTTAGAAATGACAAAGCGTGATGTGCCGGGCTTCGCCATTGGAGGCTTGAGTGGGGGAGAGGAAAAGGATGATTTCTGGAAGATGGTGACTCTGAGCACAGACCACCTCCCCAGAGAAAAGCCCCGCTACCTCATGGGAGTCGGGTAAGGCCCCACTTCCTCTGAAACTGTGCTTGTGCTTTCATTTAGTATAGTTACATTTTACATTTTTGTAAATATTGGTTGTTGATTGTCTCTTTTAATGTGTTTTAGCTATGCACTAGACCTGGTGGTCTGCGGTGCCTTGGGCTGTGATATGTTTGACTGTGTTTTCCCAACTCGAACAGCAGTAAGTGATGGATTTCTGTTAGCATCCCTTTCTGTTAGAGCTCAGTCATATATGCTACCATTCAAAGGTTTGGATCAGTAAGAAGTCTTATGCTCACCAAGGCTGCATTTATTTGATCAAAATACAGTAAAACAGTAATATAGTGAAATATTATTACAATTTAAAATAAGTTTTCTATTTGAATATATTTTAAAATGTAATTTATTCTGTTATGCAAAGCTGAAATTAGCTATATCATCTAGCCCTGCTTATGCCTGTCAGGATAAGCCTACAAGAGTTTTAACAGTTTTTCATAGAAACTGTGCATAAAAACTTGGATAAAACCAGTGATGCTTATTGTAATCCTGTATTTTGCCATTTTTAATGAGGCTGTGTGATTGTTTCAGAGATTTGGCTCGGCTTTAGTTCCCTGAGGATCTCTGCAGCTCAAACAGAAACAATATGCTAAAGACTTTCAACCGATTGATCCTGACTGCAAGTGTCCCACCTGCAGGAGGTACATCTGTCTGGAGTTTAACTGGCTGAATTGTTGGTTTTTAAGCTGTGCTTAAAAGAATAATTCACTCCCGAAAAAAAATCATTTTTTGTCATTTACTCACCCAACAGAGGATCTTGATTCAGAAACGTAACTTATCCCATACTAAATCTCTCGATTTCTAAACCTAAAGATGATTCTTTTTTCCTTTGGCTTGACAATGACAGACACAGTTGGGCTTACCTTCACGCACTGTTCAAGAGTGACACCGCAGCCATGCATCACATCACCATCCATAACATCTCTTACCAGGTAATTATCAACTATGTTTTTGAATCCAGTATTTAGTATTGTTGTTGTCACTTCATCTCCTCCTGTCCTCACCGTATCGTTCCTCAGCTCACCCTCATGCGGTCAGTGCGTCAGAGCATCATAGAGCAGAGGTTTCCTGAGTTTGTGAAAGCCTTCATGAAGAGGATGTTCCCGTCCAGGGAGCAGTATCCCAGCTGGGCTGTAGAGGCACTACAAGCAGTGAACCTCTGTGTCAGCTGAGTATCCTACATGAGGAAGATGATGAGGACTGCATTTTAAGAGAAGAAAAAGACTTGCTGTTTTTTAATGGACTTATTTTTTGGTGTTTCAATTTTAGATACTGACATTTTCAACATAATACGTCAAATATCCCTGTTTTGTAAAAAAAAAAAAAAATGTATTGTCATTTTTGATTGCAACCACATTCTTTCACACAAGAGTAGTGTGTTATGGCAATGTTGAAGCAATGTTTTTCTATATAGAATTTTTTTGTCTTCATTTTGAATAGCATATCTGTCGTTTTCATCATTTTTTCAGAATTTGTATATTTTTTATTGTATCTTTTATCTTTTAAGATAATGCCTTTTAAGAGGCAGCATGAATGTTAATATTAACTTCTAAGAACATTTTATTCTTCGTCATTCATTATACCAATCTAGTCTTATTCGTTCAACCATGAATACCATTGGTACAATCATGGGATTTTAAAACTTTTAACCCATGGTAGATTTTAAAGTAAAAATATACACATGCACTCACTTACTGTTCAAATGTTGGGGTCATGAAATGTTAATGTTTTTGAAAGAAGTGTCTTATGCTCACCAAATTTGCATTTATTTGGTCAAACATAGAGTAAAAACAGTAATATTGTGAACTATTAGTACAAATAAAATAAACTGTTTTCTATCTGAATATATTTTATAAATGTCATTTATTCCAGTGATGTAAAGCTGAATTTTCAGCATCATTACTCCAGTCTTCAGTGTCACATGATCCTTCAGAAATCATTCTAATATGCTGATTTGATGCTCAACAAACATTTTTTATTATCAGTTGAAACCATTTGCCTGGAAATCTTCATAAAAAAATTTTTTTTCAGAATTTTTGGGAAAATATAAAGTTCAAATGAACATTAGAAGTGTCTTTACTGTCACTTTTGATCAATTTAGTGCATCATTACTGAATAAAAGTATTAATTTTCTTTAAAAAAAAAAAATCTTAATTCCCAAACATTTGAATAGTGGTGTATATGTGTACCATGGTATTATCTGATAACATCACCTTAGCCTTTACCTGAATGTTCTTTTATTGTGTTGTTTAGTAGCATTCTGCAGCATTAAAGCCTTGATGAGAATCACTCTAACGCCACAACAGAACAGATGTGCCTGTAAAAAGCCCATCAAACCTTTACATGTTGGGATTGATGGTAAATCAAACCTTTCAGGAGCTGAACACGATAGATTTATTGAGCGTCTCCCGCAGGATGCCGCTAGGGGGCAGAGCGCTCCAGACCTCCCTGTATTACTGCCAGCAGCAGAGCTGCACTGAAGGCTGGATTCTGTGCCAGGGTTCAAATCGAATGTGACAACACAATTAATTTGACTCGGGCGTGAAAATTCCACTTCTTTGATTTTGATTACATTATTATGCCAACTGCATATGTATGCGGATAAAGCATGTCAAACACCGCAACAGGTGTCACCCTTTACTTTCTGCACATTTCACGCTGCTTATTTGCAAACCTATCACATTCTCCAGTTACAGTGTGAAATTCACTGCACTATATTTGGTCTTGTGAAATTGATCATTTACGGCAGTGATGAAGATGGGTTTTCTCATCGCCTACATTAGTGCTTTTTGATTGACACTTGAGTTTTGTTTGACATATCAGGCATAAAAGCGGTGTTTGAAGTGCGTGCGTGGATTTATCGCCATCTGCGTTTTCCAACAATGCAGCAGACGAAATTACTGCAAGCGGGTTGCTGGATTATACTTAACTTGCCCACCCCTCAAAATAGCACATGCCTCAATCAATACAGGACAATGGTGAAATAATGCACTGCAGCAATAACTGGCAACTGTTACAGCTGATGTGAAACAGCTTGTGTCAGCAATGGAGCAGGATGTCCAGGCAGGCGCAGCGTCTTGTGTCAGTGCACGGTGAGCTCGGGAAGGCACCAGTTGCTCAGTCGCTGCTGTGACCGTGGATCTAGACCTGTCTCTCCCGTTCCCGAGTGATGACAACACTTCATATATCTGAGCGACCTGAAACAATCGCGGCGGAGGGATAAGCGAGGGCGAAGGCGTTTGAATTTCCACCCCGCGTTGATTTGTGCGCTTTGCTGACTATGGTGGAGCTGGAGAAGGAGGTTCTGCCGCTGCCGCCGCGGTACCGGTTCCGAGACCTGTTGCTCGGGGACTGGCAGACGGACGACAGGTAGCGCAACTTCAACTCCTCGGCTTATGTTTACATACGCGCTTTAACAACGACACACGCTTCATGTTTAAATAACTGCACAGAGAATTACATTAGTGTGAGTATCAGCAATATTAGTGTGAGCATTAGTAATAGCCATATTATTAGCATAATAGTGCGTAGTATGAGCGTACAGTAAGTATTCCAATTTGCATTAAAAATAGCTATAGTATATTAGTATAGGAGCATTAGTAACCTACGGCTATTGGTATCAATCTTTCCCTGATATAGCATACACGTAGCCTACATCTCGGAGACGTCTATTTAACGTCTGCATCTGCAAGATGTCTTTTTTAGAGTGTTTGCTCATCTGCAATACGTCTATAGGACGTTTCCTATCAGATGTCAAGTAGACGTTTAGAAGATGTCTTTAAGATGTTTATGATTTAGAATGTATGTAAAACTGACGTCTATCAGATGTTGGTACACTGCAGATGCTTTCCAGATGAAGCAAGCTTTAACAGACGTCTTGCAGATGTACCAATAGTAGCTATTAGTATTCTTAAAACCCCTTAACGGTCACCGGCCCCACTGGGGACGTTTGGCACTCTTTTTGTTGTTGTCTTTTTTCTCTATCAAATCTTTTATAATCATCATATTCTGTGAAAGCTTAGAAGCCCAAGATTCATACTAGTGAAAAAAAACCCCCCAAATTTTTCGAATCAGACAGTGCGTTACCATGGAATGGACTTTAACATCTTCTGGCACGTCCCCCTCCCCCGGTCCAATGTCAATTCAAAATGAATTCCGGGTCTTTTAAAATCAAAATGTTTTATAATCTTGACAAAAAACATAGCAGGATTCCATATTTGGGGTAATTTTTTGGAGATAGAAGTAGGGATGGGGACCTCGGGAAACATGGGTGTAATATTGACAGAGAAATTTTAACATGTGACAGAGAAATGCATTTAAAAAAATTCAATGGAGTTTGGATGGCACCCGGTGGCTGTTTGTGGTATAACGCCCTAAATAAAATCTCACAGGAACCTCAATTTTTTTCATATCAACTTCAAATTTGGAGCATAACTTATTTAGACATAAGGCTTTGATTTTATACCAATTTTAGAGTAAAACATGATATGTCAAATATTTATTATATATAAAATAAAATAAAATTAATATAGTGCATTTTCTTTACAGTAAATCTAAACTTCTATAACTTTTTGATACTTTTAAATTTTTTGCGATATTTGCCTGATTTTCTTCTTCTTTAAAAAGAGACCAACCTTAAATCTGTATTCCAAAGTGTTCATAAATTAAAACAATTTAAGTTTGGATAGTGCACCTGCATGCCTATTTTAAAAAATGGGGGGTGACAGTTATTAAGACAATTTGTATGCTGTTCGTACTGGTATTGGTTTTAGTAAAATTATTAGTATTAGAATGAGCATTCGTTGCTATTAACAGTATGAGTATGTATTGTACATTCCCTGATAGCACACGTACATCACGGAGATGTCTATTTGATGTCTGCATTTACTTCTGCAAGATTGTTTTGCTCATCTGCACATCTCTGAGATGTTTCCTAACAGATGTCAAGTAGACGTTTAGAAGATGTCTTTAAGATGTTTATGAGTTAAATGCCTGTAAAACTGACATCTTAAAGACGTCTATCAGATGTTTGTACACTGCAGATGCTTTCCAGATGAAGCGATCTTTAACAGACGTCTTGCAGACGTACCTGTGCTATCTGGGTTCTGGCTGTGTCTTAAAACTTATTAAGCATTATGATGCCTACAAATGCTGTCTAGCTAGACACTAGGTTTTTAAACAGTCTCTGTTTAGCCTGCCTTGCGTAGCTGTTTTATGCAGTCTGGTTACATTTTGAATTCAACAGCCTTTTTACAGACAGCTAAAGCAGTACTATTGTTAGTATTAGTGTTAGCATACACTAAGTATTCCAATTTACATTAGAAATATCAATAGTATTAGTGTGTATAGTGCAAGTATTGTGTTAGTATTAATATATTATAGTATACTATACTAAAGTACATCAGTAACCTGATGGTATTGGTGTATCACTAGTAGCCATTGGTGTTTAGTGTTAGAATGAGCATCAGTAGCTACTAGTGTTATTAAGATTATTAGTAGACTGTTACAATAGTACTAGTATTAGGGTTAGTACTAGGATCAATGTGAGCATTAGTATTATTCTGGCTGTGACTTAAAACTTAGGCATATTGTGACGCCCACAAATAGTGTCTAGCTAGGCAGCACACTAGGTTTTGGACACAGTCTGTGTTTATCCTGTTTTGTGTAGTTGTTTTATACAGTATGGTCACACTTTGAGCTCTTTGACTTAAACAGCCCTTTTACAGACATTATTAATATTAATAAATGTCGGAGTATTAGCATTAGATTGAGTAAGAGTTGGTATTAGTATGCTGTTAGTTTAGTATGAACATATAGTAAGTATTCCATTTGGTATAAAATAGTATTAGTGTGCATGTTAGTATGGGCATTGGTAGGCTATGCATTATTAACCTACTGGTATTGGTAAATATCAATAGTATTATTATCATTTGAGTGTTATTAGTACTGTTATTTGTTTTATTAATATTATTAGTTAGGATGAGCATTACGTACTGGCCTAATACAGTTGGACACTTACTTAAAGCCCGTCAATACTAAACAATACTATCTTTTAAGGCATTAATTATGCACCTTATAATACATTGTATGATCTCATTATTAATAGTAACTACATTTATTATACAATATATTCATCTATTCGTAGTTACACAGAAAATGTGATGCATTAAAAACACATAACAAACAACCAATTTCATATGTAACAAGTCTACAAATTTAATCCATCTTAACTTTTGTTACAATTATTTTTGAAAGTAGATAATGCATTACAATGTACATTATGAAAATTATAATGCGTTATACATAAAGCCTGCTAGTAAAGTGTTAACAAACATTTATATGAACATGTACTAGTATCAGTGTCTGTGTGATTAGTAAACTGTTACCATAGTAATGTTAGAATAAAAGTGAGCATTAGTATTGTACATTTTGGCTGTCTTAAAACTATTTGTGATGGGGATGGGATGGGGATGTGTGTGTGGGGTGGTGTATGCGGTTTGGGGGATGGGATGTGGGGTGGGGTGGATGATGCGTGGGCATGGGATGGTGGGGATGAACTGGTGATGGATGGTGTGGGGGGGGGTGGGGGGAGGATGCAGATGCAGCGGTGATGGTGATGTGGGATGTGCGGATGGGATGTGGTGGGGTGGTGATGGGGCCCCCCACAATTGCTGTCTAGGAGCACACTAGGTTTTAAGACTCTATCTGTTTCTCTGTTTATCCTGTTTTGCATAGTTGTTTTATGCAATCTGGTCACATTTTGATCTCTTTGACTCCAACAGCCATTTTACAGACAACAAAAGATGAACTGACAAGTATATGGGTTTGTGCATGCTTGTGTTACATCTAATATCTCACGTGTTGATGTTTCTATAAATCAGATGGGGTTACTGCCTGTCCGTTTTTCATGCCATGTGCATTTCCTGCTGAAAACTACTGCATTCAATATCTGTAACTGATCATTTGAAAGAGTATGCAATGCTTTCTTTAATGACATCGACTGTGATTTAGTAGTAGCACTACCTAAATGTACACCTGAGCTAAATATGCCATTTAGCCACAGTGGAAAATAAAATCTGCATTTTATGCTTAACACTCCGTTGCTAGGTGAGGACTGTGGACCAAAACACTTTAGTCCTATAGAAAGATAAGAATGAGTTTTCTCCCTCGCTTCTGGTCTTCCTGAGTGGGCGTTTAAAATGCACTGATTGGTGAGCGCTCATTCGTAAGGGGGTTAAAAGTAGGGGACATGTCTTCGTAAATGGTGCGACTACTTCAGGTGATAATTCCTCGTATGAAACAGCCTCCATTTGACAGTTTCAAAGGGATCTCATTACTGAAATCATATCTAATCATTCTCACCTACTGGAGATTGATTATGCTATTTGCCTATCAGAGAGTGTGCGGGGGTGGCAAACGCCGTAGTTTTTCTCTCCCTGTGGATGCGTTTTGTAGTACAGCTGATAAAGATAGAGAAGCTTGTTTCCTGTACAGACAACCCACTGAACACTGCCACTGAATAAAGCTTACAGTCCAATTCTCTCTCTGTGGGTGTGTGTGTGTGTGTGTGTACCTGTTTTTCTATTCTGGTGGGGACTTAAACCTGAATACACACAGACTCATGGGGACTCATGTCATGGTGGGGACCTAAATTGATGTCCACATGGGTAAACAAGCTAATAAATCACACAGAATGAAGTTTTTTGAAAATCTAAAAATGTACAAAGTTTCCTGTAAGGGGTAGGTTTAGGTGTAGGGTTGGTGTAGGGCAATAGAATATACGGTCTGTACAGTAGAAAAAACATTACGCCTATGTAGATAGTCCCCTACAAGGATAGAAAAACCAACATGTGTGTGTGTGGGTGTGGGTGTGTGTGTGTGTGTGTGTGTGTGTGTGTGTGTGGTTGGTGTGGGGTTTTGTGTGTTGTGCTGTGTGTGTGGGGTGTGAAACATTAACCTTCTCAACCTGGCTCCCCTGATACTTCACATCAAGACGTCTGTTGGCTTGCTTCCTTCGGCGGCTGCTCTGAATTTAAACGTAAGACCCCGTAAGGCAAATTCCAAGTAATAAGGCAATCCCAACGCCAATTTAACGCAGAATGTGGGGGGGGCATTAAGAAAGCCAAATTCTTTCATATTTCCGGCTCCTGCTCTCCCAAACTCAATTCTCTTATTTTTTTCCATGCAGCATCATAAAGGATAAAGGAGACTTTGTGAAGAATCAGCATCTGCAACAACACAAAACTTTTCTTTTCTCCACGACACTGTTTATATAGTAAAGCGATAATGATGATTCAAAAATGATAAAAAGCATCATAAGAGTAGTCCATATGACTTATGTACTATATGTCTTCTGAATTCATATGTTAGTTTTGTGTGAGAAACAGATAAAAATGTACATAATTGTTCCCTAAAACTCTTTAGCTTCAGCTCTCAAACAAATATGGGTTGTTAGACATGTCTGGTAATGAGGCATGCCAGAACTAATAACATTTGATTTGTTAGTTTTATCATGCTGCTCTCTTTACAAGAACCAACTGTTTCAGTGATCAAATTGAACAGAGTTTAAATTGACTTTGTATCTGGACTGTAGAGTGGACTCATATCTCTTTTTAGTTGTGTGTTCACATCGCCTCGTCCCTCAAATTCAACATTTTTTTTTTTTTCTTTTTTTTTCTTTTGTTTTTTTTTTTTTAAATTTTTTTTCCAATTTTATTAATAGCAACAACAACAATAATAATAATTTTAATATTTATTTTACACTACACTAAAGTTAGAATACTATATTGTTGTCTAAAAAAAACTAAACCCTCAAGCTTTTATTTTGGAAGAAAACTGAAGTGAGTGTCTGTGTTTAGTTGACAACAGGTAAATCTGAGGCTGTTACCGTTTGTCTAAAATGTCAGAAATTATGCAAGTGTGAACCCAGCACATGTTCTGATGCACCTTTTGCAATTTGATAATCCTACTACGCCATATCACAATTTTGATTTCATGTCGATCAATTGTGAAGCCCTACTTTAATAAAGAAGTTGATCTTTAGTCCAGTGGGCCACCTTTAAGGTAATCTTTGGTGTTTGAGGGATGTGCTCTATGAACTTTTTTACTTGTTTGTATGGAAAACATCAAAAGTGCTGCATGAAGATTTTTCAGGAATTATTCTTTTAGGTTTTTAATGGACAGAAATAACATTTTTGTGAATAACCCAGGTTAGTAAAATGATGAATTTTTTCTTTCATTGATTACCTATTGCTTTAGACACTTTGGCCCAGTGGTTGTTGTTGAAGCCCAATGGAGAGCCATTGGAGTTTGGCAGCAATGCGTATTGTGTGTCTCCTTACTATATTTGTACCCAAAAATGAGCAGAACCTGATAAAATATGCTTTTGGGGTTGTCCTCATTTGTATAAACATACACACACACACACACCTATATATATATATAATATAATATATATATATATATATACTGTATATGTAACGTTTGTGTCACTTGTAACGTTTATATTATTTATTAGTTCAAAGGGGAAATATTTATGATTCATTATAAATGGTTATATTTAATTATAAATATTTAGATTAGATCTTAGAATTTACTGTAGCAGAATCCATATTACAATTATTTGATCTGTCCGTCCACCGAGCAGACACTATAATCATTTATCATTTCAAGGAATATTTATTTTCTGGCCAAGGAACAATAAACTGTCCTTCTTTGGTGCTAGCAGTAATTTAACATATGTAGCAATGGTTCAAAGCATTCATTGACTTCGAATTGTGAGCAACAAACAGAGACAATCAGTTTTGAATATAAGGGATTTAATAAATGAAATTATATCTAACATATAACTAACTAAAACATATATACACAGAATGAAACAAAGTAAGGAAAAGATAGAGAATAGAAAAGAATGGCAGTATTTCACATCACTTAACCACAACCTCTGAAAAATCATCAAAGAATCCAATAATCACCTTAAAAGGGACTGAAACTTAAACACGCACCTAAATAATTTTAAGCGGTTACTTGCATTTGTTTTCGATTGCTGAAGAAGAATCCTGATGCGGTAGATAACGGAGGTCTTTTTGATGAGTTCGTGAGGAGTCAGCTGGTAGTTTTTACTTCTGGTTCTTCTGAAGGAAAAGTCCACAGCGTCTAACGTTACTTGAAGATAAAAACTGCCCGAAAATAAAACTCAAGAGGAAGATCTTGAGAGTCCTGAAAGGTGTTGTCTCAAACGAAGAAGAAGTTTTCTGAGCGCAGTTATTTTGGGCTAATCGTTTTTGAGAGTTCCTATTCTGTGTGTTCTGACCAATGAGAGACATGTATTTTGAGCGGGAGAATCTTCTTGTCTTTTGTTTATTATGGGCTCATTTTGCATGCTTAAAAATGGCAGTCTTGTAATAATCCTAGTTTTAAACAACCCAAAATATCGTAACGTCATATATGCGTTTCCTTTCACAATCCAATACTGTACGTCATGTCCGATGAATACAAACAGGTAACATTGACTACCAAGAAGCAACCATTTGTAATAGATTAAACCAAAGATACATACAAACACCTGAATATCAGTGTTTTATGGCCTTAACTAATACAAATAACGAGTGGTAAATCAGCTAATCTAATAGGGAAACATACAAACAACACATACATATACCAGATACAATTATAACTGATTAAGTATAGTCTAAAATAAAGAAATGTCTTTTTTTGTGTGTGTGTGTTAGTTTGGGTGTGTGTGTGTGTGTTTGTTTGGCCATTCACAGCTCTCTGTGGAGTGTTTTTGATCAGAAGATTCCAGGATCCTCGTGGGGGCTGGTTCTAATCTTTTTTGACGGCGAAGAACCATTTGGCAATTTAAACCCCCATACAATGTAAAGTCTCTGACAAGAACTGTAATTTATATGCAAATGTAAAAGGCTAAAAGGGGTCTCTTAAGCCATAAACAGTCCAACTATCATGCATGATCCTACGCAGAGAACGGCTAACAATCCCCCTTTTTGCTGAACGAAGTTCACCGTACCTTCGTCATACAACAGTTTTCATGATGGTCGGACAGCAGGTGGATCATGATGATCGGGTAGCAGGTGGGTCATAATAGCTAGATGGCAGGTGGATCAGGATTGACAGGTGGCAGGTGGATCAGGATTGTCAGATGGCAGGTGAGTCAGGATTGTCAGATAGCAGGTGGATCCTCATTTTCCTCACCTTTTCGCATCCCAGCGGGGGGTTAACCTTGGTCAGGTCAGCAGTAGTCTCTGCCTCTGACTGGGGTCCCTCGCTTTATTTATCTTCCTCCGGTGTGGGCTGGCTCGTTTGAAGGTTCGAGGAAGTGCAGCCGTGCACCTGTTCATGGACCTTTGCACCCCGTTGTCTCTGTTAAACAGGACAAAAGCAAGGCCGAGGGTTAGGGTGTGCCCGATTGCTGTGGCAAGGCAAAGTGTTGTGTCGGCAGAGGTCCAGGATCGAGCGACTGGAAAGGTGTTCTGGACAGGCATCCGGTACAGTGCTTGGAGGGCTGTGTCGATTGGTGTGATGTCAATCATCTGGGACCCCCCCTTCTCAATGCTCAGTTCCAATTCAGGTCCCAGGGTGAGATTGTGGTCCCTGAAGAAGCCTGGCATTTCTACCTCGGATTGGTACACTTGGAAGGTGGTACAGCGCCAGGTCAACGAGGTGGAGGATGGCACCTTTGGGCAAATGTGCACATAATCCACATACTCTGGTTGGGCAGGCCGACACGGGTGGCAGTGTCGTGCTGGTCATAGATCAGTGTGGCGGTACGGGTGGGCGTGTTAACGAGCCACCGATTTGCCACAATCTCTGCTTTTGTTTCTGTGACTTGTGAGCGAGACTTGGCCTCAGCGGGGCAGAGTGTCTCTCGTTGCATGGGTTGTAACCCGCAGATTCATTCAGTGTTGTCTCGGAGGAAGGGCTTGCTGGGGCAGAGATAATGAATGTCTTTGTTTTGTCTTGGTCAGGGTACACATGCGTGCAGGTTTGGGTCCAAGTATAACTGTGGGTTATCGTCGTGGTAGGCTACCATATCTGTTGTGTGTATTCTGATGTGAGTGTTTCCTTGCCAAAATCCAACATTGACAGTGTCTTTGAGTCTGTAAATGTTGTCGGTTTCAATGATGGGTAGATTCAGAAGGAACGCCGTCTCGCTCTGCTCGGGGTCGATATGTAGCAGGATGGACCCTCCCAGGGAGTCGGCAAGGTGGGCTTGAAGAGGGTCAGCTGGACGGGTAGTTACAGAGGATCACTGTTTGTACTAGGCTCAAGGGGGCACCAGATCGAGGAATTCTAAAACCCAGGGCTAGAATGGCTAGGCTGTCAGTGGAGGAGCTCACCTCACGGAGCATGTCAGACATCAGTGCGGTGACCAGCTGATTNAGTGGCAGATTGAATGAATCTTAACACCCACAAATGTTCTGCTTAAAGCCTGATACTGTCAGGACGGCATTTGTGCGCCAGTGAACACTCTCATACTATCAGACTAGAGAAAGGTTTAAACACACAATGTAAATGTAAAGCCACACTCCAAAAATGTGTGTGTATTATAAGCATGTTTGTTTTTCTTGAACACTTCTTCATTGTCCCAACCACAGATGAACACTAGCTCAAAACATATTCACATACAAATGCCTGTTTATTGAGAAAAAATTATTTACATTTAGATATATTTAAGTGAATAGGAGAAAAATAAGTATTTGTCTGGTGATCTGCAGTCATTATAAATGTCTGGCCTCTAGTGGTCTTGAGCTGTTATCACAGCACATTGGAAATAAATGTGGAATATTCACATTAAAAGAGCCTCTCTCAAACACAAAATGCTTACAAATAAAATATACATAAGCAATATTTGGGGTTTGCAAGTATTTAAAATATTTGGAAACAAGTATTTAGCGAACCAAGACTGAATTTATTGATTAAAAATACAATCTATAGATATATATATATATATATTCTATATATATATATATATATATATCTATATATATACAACTGTAAAAAAATCCGTAAATTTACGGTAAAAAACAGCAGCTGTGGTTGCCGGAATTTACCGTAAAAAATACGTAGCAACATTTTAGGTTTTAAGTAAATGTACAGGTAAATATCCGCAAGTTCATAGATGATTATATTCATTACCAACTATGAAGTACTGAAATCTGTTGTCCCTGTGTATACACTGATAACACCAATGCAGGTATGATGAGAAAGTCACAGGAGACCAAAGGCCATAAAAGCAGCTTTTAAATATAACAATATAGAAGGTGCACAGTGTCATTAACACAAATGCTAAACACCATCATGGTAACACACATAAAACTGAAATAATGCAATAAACATTCATTAAACAACATTAGGTGTAACACACAACCCTAATATACCAAACTGATAAGAAAAAAACTAAGAAAAAACATAATTATTTCAACAACAAAAAACATCAAACTTGAAATGTAACGCAGGGAATTCTGGAATGTCAATTTACGGTTATTCACTGTAAATTATACGGTCTTTTTCATTTCCAAAAACGGTAAATTAAAATTAATGTCCAATACATGTAATGCCAATACAGTTTTTCACCGTATAGAGTAGGGGAATTTACCGTTAACCATTTAGTGGACCGCCGTGTAGGCAACTGTCACTTCACCAACTAAGTACTAGAGGGAGTGTTACCTGTAGGTGAAAAAAAATGGCTAGAATACAGAAATTTACTTTAAACTTGAATTCAAACACTGTTTAAACTAAAGTTAAATAAGTGAGTGGTAAAGTGAGAGAGAGTGAGAGAGAACCCTGATTAAAATAAAAAATAATAAAATAAAAAAAAAAATAAAAAAAAAAAAGGAAAAAAAAAAAAAAAAATTATACAAGTCATAAAGATAATAAAGTAAACAAAATTAGTAATGGATATGAAGACTAATACAAAACAAGAAATAAAAATAAATGAGTAAATCAAATAAAAAAAATGAAAGGCAGGTACAAGAATGACAAATGGGAAATTAAAATCAAACAAATTAGAGTAACCAAGTCGATCTAGCAGAGAATGCCCACAAGGGGGAGTCGGTGCGCTGAAAAACAGGAAGGCAGAAAGAGTTCACGAAATGTTAAGATACTTAAACAGCCTGCCCTCTAGCGTTAGTTTAAGGTACCGTGCTTGAACTGAAATTTTAGAGACTATTCTACTTTTCAAACGGAGTTTTACTGCAGTTATCACAAGAACACAGTCCAATTCCAACAGAATCTATCATCTGTGCACTTAACTGCACAATGTGTGTGAAGCAGGATTTCTTCACTGCCAGGTACACAAATAAAAATATGAACAACAGGGTTTCTTCGCTGTTGTTATACAAATTTCACTTGATCAATGTTTTAAAAAAAAAACTCCCATTTACATTTCAATCAGTCTACTGACTCGCAGTGTTTTTATGATCAAATCTGCATTAGGTGACACATTAGGTAGCTACTCTAACGTTTAAACCTAAGGAGTTAGATCGTCTAGTTAAATTAAATTGGAAATTCGCAAAACGTCAATCTAGCGATAATATCAAAATAAGGCCTTTAAAAGATGATAAGAAGAGCATCGCTCAAATCTATCTTTATCACAAAGCAGGAAGATTTCTTCATTCCAACCAGCGATTTTGATAATATTAAAAATGTACTGAAAAGAGATTTCTTCGTCTTTAGAGAACAACTTTAATATTATAAACTGCAGTTTACTTTAATATTTAACAGTGACTAAATGTTAGACAGATAGAGGCTGTTAAAATACAGTACTGGAGGTGGCTTAACCATCCAATCCAAAAGAGTGAGTTCACGCTGCGACTTGTCTCACTCTAAGCGCGCATAAAATGAAAACACAAATAAATTGATACTGTTTGCTCACAAACCAAGTTTGAATGTCCCCAGTATCTCCACCAAAACATGTAACGTTTATTATTATTTATTAGCTCTAAAAGGGGAATATTTATGACGAATCACAACTGGTTATGATTCATAATAAATATTTAGATTATATCTTCGAATTAACTGTAGCAGAATCAATATTACAATTATTTGCTCTGTCCGTCCACCGAGCAGACAATATAAACATTTATCAATTCAAGGAATATTTATTTTCGGGCCACGGAACAAGAAAACTGTCATTCTTTGTGCAGTGCTAGCAGTAATTCTTAGCCAAATGTAGCAAAGGTTCAAACATTCATTGACTTGGAACTGTGAACAGTAAACAGAGACAATTCGTTGTGAATATAAGAGATTTAATAAAATGAAACTATATCTAAAATATAACTAACTAAAACATATATACAAAGAATGAAACAAAGTAAGGAAAAGATAAAGAATAGAAAAGAATGGCAGTATTTCAAATCACTTAACCACAACCTTTGAAAATAATCAAAGAATCCAAAAATCACCTTAAAAAAGGACTGAAACTTAAACACGCATCTAAATAATCTTAAGCAGTTACTTGCATTGGTTTCGATCGCTGAAAAAGAGTCCTGATGCGGTAGATAACGGAGGTCTTTTGATGAGTTCGTGAGGAGTCAGCTGGAAGTTTGTACTTCTGGTTCCTCTGAAGAAGAAGTCCACAGCGACTAACGTTACTTGAAAGTAAAACTGCCGGAAAAGAAATCAAGAGGAAGGTCTTGAGAGTCCTGAAAGGGGTTGTCTCAAACGAAGAAGAAGTTTCTGAGCAAAGATTATTTCGGGCCAATCGCTTTTGAGAATTCCTATTCTGTATGGACTGGCCAATAAGAGGCATGAATTCTGAGCGGGAGAAACTTTCTTTGTCTCTTGTTCATGGCTCATTTGCATGTTTTATGGCCAGTCTGGAATATCCGTAGTTTTAAACCAAAATATCGTACCAGTCATATGATGCATTTCACAATCACATACTGTACGTCATTGTACGAGGAATGAAAACAGGTAACAGTGATACCAAAAGCAACCATTTGGAATTAGATGACAACCAAAGGATAAATACATAACATGAAGTAAGTGTGTTATGGCTTTAACTAATACAAATAACAAGTGGTAAATCAGCTAATCTAATAGGGAAACATACAAACAACACAAGCATATGCCAGATACAATTGTAACTGATTAATTATAGTCTAAAATAAAGAAATGTCTTTTTGTGTGTGTGTGTGTTAGTTTGGGAGTGTGTGTGTGTGTTCGTTTGGCCATTCACAGCTCTCTGTGGAATGGTTTTGATCAGAAGATTCCAGGATTCTCGTGGGGGCTGGTTATAATCTTTTTGACGGCGAAGAACCATCTGGCAATTTAAACCACCATTAAAAAGTAAAATCTCTGACCAGAACTGTAATTTATAAGCAAATGTCAAAAGGCTAAAAGGGTCTTTTAAGCCATAAACAGTCCAACACTCAGGCATGATCCTACGCAGACGCTACACTACTTAAACCTTATTTTGGGGGACATAGTGTGTGTGTGTGTGGTGTGTTTTATGTGGGTACATAATATCCACCTTAATTTTTCAAAAGTAAGAAGTTTCTGTTAATGTGCGAGACTTCCGGTTCATTAGCAGCTGTGGGGAAATAGCGAGAAGAATATCAAAGTGTGCAGTAAATGGTTAAACTGTTTGCACTACTGTGTTCATACTTAAGATAATACATTCAAATAATATGGTAAGACAAACCAATTTATAATATTAAGCAGCAAAACGAGCTGTTTTTTCGAGCGAAAAATAGCCGGAAGCAGAGGAGACTGGAATAAAACCATCAGATGTATAAAAGCAATATGGATAAAACAATAGATGTCTATTGAAGTCACAATTTAAAGTAAAGGCATGTGTGTGTGTGTGTGTGTGGTGGGTGGGTGTGTGTGTGTGTGTGTTTTTGTGACAAATGAGGACATAAATTGTATAATGACAAAGCCGCTCATCGACATAGGTATTACATGGAGAGGGTGACTTTTCAGGACATTACCCCATGTCCCCACTTTTCAAAACGCTTATAAATCACACAGAATGGAGTGTATTGAAAATCTGAAATAGCACAAGGTATCCTGTAAGGGGTAGGTTTAGGGGTAGGGTTGGTGTAGGGCAATAGAATATACGGTCTGTACAGTATAAAAACCATTACACCTATGGGATGTCCCCACTTTTCACAAAAACAAACCTGTGTGTGTGTGTGTGTGTGTGTGTGTGTGTGTGTTTGTGGTGTGTGTGTGTCAAAGTAATTCCTCATCCTGAGATCCGGTGGGCTGTCACTATCACCTCCTTACATGAATAACAAATACTGTCTGGATAGTTATATAAACAATGCACAGTGGCCTTCCCCAATTCTTAGGGATTCCCTGTAATCCATAAGGTGGTGTCCTGTGGTGGATGGTAAGGTTATTTTGTGCAGTTTTTCTTCTTTTAAGAAGCAAATAATGCCCATGCGAATAAATGTTTTGTAGAGCTGAGCTTCATTTTAGAATATCAGAATTGCTTCACTCTAATTAATGTCAAGAACAAATGTTAACTGAGTGGTTTGAAAGTGAAATTTCCAGCACTGACCCACCGTAAGCAAGTAAGTTTCAGCTCACCAGATTTATCCTTTCTAAATTACAGAAACCTAGAAGGATGAGCAAAAAATGTTGCAGAGAAACTTTTTTAAAGTGATAGTTTACCCAAAAATGTAAAATCGGTAATCATTTTCCCACCCTCATGTCGTTACTGTATGATCTTATATCTATCATGACAACTCTCTGAAGATTTTAGCATGGTAATGGCTAGGACAATGTGAATGAATTGGGCCTTGTGGAATAGATTGCTACGCTGCTGCGAATTGCGCTGTGTTGTTAGTGCGGTGTTGTAGATTATTGCTGCTGCTGCAAAGCAAGTACAGGAACTTGTGGAACTACTAACGCAGATTGGTGCTGTGAGTATTAAGACTCTGCTGCCAAATAGAATATAGAATAACTGCAGGAGCTTTCTCTACAAGTGGACGCTGGGCAGGTGGGGGGTTTCAGAGGAACTGCTCTAGTGAATGACCAGCTATTAAATGTAAAAGCAGAAGCTCAGTGGTTCGTAGAACATAAAGCAATCAGCTTGGGCCAAGTGTGTAAAGCTGTGAATAACATTCAGTTTGCGTTAACAACAATAGCCGGCAGCAGAGTGCATGACAGAACTTGGTATTTCTTCTGTGTGATATTAGAGAAGATATTTTGAAGAACGCTGGGGTTCCAAACAACTCCAGTGACTTTGTTCATGAAGGTGAATAAATTGAAACTTTTTAATTAAGATATTTTGAAGAGGTAGTTAAAAAACCACACCAACAAAAAAAAAACAAAAAAAAAAAACCAATATAGTTTATGGGTCCCATTGACTTCCATATTATTTTTCCCTACTATGTAATTCAATGACTACCAGCAGCTGTTTGGTTACAAACATTCTTCAAAATAATTTATTTTATGTTCAACAGAAGAAAGAAACTCATACAGGTTTGGAGGAACTCGAAGGTGAGTAAATGATGAAAGAATTTTTTTTTTTTTATGTGAACTATCCCTTTAAAACTAGAGCAAAACATATTACCCTGGTATACTCCCAGCTAATAGGGAACGTTCTCAGAACTTTGGCTAACATTCTTGCAAAGTGGTCTCAAAGATTTGAACAAATATTGTTCCTGTAACGTTAATCGAATGTTAATTTAAAGTTATCTGGTCTTTCAAAATGTTCTCAAAACAATAGCAAAAAACACACACACACACATTATTTACAGCTAACTAACAGTGACAGCAGCAGCAGCACCAGCATAAAATTAATCCCGTAAAAAAAAAAAAACAATGCTCATTTTTTAAAATAATAGTTACCATATAATTTTTTTTCAAGCAGCAGTGCACACTGGGAACTCTCACAACATTGTGCAAAGTAAAATTGTTTTTTGTTGGAAAGTTAGGACAAAATTTAGACAAGATTTTAAGAAATACTTGCGTATCTAAGGCAGGCCAATAAAACATATTTGTTAAAAACATGTTTAGCATTTTCTTTTTTGATTCACACAAACATCTTTGTTCAAGCTACTTTTTTACATTTGTTATAAGAACTTTTGCAGGTTGGATTTATCATAGTATATATTTACCTCAAATACCAGTGACAACACAACATCCCATTGGCTGCCTGACAGGAAATGTAGCATTGCCACCAATGTCAGGCTGTATTTACTCTTCTAAAAGTGGCAGAAGGTACAGAGACTTTAGGGAAAAGCAAGTATCTATTTGAGGGAAATACCTGACAAACATCGTGTCAGAGGGACTTGATTAGGTTAGAGCAGAAGGCATTAAGTTCTGGGGAATGAAGTGCGGGAGAAAGCAGAGCGGCGATTAATAGTGACAGACAGGTTAATTCAGCAGCCAACTCAGCCAAAGCTTGTCCTACATGTCTCACACCTCTCTCTCACT
Source organism: Sinocyclocheilus anophthalmus (assembly GCA_018155175.1). Classification (NCBI taxonomy): domain Eukaryota; kingdom Metazoa; phylum Chordata; class Actinopteri; order Cypriniformes; family Cyprinidae; genus Sinocyclocheilus; species Sinocyclocheilus anophthalmus. The sequence continues at coordinate 112,410 of JADLZN010003499.1, forward strand.
TCTATGAATCTCCCACACAAGTATCTAGTGCACACACACACACACACACACGTAAATGTATGCCTACGCATTTACATGCAACAACACACTGCCAGCCACTTCTATCCTCTTGATTCTTGCTAAACTCACTTGTGTTTTGAACTTTTGTTTTGAACTGTTTCCCCTGCTGTGTTCTCATTCCCTGAACTCTGCGTGTGTTTGTTCAGAGTACTTGAGTGCCTCTTCACATAACGCATAAAGCCAACCCTCTTACTTTACCAAAAATGTACCTGAGCTGTGGTTGTACCAGAAATCGAATCGGCAATTTTCTCTAAAGCATGTCAGTTAAATCGAAAGTGTGTCAGTTTGAGTCAATTATTTAATTTCAAAAGATAAACAAGACTGTGGCTTTAATGACTTATATGGATTCCCGGCAGTAATTAACATAATACTTGACTAAAAGCACATTTGTTCTCTTTATGGCAACATGTGAGTTTCCATGATTTTCCAGAGCTCTAATTCTGGGCAACAGACGCAGGAACTGGGCCTTCCAGACAGCCTCTTCTCCTCCACAATCTTAAAATAAAGGTTATTTAATGGCTTCTGTGGTTCCATAAAGAGCCTTTAACATCCATGGAGCCTTTCTATTACACAAAAGGTTCTTTATAGGGGAAAAGGTTCTTAAAATATTCTTCACATTAAGAAAAAAATGTTATTTTGGGAACTGTTCAGTGAAAGATTATGTGGGTAAACCAAAATGGTTCTTCTATGGCATTGCTGAGAAAACCCTTTTGGAACCTTTAATTTTAAGAGTGCAGCAGTTATGGAAAACCAGTATTAGTAGTATCTAGAGATCTAATTTACTCTATTATTGTTTTTTAATCTTTTCTTCTGAGGTCTAAATAACGCTAATCAAGCGAAACACCATTCAATACCCATTTAACTTCAAAAGTATACAAGAAAAAATGTAGAGAGGAGGGACTACTCATTGGTTAAGAAACATTCAATGTCAGCGTTAATACACCCAATTAATCACAGCGTTAATAGTGATACCAAATGTTACACTGCACACTCCCACAGTAGGGGCAGTTTTGGGGTCAGTGGAAAGATTAGCAAAGACATATACAGAGTTCTGGCATGAAACTCTAGATGGCTCAGTCCGATAGGCCTAACTCAATCTGACCTAATAACATCATTATCACATGGCACAGTTGATTGGTTCTCTCCTGTATCGGTAGCCAATGAGCTCGCTGCTCAACATTCAAATATATGACTAGTGCTTGCCGTAGCAGTTTGCAGCTTACTTCAGAAACCCTCCACCTTCCCCAGCTCCACCTGTATAGATCTGCTACGAGGTGATTCATACATGCTATATGGGGGTTATTTCATGTATGTTATATTTGCAGCAGCATTATTTCTTACATGCTTACAGCAGCATGTTGTGGATGTATTGACAGTAGCAAGTCGGTACTTGCTCTGCCGCAGCAGCAGCGTAGAAGATCTATTCCGCCAAGACCAAATACATTAACATTGTCATGTACATTAACATGCCAATCCCTCCGAGAGTTGTCATGACAGAAATGTGGACATGTTTGGGACCATTGTTTTTATGAAATACTAGATTACGATACACGGTAAACTCTTTAAAATTCATTTTACATCAGCAAGGAGTCATTTTATGAAGTAGATCCTTAAAATATTGACCGCATTTGAAGTCATGACACAGATTTCCAGCAGGAAGATTTGTCTTAAAGTTTGGTTAAGGTTACATTTATTTGATCAAAAATACAGTAAAAACAGTCATATTTTGAAATATTATTACAATTTAAAATAACTGTTTTCTATTTTATTATTGTTTAAGAAGTTTATTCCTGTGATGACAAAGCTGAATTTTCAGCAGTCATTACTTCTTCAGTGTCACATGATCCTTCAGAAATCATTTGAATATGCTGATTTGCTGCTCAAGAAACATTTCGATTCATTCGATAGGGAAAAGTATTGATAAAAAATTGTTTCATCTATAAATAAATTATTCCATCATTTATGCACGAAGTGTATCTAATGCTCATTAGTGTATCATGTTGTTAGCTTAGCAACATGCTAACACCAAACTCTATCCAAATCAAGAGAGGCTTCACATAAGGCTTCATATTTCACAGACCTTAAGGCTGACTACAGCTGTATTGAGTGAATTTATTAGAAAAGTAGCTTGTTACAGAAAAAGCTACAGTACATTATGAAAACTGAAAGCAGAATTACACTACTGAAAATATAGCAACAATTACTCACTCTAGGGTGTAAGAAAATCATCCAAACATAATATTCTTTAGTGAGCTGTCCTTTTTTTGTATTCACCTTGCCTTGATCAGACAGTGTCGAGTGCATAATGGGACCTCACCAGTCTATTAAACCAAGAGCCTTTCTGTTCCTGACAATAACCCATGACTCAGAAATATTACATGACTAGCTGTAGAATATCAGATCTGGTGTGGGTCGATACTACACTTCTCACAGTGAAAAGAACAGTCTGGCCTTTTGCTTTGATCTGGACTTAAAATAAAGCTTCAGGCATTAAGATTGAGAGAGAACATGAATGCCATTCTTTATCTTTGATTTACTCTGAAGTCATGCCCTTGCAGAAACACCATCCAATCACATGTAAAATGATAAAATCAACATCTCTGGCCTCAGAGGAATGTGTTGCCTCGCACACAAACACACACACACACACACACAGTTCATCCATCATGCTCAGTCCTTTTTGCAGAACGTGCTTCACTAGTGGCGCCGTTGGTCTAAACCGGTAGACTAGGACTGCAACGGCCCGCAGCTCAGCAATGATGGTACTCGGCTCAGCATTATCATACAAATAACACAGCCTTCAGTCTTTCAGGCCAAATCTTTTATTGACTTCGCCACTGTGACTCCCACTTCACAGACTTCCCCCTGCAGCCCCATTATTCCTCTTTAAGCTCCTTGTCTAGCATCAACCTTGATAAACTAGCTTATACAGCTCAGAGGTGGGGAATCTCTGGATTAGTTGAACAAGTCACTTGTTGTGAACACAGTCTGAAAACACTACAAGTGAAACTGAAACTGACCGAGTTACTTAATGTAATTGAAATAAAATCTTAATCAAAATTTAAATAAAATATTGATGAAAAACTAAAAGATTATTATTCAAGTCATGTATTATATTTTTTACATAGACTTTTATATAGAATATATAGAAGTCTCACCTTTTATAACACCAGGAGTTCTGGGGTGGGTTTTATTAATTGGTCAATATTGGGCCACCTCCTGCAGAGGACCCTAATTAAACACACCTGACCAGCTAATCAAGGTCTTCATACTCACTAAAACTTCCAGGCAAGTGTGTTGGAGCTGATTCAGCTAAACTCTGCTGGACGTTGGCCATCCAGGAGCAGGATTGGACACCCCTGAACTACGTATTCTCATATTAGCATAATCTTAGTATATAACTAATTTAGAGTCTATATATCTCTCCACTGTGAGTCGCCATAACATGTTGTCTGAGCAAATATGAAATATAAATATAAAAGAGACACCGCACACTATAACGAATACAACATTGGTATTTTTTGTTCTGTGTTGGTTTCCTTTATTTCCAGATGTCCCTTTGGGAACTCGCGCGCGCGCAGCACCAAAGGCGTTTTCAAATGTTAGTTAGAACTACGAGTTCAGGAAACACCAAACTGTTGATATGTACGTGGTCCCCCCCCACCCCCCCCCCCCCCAATGAACTGCAAATCCATAGTTGGCTAACAATGCTTTTGGGAAAAGCACCTCAGAAACTTGGGAAACTCAGAAACCTTGGGAAACTCATCCAATCAGAATGTAAACTACAATTTTACAATGTTAGTTTTATTGTTTTGAGTCTTTTTTAGATGTCATGTTGGCTATTTGCAGCAATAATCCGACACTAATTCAATCTCAAATCGAAAAATTAGCAGGAGCTATTACTCTACCCCCCAAATGACATCATTAACTTCAGTGCTATATTGTTGAACCAACATGGTTCAAGTAACAGATGTGTGACAAAGAAGTTACTTTGCTTTCAGGAAACAGTTGTGACTTGCTAGTTAATTTCTCCAATGATGCTATGACTAGTAGTTGAGTTATACTGTCATCACATCTTTCCCTTCTGGTCTGTATATATTTTGGTTGAATTTCGCCTTTAATATGATGTTAATTCGAGTGTGGGTCTAATTAACTTGGACTGTAATAAACCTTGGAGCCTCGAGGTTGTCGGAGAGTAATAGCATCACGACTGTGGACGTGCCAAATTAAACCAAGCTCCCCGTCTCTGACTTAATTTTTAAAAAGGCAAAATGTAATTAATATTACAAGGGAGAGCTGACTCTTGTGGATCCTCTAAGGAAAAATTAAGATTCTGAAAATGAGGCTAAAAGGTCCGTGTGCTAGCATTGTATGGTATTACCTGTCAGGGAATACCCTCCTAAGCACAGTCGGTATAGCCTTGGCGTAAGCAAAACATATTCTCCCATGATGCCTGTCTGTGCATGTGTAGCATCGTGTATCTCTGCTGCAAGGATCTTTCCAACACACTCCACTCATGATTGGATTTCCCCTGCTTCCAAATCACGTTAGAGCAATATACCTCCAGAATTTCATTAGGCCCACTGTAGCCTCAGAGTCACTGTATTGGCTTTAAAGATCAATGCGTGTATCATATTTCATCAATTTTCCATTTGTAAATTGCTTTTAATGGCAGTTCATGACAGGCCATCTAATAGACTGACATTTATTTTAATTTGATGAAATGGCAACTATATGTCCGTATGAAATTTACAGGGCTACAGAGCAGACAGAGAGGATGGCGATTCCAAGTAGTGACTCTTGCTAATACCGACAGAGCTCTGGGTGGTACTGCGGCTCTAGGGGAATGTAATGGAAGATGCACTCTAAATGGGCTAATTATGGGCATTAAAAGTAGGGGCTAGACCAGGGGCACGTCTCGTTAAATTACACTGGCATTTTAGACCTCAACATCCATATTAACCTTCCACTTAGGGTCATTCGCACTTAATTTTATTACAGTAAGCCCGAAGATGCAGGCTGCATTAATAAAGACATCTGATGAGAGTTGTAAAAGCAGCTCTGGCACATGAGTAGAAACATGAGTAAAGGATCATGGGAGATAGAAGGTGATGAGTGTTTTAATCAAGTCTACTCATATCAGTGGGGAAAAAATAGAGTAAAATGCTACATTTACTTACTGTCAGAGGCTCTTGCATATGGCAGGTAAATGATGACTTTCATTTTATTTGTTGGCTGGAATGTATGCGGCGACAGTTGGAGACAAAGAAAAGTGCTCCTATCAGTCATTCCACAGAGTGGCCACTTCTTATGCAATTTTAAAAACGCTGGAGACACTCGTAGATAAAAGATTGAGTGAAAGCAGCAAATGGTATGCTCATCCCTGACGGTGCTGCTCACTTTGATGACACCCCAAATGGCTCACTTGATGTGGACTAATCTCGTAGTCTTTGCTTGTTTATGTCCATGAAGCCCACAAGACTGTACGGCAGGTTTTCTCAAATCCGGCCCTGGAGGGCAAGTGCCCTGCAGATTTAAACTTAAACTCTGATCAAACATGCCTACCTGTAAGTTTCTAGCAACTCTGAAGATCTTGATTAGCTTTCTTAGGCATCTTAGATTAGGGTTGGAGCCGTGGGAGTCGACCGATATGTGTTTTTCAAGGCCGATACCGATTATTACAGATCAAGTAGACCGATAACCGATATGCGATGGAACCTAAGATGTTGGTGTCATAATGACACCTAATCGTCAAATTAGCCACACTACAAGGTGCTTGCACCCACCCCCCCACAACTGCCTTCCCTTGTGTTGGTTGAGTGTAGTACTACCCCAGTAAACAAACAACAAGGTTTTTATTGATTGGCTCCATTAACCTTAACAAGGAAGACATTTGCATATTGTGTGGTTATTCTTTTAAACAAAAGTTGTAATAATTGTTGTAGTGGAGTAGTCAGGGGTTAAAGCACGAAAAAAATTATTTGACTGATATTTTCCCTCGGGCCAAAACCCCGTGCAACACGCCATACGCAAAACCAGTTTATAGAGCATGTTTTTTTGTAATCCGGAGGCTTGGTGTGTACTAATTAACAAAATAAGGAGCACTTGATCAATAATCAAAAATGCTGATAAAAATTAGACCCCCCCCCGCCTCCCCTAATACGAGGTGACGTTTGACTCCTTAAAGTGACTTACAGGGGTATTTTCTTTTTACATTTTCAATGGCATCTCTTCCCCCTCCCTTGCACCATTAAAAACCAAAAATTTGTTTGTAAGCTTTTTAAAAGTTCTATTTAAAAAAAATATAAATAGAAGTAGAATAAGAAATAAGTTAGCAATCATATGAAATTAGTATTAATAAAAAAATAATTTGTACTACAGAGGGTGCACAGAAGAACACAAAAGTGGCTTGTAGGTACGTTTTGAGACGTTTAATGAGGCTCAGAGGTAATTCGATTCACAAATTCATGTGGAGATTAATGTTTTAAATATAAATTTGAATACAGAAATATTAAATGATTTAAATAATTGATACCTCAAAACACACGACACCGAAACCACCCCCCCCCCCCCCCCCAGCAGGTGGCCCGCGCAGTCATGAGTTATCACTGAATCATTCATTCAATTGATTAGTTTGAACGGCTGATTCATTCAGGAATGAAGCAAGTGACTGTCTTTATGAATGGGTAATCATGAATCACTGACTCACTAGGTTCATTCAAAAATGCACTTTCATTGAATTAATTAAACACCGCTGTGTTTGCTTTTAGAGATGCGCAGCGGCTGAGCTGTTACTATATTTGGAACTATTTTCGTTGATGAAACAGAGCAAAATCAGGCAGTAGCCTACTTGTTTATTTTGAACTGTTGTATTAAATCAATATCAAATTTGCAAACTCCCTTAATAACTACTAAAAGTTGTCACTCTCCTTGTCGCGAACAGTGGGCGCACAGAAAATGAGAGCGCGAGAGTTAGTTCTCAAGACTCAAAAGCACGTGCAAAAATGATAAGTTCATCATCATCTGTCATCACGTTATAAGCGCGAAACCTGCGGGAATGAGTAGAATTATTAATAATAGCCACAATCCTGCGCCTGAATCATCTGCTAAGGTTCTTGCCTAATACCCCGACGGTAAGAGCTGGAGCGGGTAGGTGTCAGTGAAAGCTTGCAGCCGGGGAGGGGAGGATTTTGGTGTGCCTGTGTGCTGACAAAAATGCTACCTTCAGATTATGCTCCAAAAACATTGCAGACCACCGGCAGAACAACAATGCGCTAAGGGGAGTCATGACCTCATGGTTAGAGAGTGGACTCGTACCCCAATAAGGTTGAGGGTCAAATCTAGTTACTGGCAGGGGTTGTGGGTGGGGGGAGTGAATGTACATTGCTCTCTCCCACCTTCAATACCACGGAGTCCGATTGCAAGGCACTGAACCCCCAACTGCTCCCCGGGCGCAGCAGCAAAAAAATGGCTGCCCACTGCCCGGGTGTGTGTGTGTGTTCTGCTGCTGTGTGTGGACACTTTGGAGGGGTAAAGCCGAGCACTAATTTCCAAGGATGGGTCCACATACTATGTAAAGTCACCTTTTTTGTTTTTACAGTTCTTACCATCATTGATTATACACAGCAGCCCACAGTAATATATTTCTGATAATTTTTTTAAGCTAACCCAAACACCCCCAAAATAATATTTTGACGGGTGCCATGAGGAAACTATTTCTGTAGGTTCTATGTAACTGATATGAAGATAGTTTTATCCAATGAAACGTGTCAAATGCTCTGAAGTGACTCCCCCCCGCCTTAGAGGGAGGCAGTAGCATTCTGGAGATGTGCTTCATGTATTATGTCCTCATCTGTGAGAAACGAAGCTGAAATCACAGCGAGGCAGCACACTTCGCATGTGTAGAAAACAAACACCGCGCATAGTGCCATATACCGATGGAGGGAAATAACAGTATTGATACACTGGCGGTATGTTCAAGTTTTTCCCTTTACAATGGAGAGATCTGTAATTTTCAACGTAGGTACACCTCAACTGTGAGAGACCAAATCAAAAAAAAAATCCAGAAAATAACATTGTATGATTTTTTAATAATTAATTTCCATTTTATTGCATGAAATAAGTATTTGATAAAATAGAAAAATAGAACTTAATATTTGGTACAGAAACCTTTGTTTAAAATTACAGAGGTCAGACGCTTCCTGTAGTTCTTGACAAGGTTTGCACACACTGCAGCAGGGATCTTGGCCCACTCCTCCATACAGGTGTTCTCCAGATCTTTCAGGTTTTGGGGCTGTCGCTGGGCAACATGGAGTTTCAGCTCCCTCCATAGATTTCCTATTGGGTTCAGGTCTGGAGACTGGCTAGGCCACTTCAGGACCTTGAAAGTTTCTACGGGGCCGATCTAGTTGCCATGGCTGTGTGTTTGGGGTCATTGTCATGATGGAAGACCCAGCCACGACCCATCTTCAATGCTCTACTGAGGGAAGGAGGTTTGTTTTTTTTTTTTTTTTTTTTTTTTTTTTGTTTTTTTTTCTTGCCCAAATCTCGCAATAATGGCCCAATCCAGCCGCAATACGGTGCAGTCGTCCTGTCCCCTTTGCAGAATAGCACCCCCAAAGCATGATGTTTCCACCCCCATGCTTCACGGTTGGGATGGTGTTCTTGGGATTATAGTCATTCTTCTTCTTCCTCCAAACACGTCGAGTGGAGTTTATACCAAAAACTTCTATTTTGGTCTCCTCTGACCACATGACCTTCTCCCATGCCTCCTCTGGATCATCCAGATGGTCTTTGGCAAACTTCAGACGGGCCTGGACATGTACTGGCTTAAGAAAGGGGACACGTCTGGCACTGCAGGATTTAAATCATGATGGTGTGTGTGTACCTAATGCGTAACCGTTGAGACTGTGTTCCCAGCTCTCTTCAGGTCATTGACCAGGTCCTCCCGTGTAGTTCTAGGCTGATTCCTCACCTTTCTCAGGATCATTGATAATCCACAAGGCGAGGTCTTGCATGGAGCCCCAGTCCGAGGGATATTGACAGTCATCTTGAATTTCTTCCATTTCTAATAATTGCGCCAACAATTGTTACCTTCTCACCAAGCTGTTTGCCTATTATCCTGTAGCCCATCCCAGCCTTGTGCAAGTCTACAATTTTGTCCCTGGTGTCCTTAGACAGCTCTTTGGTCTTGCCCATAGGGGAGAGGTTGGAGTCTGATTGATTGATTGAGTGTGTGGACCGGTGTCTTACAGGTAACAAGTTCAAACAGGTGCAAATAATACAGGTAATGAGTGGAGGATAGAAGGGCTTCTTAAAGACAAACTAACAGCTCTGTGAGAGCTAGAATTCTTGCTGGCTGGTAGGTGATCAAATACTTATTTCATGCAATAAAATGGAAATTAATTATTTAAAATCATACAATGTGATTTTCTGGAAATTTTTTCCTCATTTTGTCTCTCATAGATGAGGTATACCTATGATGAAAATTACAGATCTCTCCATTCTTTGTAAGTGGGAAAACTTTAAAAATCAGCAGTGTATCAAATACTTATTCGCCCCACTGTATATATACACAGAGACGCAGAACATGTGGATCATTTACATAGTATTTTTGTGGGTAGAATAATTTACAGATACCTAGCCATATTGAGACTCCTATTTAAGTGTAGGCTACTGACTACTTTGATTCAATTCACAAACTGTGACAAATTCCGGACATTCCGCGTCATACAGTAAATTCATTATATAACTGGATTCCGCGATTACGTAGTGTTTTCTGCATCGCGGAAATAACAGTAAGAGGTGTGAGCAACTTCTGTTGTAACGTAGGGATTGTGATTTATTGCAACTTAAGCAACGTCTGTTGCTGCCTTACCTTTGAGAGACAACTGATGCGTGATCACACACGCAACAGCAGCGACCGCTAGCAAGCGCTTCGGAGTGATTTTTTTTTTTTTTTTTTTGTGGGGTGGGGGGGGGGGGGGGTTCTTGGGGGTGTGTGGGGGGGGGGGGGGGTGGTGAATTCCCTTTGATTGGTTGGACTCGTGACTCCCAACAAATCAGATGGGCGGTGGGCAGAGATTGCTTTAGGCCACAGAGTGGTGAGTTCTGACAGACTGTATCAGAGCCAAATAGCGCGTTTCAAAATTAAGTTATTTTATCGGCGAATCGGTTTTGAAAATGACCGATACGATAATCATAAAAATGCGTAATATCGGCGTCTGTTACACAGACTATTGGACAGCAGATCATTATGAAATGCACACCAGTGGGTTTTGCTCAAAGGGACATCAAGGGGGTTCTCGTGAGTATCTTTATGAACCATAAATGATAAATGGGCAGTGTTGTAGTACTCAAGACCAGACATGGTTGCAATTCCATCTTGAGTCAATTTTCATGGTCTTGGTCTCGTGACTCTTGGACTTGGGAGCCATTGAACCAAATTCGGTCTTGGGTACTACAATACTGTGGATACTTTTTGTGCTCCGTGCCAATTTGTGCATATCTGCACTTCTGGATGGGAGCACACTGTGTGTGAGCAGCGGAGGTTCAAGTAACATTGACCACCTCAATTTATTCACCTCAATGGAAAGCTTATTTACACTGAATCATTCAGTTCTTCTTCAGGTCTCTGTCTTGACTTAGACTCGACCATATTCTGGTCTTTGTCTTGACTCAGACTCAACTTACTCAGGTCTTGGCCTGAATTCGGAATGAGCTGGACTTGACTAAAGCACTTCAAATGGGACATTCTATGGCAGAGTTCCTCAAATCTGGCCCTGGAGGCTCACTGCCCTGCAAAGTTTAGCTCAAACCATGATCAGACTCTCCTATCTGTAATTTTGTAGATTAATTTGGGTTGGAATGGAACTCTGCTGGGAAGGATTCATGAAAACCTTGGTCTATGGTCATGTGGGTGGATATATAGGCAAAGGTTACAAGAAGTCCGCATAAAGGGTGTCAATTGGACAGAGGCTAACAGTAAGCTGAAATGCATGAGTAGGTATCGTTTTAATAATCCCATTTGCTGAAAACAGCTGCTGCAATCGAAGCAGCTCGAAACAGCAATCAAAGGTTATTGCATTCTTGAGTTTCATTTAAAAACTTTAAAGTTCACAACATAAAGTATTATTCTTCCCTCTAGTCAGTGGCAGACATGCTAATGTTTGCCCCGCACACAGATGCACACTCCATTTCTCATCTGAACGTTCTCTGCTCGAGTGAAATCACTACACCACTGTTACTGATATACAAGTACTGTCAGACAGATGCTATTTTAATGTTGTTGTTTTGTTTTTTGTTTTTTAATTCTCACAAACTCTCAGAGGAATATTCATCATATAAGCTCATTCTCAGGTAGGGACCTGACACAATTCTTCAACAGAATATGGGAAATGTGTTTCCTTGCAACATTGTCTCGAGCTGTAAAGGCTCACATAGCTTTTCCTCCTAAATGTCCCTCTCCACAATCGTTGAAAAATCACTGTGTATACAGTTGGTCAGGGTCAGTCTGCCTCAACCTCCGTTCGGCTGGATGAAGTAGGCTACTCACAAACCTTTCTTTAGATGTGGCGCCAAGGAGGTGTGCAATTTCTTGCTTTCCGTCTGTGTCTGTATGAATGCCATTTTTCCTGTACTGCTTTTGTCTGCATGTCCTTCACAAGTGTATGTGTGTGTGTGTGTGTTCCCCAAATCTTATTACTCGGGGAAAACATTTCTTTCAGATCTTCTTCAGCATGTATTGTGATGGAGTTCATTGGGGAGTCAATGTGTGGCACGGCAGAATTAGTCGTCTCTTTAGTAGAGGCTGGAATTGACACTCAGTTAGAAATCAAAACATTCTTTATGATTACAAAAAGAACCAGCGGGATAGAAATGCATGCTGTCAATAGAATTTAAATTTTCATGAATAAAGCAGCACTTGAGTGATGTATGGAGGCTAGATTATTTATAGATAGCAAAATATGAGTATCTGCAATGTAAAATTGTCCTTCCGTGGCATATCTGTATTTGTCATTTTATGGATCATTTCCAGACGTGTGCTCTTGGTCTTTGTCTCTCCTCCCCCTTAAGACAGAAACAGACACAAATCCATCATATTAATTGGACTGAGAGCTACTATCATAATATAACATATGATGTGAATGGAGTCCGAGGCATATAACTGCTCAAGTGTTGGGTAGTGCTAAGGTCACTTCATAAATCTTTGCAGACTTTTGACGAGCTTGTCTTTTATTACAGAAATCTGCCATACCAATATAAGACACTATTATTAATATAATACAATATTCATTTTTATCATAAGGCAGAAGGAAATTCCACAGCTCTGAACCATTTTGACCTAATAATAGTACTTGACGTATCCCTGAATTTTAGTAAATGTTCAATAATGACACAGCCACATCTTCATGTTGTTAATGGTCATATGACATGTAGGTAAACAAATAAAATATATTTTTTTAGTAGGTAATTACATTGTTATAATTTCAATTATTATTAAAGGTGCAGTAGGAGATCTTGAAATGCTAACTTTAACCTGATAGCACTGAAAGCGAACATCCAACCCTCCCTGCAAGCGTTGTTTTTTTCTCGCCGTCCAAAAGGACGCCCTTGAACGCATTTCCGCTCCACAGACCAGAATACCAGAGACAACATTACTAAAATAGGCTACATCAGCGGTTCCCAATTCCAGCCCATGTTCTGAAGTGAAGTAAACTTCAACGGATTTCCCCTGCTCAGAGAATAGGGAGCAATGAACACTGTGTAGGGATCAAATCGATCGGAACACAGTTCATGCACGTAGCTCACTTCAAACGAGCTGGCACGAGGACTGGATTAACCACTTGGCTACATCATGTGCCATTCACTGGTGAGAAATCTTTAAAAGTACTACAATACCAGGAATGAAGATCAGGTTGTTGATGTTTGTCTGCCATACTCGCTCTGTCTGCACAGCGTGCGTGAAAGCGCTGATGACGTGTCCTGTCTGCGCAAACCGGGTGCGCAGAGGTATGCTAATACATACGTTGACAGGTAGGTAGGAAAGCATATTAAAATGCTCGGACCGAGCGTTTTGATTGGACGAACATTTTTTGATCCTACGCCTTCCACAGAATATATAAATACAGCCTTAATACAGTTAGACCAATGATTAGACTTTCAACCAGCATAACAAAAAACGTTTCTGAAGACAATCACCTACTGCACCTTTAACTTTCATCAGCTCACAAACCAAATAGAAACACCCAATAAAACGGAAGTTCACCTAAAAAATGACAATTATCCTCATGTGTGTCAAACAGTTGCAGTTCTAGCGTGTCAAAACTCTACAGGTAGGCAGAAGTAGAAAAAAATAGGTAAAGCACGTATTTTTTAAAAACTTTTTTTATATCAGATGCCAATTACAGTCAATAATACAGTCACAATACAACCACAAATATTTTAGGAATCTGTCAAAAACTTGTTTAACTAAAAAGTTTATTGTAATTTATTTATGCAAATAACAAGCTGAACAACTAAATAGTCTTTATATACACATAATATATATATATATATATATATATATATCTATTATATATAATATCATTTTTAATACTGTAATACACTCTAAAAATGCTGTGGTAAAACAACCCAATTGTGGGTTGTTTGGAAAACCAGCGCTGGGTTGTTTTAACCCAACAAGTTGTGTTTTTTTTTTTTTTTCTTGTATGTTTTGACCCAGCAAGATGGGGTTGCGTTTGTTTATGGTGTAAACATTACTACAATGCTCGGATTTTAAAATGAACCCAAATCGAGCTAGACATTAAACCTACAAATCGTGTTCATTTTAAAATCACTTTTACACACACAGAATGAATATCAAAAGGTAAATGTTTATTTAAAACAAGAGAAAACAGTCAAAAGTAACATGCATGTAAGAAGAAATGTAGAAAAGTATGGCATTAACAGCTACAGAGTTTATAAATGAAGCATTGAACATTTGTTGAATATAACTTAAGATCAAATTTGACTTTTTTGGTAAAATGTTATATATTGTATAAAAATATTATACAAAAACACTATTATACAATAGTTGTACACTTAGTTAATAGTTAAGTTCTTTACAAAATGTTCTGGCATGACGGTAAATAAACCACAACATTAACACTGATATTATAACATTTATCAGAAACATATGTGTGAAAGAATGTGAGTATGAATGAAGTGTAAACTCCATTTCTACTAAACAACAACACAGAACAAGCATTTAACATTTTGTTTTTTACAAATTATACACTTACAGTTTGTTGCATAGTCCATGAATATACAGATCAGGCATCGCTGCCAATTTCCATGATCTCTTTAGCATAATTGATGTAGTCATGAAGAAGCCCCATCAGCACAGCAAAGGCATGTGTCATCTTTTACATTATCCAGGGCAGCCTCCTCCGCCTGTTCTTCATCAGTGGCCTAAAAAGAGAAAAACATTTAAAAAAATAAAACATTTAATTAAAATCTATCCATTTTCAGATAGAGGTGCATCCACATCAGTAAGGATAGGTAAATAGTCTGTTTTATAATTTCAACCACTTTGTGTTGTTGTTTAATGTCTCTGTCTACCACAGCGCTCTAGAATGCTATAATGGCAGCACTAGTGTGAGGACGTATAATATTGTTTAAATAAATATATTGCTTTCAGAAAGCTACTTCTTTACTGAAACATTAAAACAGACATGACATTCACATACCTCACAAATTTTCAGGTAAGTGGGAGGGTGTTTTAAAGGGTTAGTTCACCAAGAAAAGAAAATGGTCATAATTTATTCTCCCCCGTGTTGTTCCAAACCCATACAAACAAAATTTTTGGAACACAAATAAATATATTTAATATTCTCTTAATTTTTGTCCTCCATTGCAAGTCTGGGAGACCAATATTTACTTCTGAACAGACATGTTCGCTATGATATAATTTAAGATTTATTCATATATAAATATTGGCATGGATTGCTTCTACAATAACTCTGTATTTTTGAAGCTTGAAAATACTGATTATCTAGACTTTCAATGGATTCACAAAAAATTATGAGAGAAAATTAAAATATATATCTTAATTTGTGTTCCAAGATGAACAAAGGTCTTATGGGTTTGGGAATGGCATGAGGGCAAAGTGAATTATTTTTTTTTGTGAACTATTCCTTTAAGAAAGGAAGACCAAGAATGATGACTCTCCAAATCAGACAACTCCAAAGTTGGTTTGAGTTCTGCAATGAAAAACACAGACATCAATGGTTTACATAAAATATGAACACGTAATCATACTCTTGTTGCATCAAAATGTGAAGTAAACAGGCAGGAGACAACAGAAACATTTATTTTTTTTAAATAACTCACATCAATCTCAAAAGAATGATGTTCTCCATAGCCGAGCCTGACGGTTCGAAGGAGCCATCGAGACGGGCTGGGTAGCTCAAGCCAGGCTCCCAGACACCGCGCAAGTGGCATCAACGGAACTACAGGCATACCCGCAGTGGGGCAGCGCGGAAGAACGCAGGGACCCGGCCCGGGCGTCTCGTAGCCGGTCCGAGGCGGGGTCTGGGTGTGTGTAACACTGACCTGCGTTCGAGCAGAGGGTGCGTGGGTAGTCCGTTGGTTCGTCCTCCCGATCCGCCCACTGCTGCTCACTGGCGAGAGAGGAGGGTGAGTGTGATACGCACTGGATCGTCCACAACCCCCCCGTCCCCTCTGGGGACCCAGAAATAGAGGAAATTTCTTTGTCGAGTATTTGGGTACCACCGAACGAGAGGTCAGTGGCGGAAAAAGATGAAAAGATTCTCCGCCTGGCCCTCCTCCGGGGGAGGGAGTGGTGTGCTTACCATCTCCTGAAGAGCAGGTCCCTCCACCTCTGGGTTGCCCGTCTCAGGGCCTCTTGCTCTTTCGCTTGCCACCAGGTTTGGCGGGGGCCTGGACGGGCGGGGCGGCTGCCCTGCGACCGGCTCCACGGCACAGCTTTGCTGGAGGCCGCAGGAGCGGGGCGGTGGCAGGGGGCCGCCCTCGGCGACGGCAGCAACTGCAGTGCAGGATGTACCTGATGGCCTCAGTCTGCTTTGGTCAGCGGAGAACCGCTGGGCAAGCTCTCCACCGTGTCACCCGAAAGGCCAGCCTGGGACACGGGGGCGTTCAAGAATCGTGTCTTGTCCGTCTCGCGCATGTCAGCCAGTCACAGCCAGAAATGGCGCTCCTGGACCACCATAGTGGACATCGCACGACCCAGAGACCGCGCCGTAACCTTCGTCGCTCGTGGCGCGAGGTCCGCCGCGGTGCGGAGTTCTCTGCAAACTTCCGGGTCGTGACCACCCTCGTGCAAGTCCCTCAGTGCCTTGGCCTGGTGCACTTGCAATCACGCCGTAGCGTGTAAGGCGGAGGCAGCTTCTCCACAGGTCGTATAGGCATCGCTGGCCAGCCGAGTACCTATAGACCTGGGAGGGGAGGCACGGTTCTCTCTGCCGGTTGGAGGCGGTATTAGGACACAACTGCATCGCAACCGACCGCTCCACCGGGGGGACCCTTGTAACCCCCTAGCTGCCCCACCATCGAGGGTGGTGAGGGAGGAGGAACCAGCAGATCGGTTTCCGGCAGTAAAAGGTGCCGTCCACGACCCAGCGATCTCATCATGCACCTCCGGGAAGAAAGGCACCGAGGCGGGGCGCTGAGAACCAGCGCGGACCACCCCGAGAACCAATCGTGCAACCTTGAGGGCTCGGGACACGGTGAAAGTCTTCACTCGAGCCCTACCCCTACGGAGGCCCGGGAAAGCATAGCCATTATTTATGGATCCGATCCTGGCATTGCTACGGTCCCGGAGGAGAGAAGCGCAGCCGAATCTTCCTCTCCAGAAAACTCTGGCTCACCCTTCGATGCAGCAATCGACATCTGGTCGTTGGGAGGAGCGCCAAAAAATACGGCTGGTAGACTCCTTGTAGATGGCTCAGCACGTTCCATTGGCAGCTCAACTTGTTGCGGAGTGCCTCAGACCGCCCGCGTTACTGCCTGAAGTAGCCCCTGCTTGGCTGCCACCATGAGGAGAACTAGATCAAAGCAGAGGCAACGGAACTCCGCCCCTTTTGAGGTAACAGAGCTTGGCCCGCAACTCTGGGATGGTCATCTTCCCGCAATGAGAACAGGATTCATCCACAAATGCCACCTCGGCATGCTAGATGCCCAGGATTGTGAGGCAGCGATCGTGACCATCACCTAGCGCCAGGTAACGACCGCATCCAGATGATAACCGGGTGATACGTTGTCTATAGGAAGACCCACATCGTCTTTATAAAGATGTAATGTCAAGTTTTGCCAAGCAACGTCGTCTTTAGAAAGTCGCACCCGAAATTGCTCTTTTAGGGAAAAAACTCTTTTAGCGTGCTGAGGCGCACAGGGGAGATGATCCTCTGCAACACAAACAGGGGGTAGTGCAGCATGATGTGTGCAACCCCCTCGAAACGGGAAACCACCACCGCTGAAGCGCAGTCCGCCAACACGAAGAGCTCTCCAAAAGCACGCTGAACTCATTCAGTCTTCTTCTCTCACTAGAGTAGTCAGGAGCAGAACGATGTGAGCGCTCGGCTCCGAAGCGAAAAGCTGAATATGCGCTGCATCTGCTGCCTACTTATACTCACGCTGTGATCAGCGGCAGCTGGATGCAATAATCGCATGCCAATGTGCATTGGCTCGTTTAGTTTACACTCAAAGTAGATTGATCTCTCTAAGCGAGATCCCAATTCGTCGGTCATCCGACGTGACGTCGAGAGTGACCGACTGAAAGGGAACAAACATTATTTTACTCTTAGTAAAAAAAAAAAAGTATAACATGATGGAATTATGAACTTTAATTGCCTTAACCGTCTTTCCCTCTCTTCTGAAGAAGCTGAGAAAATCGCCTCCTCACACAAGCAGGGTTCTATGTCGTTAACTCCTGGCGCGGGCACAATGAAGACACAAAGCTCAACAAGTCTGAAATATAACATGCAAAACATTACTTTTAACAATTATCACTTCATCAGCCTCAAAATAATTAGGCTAGTTAAATATGTTAATAACCCTCTCTTAACACCTTTAAAAATGTAAATATTGTAAAATCTTATGTAAATATGACATAAGACACTCACTGACGTTATATTAAAACTATCTCTTTCGTTCAGTAAAAGAGGCCGTTAAGACTAACGTTATTTCTGAGGCGAAATCCACTATTTTCCAATATAAGCTCTTTTCGGAATATTTCCGCCTTCCATGAAATCTTAAAATACTACCAGACTCAAAAAATGAATGATTACTTTTTTAATCTTTACTTACCATAAACCATCTTTCACTCGCACTCGCTTCCATCTGAAGACGCTGAGAAAATGGCGGCTTCTCGCACTGGTGTCATCCGATGTTTAACGTGACGTGCGTGCTCTCTTTCACGTCCGCGTTCCCAACCCAGCACCGCTGGGTTATAGATCAAGACCAATTTTCAAACCAAATTGGGTTAAAACAACCCAACGTCCTTACCCAGCAGTCTCAACCCAGAATTTGGGTTGAAAAAACAACCCAGCATTTTTAGAGTGTAGATATACTATATATAGATATATATATATATATAATAATAATATATATATATATATACAGCAAATTGTAGGCCTTGTCTTTGGCCTTGATAGCAGCGTGCATTCTTGCTGCCATTTTTTTATGTACTTTTCCACAGTCTCTGTTGTTATTGACTGTAATTGGGCTTCTGAATAAAAAAAAGTATATTTTTCATGCCTTTCTTGTAAGATAGATAGATAGATAGATAGATAGATAGATAGATAGATAGATAGATAGATAGATTGATTGATTGATTGATTGTATGGAACAGAGCAGCTTGAACACTGTGCTAAATTTCTCCTTTTGTGTTCCACTGAAAAAAAGTCATTCATACGGGTTTGGAACAACATGAACATACTGTCAATAATTATGTAATGACAGAATTTTAATTTATGTATGAAATGTTCCTTTAAGTGGCAAGAGATTGAGTGTGTGATAGACAAACAAAAATAACTAATTCGTTTTTACAGCGTTATTAAAAAATCCCCCTTCTCTCATGTTCAGTGAAACTTCATTTGAGGGTTACAGTATATTTACTATAGTTGAATATAGTAAAGAAAAGTCATTTTAGGCATTATTGTTGTGTAATTGGCTTTTTAGAAAGCAGCTTTATTGAAAGTATTCCCAGCATTATCAACAAGGGAGCTGTATGGGATAGTTTGTTTGCTTCTCCATAGAGTCGAAAGGCTTTTATGAGCTTTTAATGTTTTTCCCTCTTTCCTTTAGCTAACTAGTAAACAGTGTTGTTAAACCTAGCGCTCAGCTCCTTTCATGTGGTGAGGTTTACACTTTACTTGCTCACTGCTGTTACTCCCTCAAGTGGAAAAGAGTTTTCCATATGAAAAAAGCATATGAAATAACATGAAAATGACACAGGGAACGATTGAATCCTGTGTAAGCATTATGCCAGCCTGCTGTGAGACTGAGCAATAGAGGGAAGTTTTAAAGGAACAGTTCATCCTGATGGCATTCCAAACCCGTTTTATATTCTTACCTGAAACAGAAAAGCAGATGTTAAACAGAATATAATATGGAGTCAAAATGACATGGAATGACTATATGCCCTAAAATGACATTAAAGTATATTTTAGTTTACCATAAATGTTTGTCAGTGCATTCGGCACATTAACCATATTTCAAAGACAATGGAAGTAATTATGTAATTAAAATTGCATATAAAGATGTCATTAAGTCCTACTTAATCAAAAAGCACTCTTAAGTTCAACTAATTGCATTTATTAAATTTAAAGTATATTATTTCCTTATATTCTATATATATTTTTGAAAGTGCTAACTTCTCTTTCACAAGGGAAATTTTTTACATTTATTTATTTTTGGAGAACTGACAGAAAGATATGGAAGCATGAATAAATGAGTGGATGATGAAACACTGCAAAAACTTGACATAATATAGAAAGATTCAATGTCTAGACAGTGTGAATATTAATTACAACATATATAGAAGACGAGTATGATTTAAGGAAAAATCTTTGAGGAACGGGAAGACAAGGTTTAGTTTGGAGAGATTGTGGGTCGTCTTGTGATGAGATTCTTACACAGTTACTGTAGTGTAATGATAGTACAGTGGGGAAAAAAGTATTTATTCAGCCACCAATTGTGCAATTTCTCCCACTTAAAAATATGAGAGAGGCATGTAATTTTCATCATAGGTATACATCAAATATGAGAGACAAAACGAGAAAAAAAAATCCAGAAAATCACATTGTAGATTTTTTAAAGATTTATTTGCAAATTATGGTGGAAAAAAGTATTTGGTCAATAACAAAATTTAATCTCAATACTTTGTTATATACCTTTGTTGGCAATGACAAAGGTCAACGTTTTCTGTAAGTCTTCACAAGGTTTTCACACACTGTTGCTGGTATTTTGGCCCATTCCTCCATGCAGAACTCCTCTAGAGCAGTAATGTTTTGGGACTGTAGCTGGGCAACACGGATTTTCAACTCCAAAAGATTTTCTATGGGGTTGAGATCTAGAGACTGTCTAGGCCACTCCAGGACCTTGAAATGCATCTTACGAAGCCACTCCTTCGTTGCCCGGGCGGTGGGTTTGGGATCATTGTCATGCTGAAAGCCCCAGCCACGTTTCATCTTCAATGCCCTTGCTGAGGAGGTTTTCACTCAAAATCTCACGAAACATAGCCCCATTCATTCTTTCGTTTACACGAATCAGTCGTCCTGGTCCCTTTGCAGAAAAACAGCCCCAAAGCATGATGTTTCCACCCCCATGCTTCACAGTAGGTATGGTGTTCTTGGATGCAACTCAGCATTCTTTCTCCTCCAAACACGACAAGTGGAGTTTTTACCAAAAAGTTATATTTTATATTTTATATCTGACCATATGACATTCTCCCAATACTCTTCTGGATCATCCAAATGCTCTCAAGCAAACTTCAGACAGGCCTGGACATGTACAGGCTTAAGCAGGGGACACGTCTGGCACTGCAAGATTTCAGTCCCTGGCGGCGCAGTGTCTTACTGATGGTAGCCTTTGTTACTTTAGTCCCAGCTCTCTGCAGGTCATTCACTAGGTCCCCCCGTGTGGTTCTGGGATTTTTGCTCACAGTTCTTGTGATCATTTTGACCCCACGGGGTGAGATCTTGCGTGGAGCCCCAGATCGAGGGAGATTATCAGTGGTCTTGTATGTCTTCCATTTTCTAATAATTGCTCCCACAGTTGATTTCTTCACACCAAGCTGCTTACCTATTGCAGATTCAGACTTCCCAGCCTGGTGCAGGTCTACAATTTTGTTTCTGGTGTCCTTTGACAGCTCTTTGGTCTTGGCCATGGTGGAGTTTGTAGTGTGACTGTTTGAGGTTGTGGACAGGTGTCTTTTATACTGATAACGAGTTCAAACAGATGCCATTAATACAGGTAACAAGTGGAGGACAGAGGAGCCTCTTAAAGAAGAAGTTACAGGTCTGTGAGAGCCAGAAATCTTGCTTGTTTGTAGGTGACCAAATACTTATTTTACCGAGGAATTTACCAATTAATGCTTTAAAAATCCTACAATGTGATTTTACAATCCTACAATCTGGATTTTTTTTCTCATTTTGTCTACCTATGATGAAAATTACAGGCCTCTCTCATCTTTTTAAGTGGGAGAAATTGCACAATTGGTGGCTGACTAAATACTTTTTTGCCCCACTGTACATAAAATGATTTAAAGGGGAAAAAAATCTCAGTCATCAAGTGCATCAACTGTCTACTCGAGCAAGTGGGTGGATGATTTTGTGATTGCAGGACATGCATGATGTTCCAGTCTCTGGATGCGAACCACTCTTAAAGCTTTAAGATATGCAAAACTGCACATATACTAAAGACTTTCTACATGTATTAGCATCAAATCACATACAGATTGGGAGTATCAACCACGTGTCAATACTGGAGTTAATCTCTTAAAGGCATAGTTCACTAAAAATGAAAATTCTGCATCATTTCCTCACCCTCATGTTGTTCCAAACCCATTTGGACATTTTTTTTTAATGGCAACTGAGAGGTTTCTGTCCCTCACCTGAAAGTCCAGGTGTCTGTTCATCAAATAAAGCAATTGTATCTCTTCACAAGACTTGGATTAAACTTTCAGTTCATATTGGTTTGTTTTACAACACCTTTATAACCTTTTTGGATCTTGTCCATTTTGGGTGGACTCTCCCATTAAATTACCGTTTTCAGCAAAAATGTTGGGCACCCCTGATAATTATCCTAATTTCAATTTCTAATCTGCTGGGCTTTCGAAGCAGCAACTTCATTTGGATACCTTATGGAAACAGCAACATTTCAGTTCTAAAATAACATTTATTGAATCAACAGATACATTTCAAATGTAATCATAACAAAAACCGACAGGTGCAAAAAAAATCTGCTCCTGTGGTCTTCCATTTTCAAACTATATTTCTGACTGTGGAGACAGAGACTTCAAACCTTTGTGATAACTTTTTGTATCCTTCTCCTAAATCATTCTGACAAATTATCCTAGTTTTTAGATTATTATGGAGTTCTTTTGAGGTTCCCATGTTGCTACTTTCCCATAGCGATCAAGGACAAGCACAACTAGCAATCAGCTACCTTAAATATCATTTTTAAATACAATACAATACAAATTTTCATGATTGGTTGCACCTGTGTTTGCAGTGTTAAGATTCATTGAGTCAGTCAAATCAATTGTGTGCATTAAGTGACCACAGGTATTTAAATCCACACAACTGAGAGGCCTTGGATTGTACTGTTGTTTAACAAAATACAAACTGTCCAGCTGACGAAACGTCTTTCCGATAAAGCTTTAAAGCAGACAAAAACTCCACAAAACAGTTGTGAAAAATATGTGATCTAGTGTGTTTATACAGTGTGTGCCATTGTAAAGACTGAGTCTTTTATGCTTTCGTGCGTGTTAAATTCAAAATGGCGTCTAACCTGACTAAGGTCTATTCCAGGCCAATAATAAAATCCAACTTCACTAGTTAGCTAGTTGGTACAAAAATCACACACAGCTTAAATGGTCTGTTGTTTTATGCAGTGGTCGAATAATACATTAACAGTGTTGATATTTGTACTTCAGCTTGGCCAATAACATTGTTTTGCAAGTGTTGCGAACAACATTCAGTGACATATTGTTTCCAATTCTAGCAAAGAACCTACTTAGACGTGATGGACTACAGTTCACGTTTACATAGAATATAACTGGGTAAATGCGAAATCGATGCTGCTACAATGACAGACTGACATGCGATAGAGTGTATTCAAAGAGGAGTCTACTACTGCAGCAGACGCACATTAGCTTATGATGCAGAAGGTAAGAGTTGAGTTGTGTTTCCCTGGCCTCTCCCTTACCCTCTTCAATTGTTGCCTGTCACTTTCTACTTCTCTGTCTATTAATAAAAAGGCAAAAAGCAGAAACACTTCTATCATATGGCATTAGGAAATATGTAGATGTCTCTTTTACTTGCAATTTACTGCCTCGGCGCAAATAAAACTCTTGAATGCCTTTCAAAGATTTAATGCGATTGTCCTCTTTCACAAATCTAGCAGCTAGTTCCTTGTGTGCATGTGTGACGTGCATTTGATCAACATGAACATGTTGTGCGACGACTAGCCAATAGACCAACCCGCATGTCCCTTTTGAAAGAGAAGTATAAAGAGCACTTATTACAGAAATAATATGCTTTTTAACTGGATGTAGTGCTTTCAGACACTTAACTGCATGTTTGTTGCAATTAAAATGAAATTGTATTATTACTATCTACTATTATAGTATATCCTAGTAATACAGTATATACTATTATAGTTTAAAGGGGTCATATGATGCTTTTTTAAAGATCATTATTTTGTGTATTTGGTGTAACAGAATATGTTGACATGCTTTAATGTTCAAAAAACACATAATTTTTTAAATACTGTACATTATTGTAAGTCCTCTATGCCCCGGCTCTCTCAAATGCTTCGTTTTCTACAAAGTCCCTCCTTCCGACAAGCGCAGTCTGCTCTGATTGGCCAGCTGACCCAGTGCATTGTGATTGGCCCCGACCAAACACCGCAAGCACTCATCGGAAATGTAACGACCTTTACCATAATCGCGAGCTTCATCTTTCAAAATAAATGTAAAGACAGAGCCCGAAAGAGGAACAGAGTCTCGTGACAGACACAGTGATGAAGCTGGTATGTGTTTGCAGTACACAAGCCACGGTTAAGACAGCTGACTCCACCGTGATGTGTCTCGCTCGCTCTCTCTCTCTCTCTCTCTATCTATCTCTCTCGCTCTATCGCGCTCTCGTCTTCCGCTCTTTTCTCTCCTCCTTTTTTTGACTCTCTCTCTCGCTCTCTCTCTCGCTCTCGCTCTCGCTCGCTCGCCACACACACCACGATTACGCAAAAACATAGGCATTTGAACAGTAAATAGCAAATACTAAAACTAATAACAAAACAATAGCTGATTCAAAAGTGTCAGATTGTCATAGCAAAGTCAGAATTACCTCCTCTCCTAGGTTCATGAAATGGTCGTCCATAAAATACATTGCTGTTCTGTTGTAAGTAATCTTAAAGATTCCTAAATGCATCTACTTCTGGAAGGCCAAATAAAGTGCTTTTGCTTTCTCACTGAAACACACAGCGTCTCCCTGACATGGCTGCTTCAACACTAACTGCGGTTACTGAAACAGCCTTTTTCTTTGCGTGAACATTTGGGCGGAATTATGCAAATATTCTTTTTTTCACACAGTGAGGTAGATATGTGGGGGCATGTTAGAAATGAGCCGTTTTTAGGGGGGCGTGGCAGAGTTGAACTTTGATTTAAAAAAAAAAAAAGGGGGGGGGGGGAAAAAAAACAATATCTCTTCTGGTTTTGAGACTTCGTCTTTGCAACTTCAGGGATCTTATCTATGGACAATCAGTTTGTAACACTCCGAAGAGAAAGGAAAAATTGAAATCGCATCATATGACCCCTTTAAATATATATTAAAAGCAATTAGTTGAATTTAAGAGATGATTTTTTTTCTCACTACGACCAATTCTCACCATTAACTAACTATTAACTATGACTTTTTCCACAATAAACTCCTAATTTGCTGCTTATTAATAGTTAGTAGGTTAGTTGTTAAGTGTTGGTATGGGGTAGCATAAAGGGATCTAAAATATAGTCATGTAGAATAAGGCAGTAATAAACAGCCAATATGCTAGTAATATGCATGCTAATAATAAGCAGCTATAGTTAACAGTGAGAATTGGTCCTTAAAATAAAGTGGTAAACTAAAATATACTGTCTTTTCGAAATAAACTTTGATTTTTCTTTTGTAATGATGAAGTTGGAATTTAGTACATTTAAAATATATTAACTTTATTTAATATCAAATAACACTATCATAATCAAGTACTTTAAATGTGCTTTAGTTTGTTAGTCAACACATCAAGTGTACGTCTTTAAAACATGACAAAAGATTAAAATGTACTTATAAGTAAAACTGTTAACTATATATTATTACAAATGCACTTTGTAAAGTGTACTAAAGTACAATTAAGTACGCTTTTTTTATTAAGGCTACATCCAACTGAGTTTTAATTTTAATAAATCAGTTTAGCTTACAATGAAGTCAGTGTCTTACACTGCATCTTTTGCTTGGCATGATGCTTTATTTACTATTTTTGATCACAGAAGTAGTGGATCAGGGTCGTGTTAACAGGTAATGACCAGGAGATTCTTGCAAACCGAGAGCAAGTGTAAAGTCTTTCAAGTCCCAGTGTGCTATATCTAATTGGCTGTTATTAATTTCATCTTCACACTCATGTTTGATTCAGTGTTTTTGTGAGAAAAGTCTCAGTGGATGCCATATCTTCCATGCTTACCAAACTACTGCATTTTTTTTTCTTTACCGATTAGCCTACTGAAGGATGAAGAAATTACTATTATACACTTTACACTCTACACACTATCAACACTCTAAAGCAGACTACAATGCTACATTTATAATTTTAGGAATTATTAATAATTTATTAAAAAATATTATTGAAATATATAATTATGATATATGACATCAGCATTGTTTAGACACTTGTTCAGAAGGTGAACAATTTGGTATCCAGTTATTCAAAGGATTGATTAAATGAATGAATAACAAGATGACCAAATGATGACAAAAGAACAAATAAATAAATGGGAATGACAAACATTCAGCATTAGACTCATTTTCCTGCTGGATGTAGAGAAATGGCAATAAATAATACATGTTTTGATGTACTTTTAATGAAGCGTCTATCACCTTATATTAGCCACTGGTTCATTAAAAGGCTTGTTCGTGGTTGCTGTGCTTTCTCTAGTCTTGGGTCCAATTACTCTTAAAAGCTAATTAGCAATGAACACATTAGGACTGTAGAATATGTACAACCAAGGCTATGAGAAAGAGGAGTCTGAAAAAAGAACATGAAAAACTGTTTTCATTATTGATCTCATTGAGATATACCAGTACATGGAAGAATGTGTAGGAAACCTGAAACCTGCCCCCAAAAAAATCTAAAATAATAAACATATGCATTGGACACAGGAAATATTACAAAGACGGAAGAACAATCTTGGAGGTTGCATGAAATCCAGTATTAACTGAAACAAAGGTTGTATGACCTATTTCCAATTTTAGACACAACATTGTGTCAGATTTGAATAACCACGAAATCGAAGTAATGTGTAAGAAATTGAATTTTTTCATTTTTGTTTACATAACAATTATGCCCATTGTGAAAAGGATATGAAAGCAGGACATGAAAATGTACTGTATAGTAGTGACTTATGTCACTGTAATGAGAATGTATGAGAATCCTCACCATTGAAAATAATAGGAATTTATTATAAAAAAAAAAAAATTTGAAAGAAACATGACCAAAAAACTTTTTTGTAATTTCAGCTAGCTGCCAAGGTAACATATTTCATTCAACATTACTTATTTTAATTTAGTTTAACTTGACGTACTAAAATAATAATAGTAGTAATTAGTAAATAAAAAACTATATCGACATATGTTAAAAGACCAATACAAAGATGATAAAATCACCACACAAATTGCTAAAAACTTAACAAAATTAAATAAAAAACAGAAAATAGAAACATTAAAATTGTAAATAGTAAAGTAAAAAAACTGTATTTAAAGATTCATGGGAATTAGATAATAAGTTAATAATTATAATAGTTTAGTATCTCAATGATACTAAATAACAATGTGACAATGGGGGGACATTATTACAGTATAATTTACATAAATTAAGATATATATATATATGTGTGTGTGTGTGTGTGGGTGGTGTTAGAGAGAGAATAATATATGCAGTTGGATATTTTAATTTTACTTTAGGTGAAACCTGGATGGTGTTTTCAGATGTAATCCTGTAATCGTAAAAAGGAATGGTTATGCTTAAATATAATCTTAAACACACATCCACAACACACACACACACACACAAAGGAAAAGTGTTGTTAAAGTGGCCAACACAATGGCGAAAATATTATATATTTTTTTTAGCACATATTAATGTGATGCTGGATTTCTCAGGTGCAATCATTGCACTTCCAGTAGGTAAGACTATGTGCACAGGCCATTTTTCTCAAGGAGCTGGGAATGAATCAAGTCATCCACGCCCACAAAACTTGATTATTGCAACTAGATGTGTGTGTTAGGAATCCCAAAGGTGCTCTCTGTCGCCATAGCAACACCCAGCATGATCTGGCAGGGTCCTGGCTGTGAGGAGAGGATACGTTAGGGTTGACCACCACGTGGGGTCTGGGACCCCTTCCGGACTGTAAATTCGCATTATCGCTTCTTTTCCCCGACATATGAGTGTGAGAGACAGACAGATCACACATGTGCTTGGCCTGTGTTCTCTCCTCTCATCCTTTATTCCCATTGTTATGATATGACTCACAGGATATTATGTGTCCCTCCGTGTTTCCGTCCAATTACGCAGAGCACTGTGGTAATGAGGCTGACTCCACAGATCTGAGAGGACGTCTTTAAAAGACTGGAGCGGTCCAGCTCACACTGATCTGGTCTGTGGCTAATCCCTCTTTATGAGTCCCTGGGTAGTTGGAGCAAAAGGGACGTGAAATGTGTTGGAGAACAACAAACTCCCCCATATGTGACATTCTCCCATGAGTGACCTTTAAAGGAACATAATTGTTATTTACAGCTTAATGTGTGTGCACAGCGTGATGTCAAGTACCACAGACAATCATATTGACTTGTCTTTCAATGTGTATAAATGAACTGGGAAGTGTAAAACAGGAAAGGAAGTTTAACAGCATAAACATTTAAAATATCTATCACTCTAAATTGAAGTATAACCATAAGACAAGATAGGCCCAAAATATTATCACAATGTTTTTTCCATATCATACCATATTGATATGTATAGCAATATTCATTTAGCGTTAATGGGGAAAAAATACTTTCCAAATGTTTGTTAGGCCTTAAGAATAAATTAAACAGAATAAGATACCTTTTAAATTAGGGCCCCATGAAATCCATTTTAATTTCCCCAAATTTTTTTTATAATTCTTTACTAAATTTATCATGAAAATGGTGTATAGTGAAATGAATTACTAAATCTTTAACAGTTTGATCATTCTATAAAAATGTCATCAAAAGAAATTAATTTATAACAGAACTGTATACATTAATGAAAAATACCTTGGTTGTATGATATTCCTTAAAATTATTATTATTATTACTTTGAGAATTCTGATTTAGTATACAATAGTAATATATTCTGTCATAATTTCTTCAAGTTTAACCAGACTTTTATTTTGACAGGTTGTTGTGAAGGTCTTTCAGTTTTATTTTCAGTTTCAGTGTGTCTTTAACGGTAGTAAACGGTAATTTTCGATGTGATATCATTGCCCAGCCCTACATATTTACTTTGACTGATGTCATAAGATCAGCTCTACATTGCAGTCCAAAACGCCGATGTTGATTCAGTTCAGTTCAATAACAGTGTTGATGCTGCATAATTCGTTAATTATGAACAAACTTGATTCAGCTGTAAAGCAGCTCTACAGAAGACAATAGTGTGATGATTATCCAGCTCAGTTCAGTTCAAGTTTTGTTCACATGTCAAATCAATGATACTACTGAATATTAAGTGTCTTTTAAACCAAAAGTCAAGGAAGTTCTTCTCTGGCCTAAATGAATGAACATTTTCTTACAATCAACTGCAAGCTTGCACTCACATCAGCCTCTATACAATCAGATACAGATTGAATGAACCATGTCCACATCAATAATCAGTTTCACTCGGATGTATATCACAATACAGAAAAAAGCTCTGTTGTGTCTTTGCATTTATTTTACTTCCGGTTAAGCACAACGTAAATACATACTGTAACTGAGAATTCCATCCAAGTTCTCAATGAGTTATGAAATAAGTGCCACATCTGAGAAATTTTCTCTCATGACCCAGCTAAAAAATGTAAACACTCTTATGTTAAATTTGCATCCAGGCATGAAAACCAGGGTGGGATATGGAAGCGCACGGTCTATAATCATGTGATACTGGCTGATGGATCTTGGCATTTCATTTCAAAACCTGAGGTGTTTTAGGCCTATTTAAAATCTTACCTGGGGTTGTAAAAGGACTATAATTGGAAATATAGTTTACATAATTTCATTTTTGAGTGCTGGTTTTTACCAAATGCTACAAATACAGTATGAAAATTGAAATAAATTTAAATGAAGGACATTTTTCTCTACAGCCTATACAGCTATAAATGTGAATGTTTGATGTTTAACACAGAAATTAAACAAGCATTGAAACATTGAAAGCATTGAAACACTGTTAAGTCAACACTGACATGTCAGCTTTAATTGGTCTATGTAGGTGTCAGATACATTCACTGCAAGTCATTTTGGATAATGTAAACACAAATATTAAATAACAATCTGGTGTTGGTTCCACATTATGTTTGCATCCTCAGTTAATGATAAAACTACACTGGGATTTCAATCTCAACCAAAAATGACGATTCAACAGTGTATCATTGGAAAGTTATTATGGTCTAATTCAAAATAAATATATTCATCTAGGGTCTTTCAAATGCGTACAGTAATGCCTTGCACCCTTCAGAGTGCTCTGAATAGACTGATTTGGACATTTCTACAGCTCAAACAACAAACCTTTTTACTGAGGAATCCATTTAAGTGCTATACAAAGAACATATGCTTTCCATTTCTGCTTTTAAACTATCTAATAAACATTTGTAAGTGCAAGAAAACACATTTCCATTTGTGCTTCGAAAAGATTGCCTGTGGTGATTGGCATCTTGCCACAGCAGACACTGGATGGGCATCGGGTTGAACATGAGCTGCAATATTCCTCTTCGCCCAGTTCCAGATCTCTGTTTGTTGCAGACTGTGGAGCGAAATGAAGAAGCACTGGAGTTACGGCTCCTCCAGTTACGCTCCCCCTCGCTGTGCAAGTCATTTATAATTCTAGATTAAGTCAGCACAAATAGCGAGGTCAACCACAGCCACCTTGTGCTCAAAAGGCAACATAATTTCCTTCTAAAGCTATTAGACTTTAATATAGCAACAGTGCTTTGTAGCTCTCAATTGATTGCTTTTTATATTACTGCAATGGCAATAAGTCTAACTTTCTTGCCTCCTCTCTCACATATGTCATCATTATCCGTCCGTCCCCCTTCCTCTCCATCTCTTGTTTATCTCCAACCAAACATCATCATTCCTTTTAGAGTGCAGGTAGAGTTCTATGTGAATGAAAACACTTTCAAGGAACGTCTGAAGCTGTTCTTCATCAAAAACCAAAGATCCAGTGAGTTCTCGCCCAGACCGAGGGGCGGCTCTAATTGTGTCTTTTCTTGTCCTGTGAGGTGGTAGTTTGTTTTTGCTTTCACGTGGAGTGCTGTTGACCCCTGTGAGTGGCTCTGTGGAGCTGGTGCTGGGTAATTGGTTGGTCTTGTATTTGTTTCTGCGCGTTTGATGTGCTGTCCTCTAGCTGTCGTGTCCTGTCCGTGAGTACTCGGCTTCGTGTTTCTGTTGTTTGTGAAGCTCTTTGTAATGCTGATTGGTGACGGCCTCACGCTCTTGTGTGCAGGTTTGAGAGTGCGACTCTTCAACTTCTTCCTGAAGGTTCTGAGCTGCCTGCTCTACATCGTACGAGTCCTGTTAGACGACCCGCGGGAGGAGAGAGACTGGTGAGATACAGCCACATGGCACTGAAGCTTTGTTCCGTGCACTTGAAGCAAATAGTTGCTTTGTTTCAAGAAGAGCAAAGGCTAGTAGTCAGTCTTTAAAGGGCGCGATAGTTCACCCAAAAATGAAAATTTGATGTTTATCTGCTTACCCCCAGGTCATCCAAGATGTATGTGATTTTGTTTCTTCAGTAGAACACAAACGAAGATTTTTAACTCAAACCGTTGCAGTCTGTCAGTCTTATAATGGAAGTGAATGGGAATCACGGCTTTGAGTCAAATAAAACATACACAAACCAAATTAAACCCTGCGGCTCGTGACGATACATTGATGTGTAAAAACACGAAACAAACGATCGGTCTGTGCAAGAAACTGAACAGTATTTAGCGCTAGTGCCCGTGATGAAAAAGTGTTCTAGGTTTCTTGATCTCCTTTCTGATTTCTTATTTTTTTGCATGTTTGTCACACTTTAATGTTTCAGATCATCAAACAAATTTAAATATTAGTCAAAGATAACACAAGTAAACACAACATGCAGTTTTTAAATGAAGGTTTTTATTATTAAGGGAAAACAAAAAACTACATGGCCCTGTGTGAAGAAGTGTTTTCCCCCTGTTAAAACTGTGGTTTATCAAACCTGAGTTAAATTTCTCTAGCCACACACAGGCCTGATTACTGCCACACCTGTTCGCAAACAAGAAATCTCTTAAATAGGACCTGCCTGACAAAGGGAAGTAGACCAAAAGATCCTCAAAAGCTAGACATCATGCCGAGATCCAAAGAAATTCAGAAACAAATGAGAACGAAAGTAATTGAGATCTATCAGTCTGGAAAAGGTTATAAAGCCATTTCTAAAGCTTTGGGACTCCAGCGAACCACAGTGAGAGCCATTATTCACAAATGCCCCCCCCCCCCCCCCCCAAAAACAGGGAACAGTGGAGAACCTTCCCACTCATCCAAGAGGTCACAAAAGACCCCACACCAACATCCAAAGAACTGCAGGCCTCACTTGCCTCAGTTAAGGTCAGTGTTCATGACTCCACCCTAAGAAAGAGACTGGGCAAAAATGGTCTGCATGGGAGAGTTCCAAGACGAAAACCGCTGCTGAGCAAAAAGAACATAAAGGCTCGTCTCAGTTTTGCCAGAAAACATCTTGATGATCCCCAAGACTTTTGGGAAAATACTCTGTGGACTGACGAGACAAAAGTTGAACTTTTTGGAAGGTGTTGTGCCATCCCCTGTACGTATGGCCGTAAACAAGTAACACTGCCATTTCAGAAAAAGACATCATACCCACAGTAAAATATCGCTAGGTGGCCTAATGGCGATGGTCTGGGGCTGTTTTGCTGACCATTCAGGACCTGCGAAGACTTGCTGCTTGCTAAATGGAACATGACTTACTCTGTTTTTTTTTTTTTTTTTTTTTTCCCAAAAAATCCTGAAGGCAGAATGTCCGGCCATCTGTTCGTGACCCCAAGCTGAAGCGAACTTGGGTTCTGCAGCAGGACAATGATCCAAAACACACCAAAAAGTCCACCTTTGAATGGCTCAAGAAAAAAATAATTAAGACTTGGGAGTTGTGCGCCTAGTCCAAAGGCCTGACCGAATCCTTATTGAAGATGACACTGTAGGCTGAACCTTATAAAGGCAGTAGTTCATGCCTCGAGAAACCTCTCCAGATGTGGACTTGAATTACAACAATTCTGCATAAGAGTATGTGGACCAAAATTCGTCCACAGTGACTGTAACAGAATCATTGCAAAGTTATTGAAACGCTTGATTGCATGTTGTTTGCTGCCTAAGGGTGGCTCCAACATGGTAGTAGCGTTTAGGGGGGCAAACACTTTTCACACAGCGGCATAGTTTGTTTTGCGATTTAGTTTTCCCTGAATAATCAAAACCTTATTTAAAAACTGCATTTTGTGTTTACTTGTGTTATCTTTGACTAGTATTTAAATTTGTTTGATGATCTGAAACGTTAAAGTGTGACAAACATGCCAAAAAATAAGAAATCAGGAAGGGGGCCCAACACTTTTTCACACCACTGTATATAGGGTTTTACCTTGAGGCACTGTAATAGTCTGCAACTGTCCTGAGCGCGTCATTGACAGCCGGCGCGTTCTTCTCTTCTGCCTTACGCGGATCGCTAGACTTTAAGTGCCATTTTTTTTTTTTTTTTTTTTTTTTTTTTTTTTTTTTTTTTTTTTTTTTTTTTTTTTTTTTTTTTTTTATTTTTTTTTTTTTGTTTATTTTATTTTTTTTTTTTTTTTTTTGTTTTTTTTTTTTAAGTGTTTATTTTTCGTGTTTTTTATTTTTTTTTTTTTTTTTTTTTTTTTTTATTTTTTTTTATTTTTTTTTTTTAGTTTTTTATTTGTTTTTTCCGCCATCGATCTCCAAAATGGTTTTTTTTTTTTTTCAACCATTGACACTCTATCTACAATCTCAGTTAGGCGTGTCAATGGTCCATTTGAGAGATAGGTGGCGGTAATGCACTTATAAGTCTGCGATCCGCGTAAAGCAAAAAGAAGAAAAAGACGTGTCACGCACCGCCACTGCACTCATTGGACGCGTCTTCTTCTTCTTCTTGCTTTACAGTGGATCGCAGACTTATAAGTGCATTACGCCACCTATCTCTCAAATGGACCAATGACACTCTATCTACAATCTCAATTAGGACTGTCAATGGTCCATTTGAGAGATAGGTGGCTTAGCAAGTAATTAATGCACTTATAAGGTCTTGATCCGCCCGTAAAGCAAGACGAGAAGAAAAAGACGTGTCACCACCGCCACTGCCAGCTCAGGACAGTTTCAGAAAGTTCAGACATTCGCAGAGGCATCAGAGGTAAAAACGATTATAAATACTGTTCAGTTTCTTGCACAACAATGTATCGTCACGAGCCGCAGGGTTTAATTTGTTTTGCCTTTGTATGTTTTTTTTTTACTCTCAAAGCTGTGATTCCTATTCTCTTCCATTATAAGACTGACAGACCGCAACGGTTTGAGTTAAAAATCTTTGTTTGTGTTCTACTGAAGAAACAAAGTCACCTACATCTTGGATGCCCTGGGGGTAAGCAGATAAACATCAAATTTTCATTTTTGGGTGAACTATCCCTTTAATATTTCATCTTGGCCACATTCTAAAGGTGTGTCGCCATCATCTGGGATCTGCAGAACCCAGTGCAACTGAAGTTTTAAATTGTTGAGTGCAGATAAAAAAGCAGGAGAGTGGGACAAAATGTAAAAGTTGTAACCAGGAGCTGGAAGAAATTTCTTATTTTTTAGCAGCAACGAGACTGAGCAGGACTGAAAAATGTATCTTGTGCAGACCTCCATATCACATTAAAGAAATTTTGTGGGCAAAAAAAGTCCATTGTCTAAATGGTTAATCATGGTTATTTTGCACAAAAAATAATTACAATTATTAATCATGATTTCATTTTATTAGTTAATTCATACAATTATTAATCATGATGTCATATTATTATTATTATTATTATTATTTTCTTATTTCATCAGAATTATTGCACTTTTATATAAGCACAACTCAAGAGAACGTCAACTTGCATGGTTTGCTCACAGGTTTAGTTGCAGCAAACAACGCAAATGTGTGAAAGAAAAGGACTGGCTGTAATACACTTTGATTTGAGCAGAATATTTCAACAGAAATCGCTAAGACTCCAGCTTACATGTTTGCCAGTGGTTTCGGGCTCATCAGCACTTTTTCTGTAATGTAGAGAGAGCACATGCGATATGGTTGCCAGGTTGGGAAGATTAAGTAAACCACTGGGCAGAAAATGTATCGATTTATGATAAAAGCTCTGATTGTGGTATTAATCTCTCAAAATTTGGCAGCCTCAACCATTAAATTTGTTACCATTGCAAGAGTTGAATTAGTTCCTTGAGGAACTTGTTTGCGATCCAGCAAGGTTATGTAGAGCTGAACTTTATGTAGATTGACCCTATTCCCCCAACAGATTTGGATACAGCAGTCAAGAAGAAAAACACTCTACTAACAACACAGCGCAGCTATATGACAATCTTGACTAATTGCTAACTGTCAGTGTGAACGTATCTTTAAGGTAGCATTTAATCGCTTGAGGACTCGCTGTCACTGGAAATCACCAACTCTCACTGGACTTGTGAAGCAGGGAGACAAGCATAGACAAAGAGTTAGAGAGACGTTTCTGAGTGTAAGTGAAAAAAGTAAAAACGTATTTTCTGCCAAAGTGCAGAAGAACAGCATATCGAGGAGCTCATGCCAAAGCGATGCAAGTGAATGACAGGAAAGGAGAAAGATGGTCAAAAGTGAAAACCGTGGGATCTATTTTCAGTTCAGAGAAGAGTTCATGTTCATGTCGGATAGAGAGTGAGGGTGGACGAAGGGAAAGTGAGATCTGGAGAAACAATCTGGAGAAGACTGAAGTGCCTTTGGATAGTCCATGCATAAAAACCCTTATCTGTGTGTGTTTGCTTCCCCTGCAGTCCTGGCTGTCTCAGACAGAATGCATCTGCTCACAACAGAAGCCATTTTGACTGGTAAGTATCAAGGCTCTTGACTCTGGCATAAGAAATGAAAATGGTGACTGAGGGCCAGAAACACAGACATGTGACCATTTTAAGTGAGAAGATCTGAAGAAAATCAATACAAATGTATAATATTTGAGAATCTTGAGTTTATCGGGTTTTTAAACCTAACTTTGTAGCTCATCTCTTCTGATATTTCCCATTTAGCTTACCCTTGTGAAAATGAAGTGCACTTGTTCTTGTACTGAATGGGAATTTGTAGTGTACTTCAACTTCTAAAAGTATATTTTTTTTTAAAAACTGTTCTTGCAGATAATATAATATTTATGAAATAAAAGGTCAATCAAATGTATGCATTCAAAAGTGCATTTTGTCAAAATATAAGATTTACTTTAAAGTACATTTTAAATCGTTTTAATGGTCATTTTTCATGCTTTAAAGAAGTACAGTTATTTTGATGTTTACTAACATACTAAAGCATATTGATTTTAATTTTAACTGTAGTGTGTTATTTAATATTAATATTTTACACAAACTAATATACAACTTCTTTATCACAAATATGTTATTACTGATTAATGTAACAAGCAATTGCAATGTATTACAGTGTATTGCAATTATAGTGTAATTACAATACATACACGTTTCAATAGAAATTAAAGTATATTTTAGTTTACCATTAATATTTGTCAGTACATTCAGTAGTAAACCTTAAACCATATTTCATACAAAAAATGTACTCAAGTGTTACTTTAGTGGGTCAAAAACACCCCCCAAAAAACTATTTAAAACCATGATACATTTTCATTTAAATTGCAAATTACATGCAATTAATTGTGTGCTGGGTAGCCCCGCCCACAGTGAAATCTGATTGGTCTAGAATCCCACTCTTCATAATTAAACAATATATTAAACATCCGACATGTTCTTACTGGATATGAATCAATTTACTTTTTGCTGGAAATGTATGGTGTTGTTTACAGTCAGGCTGTTTTGTCTCATGCCAACAGTAGAATTGATTTATTGACTTCAGGGCTCTGCACCAGGAGTCTCTGTGACATGTTTAACAAGGCAGTTTGTTTTTTGCTATTTATTAAACATCAAAAATTCTGGTGGTAGTCTGTAAGCGTTTAATGATGTGTCTGACACAATGGCACTGTGCACATGACTGTAATTCAGAATGCACACCACACAGCTTTGATTTCTTCATTCGTAACAAAAATGTTGGTTTGAATGTGTTTATTGCTCAGGCATTGTAAATGGATTGGATTCTGGAATTGGTGTGTTTGTTTGACGTGTGAAAAAAAAAAAAAGTGTTCAATTATGAGGCCTCTTCTTGATCCGAGCGTATCTAATCTGTAATTTTCTTTTCATTCTTTATCTCATTTCATTCAAATAATGGCTTCCTGTCATCAGGTCCCTCATTATTTGGGTAAACAGGCCTCTGCCACTCTGGGCTCTTCAGGTCAGAACAAATAAATCCTCTCTGTCATTCACACACTCGCACATACACAGGTGTTTCTTCTACAGGCACTTTTGGGATTTTAAAAAGGCATTTTTTTAAACACTTTTCAGACTCTTTGTTTTATTTAATATTAAAGCAATGGATGTTCATACATAACTAGGGTGGCCATACGTGCCATTTTTACGAGACACATCCTGGCCAGGATTTCTATATTTGGCTTTGTTTTCCTGTTTTCATACTTGCCGAAGGTAATGATCGAAAAGTAGCTTGACCAATAACATGCAGGAATTGTATATAATCGACCAATCATGGCGTGTGAGAAGGTGGGATCTACAGAGAACGGTCAAAGCGATGCAAACACCAATGCGCAGACCGATCTTTGTATGACATCAAAGTACCGCAAGTCGCGATATCAAATGCTACTTAGATGTCATACACCGATAGGTCTGCGCAGCGCAAACAGCCAAAACCTGGGATATTTTAGCCAACATAGAAATCCTGGCCAGGACATGTCCCTTAAAAATGGCACGCATGGTCACCCTATACTGTACGAGGTCTATACTGTACATAACAGAATCATTTTGTCATTATTGGCTTCACTGGTTCCACGCAGAACCTTTAACATTCATGGAATCTTTCCATTCCACAAAAGATTTGTTCTTTAGCAGACAAAAAAAAATGCTTTTTGGAATCCTTTTTGAACAAATGTCATTTCCAACACCTCAACTCACAATTCAATTTTGTCATGGAAATGACAGTGGTGGAAATCACATTTTTAAACATTGTTGGAATAACTTGTGCGATGATTGGAAATGCTAATTTCATAGCTAGCATTTTATGCTTGCCAAATACACACAATAAAAAATAAAAATCCAAGTTTTGATGATTTTTCGTTCTTTTCACCTTGTCTTTTTTTTGTTTGCGCATCATGTCTCAGATCATGTCTTCATCTCAAGCATCTTTGTCAATGAGCAATACATTTGTTATTTTATTCATAAATTATTAATCTTTGTTCATGTTTATTCATTGATCATTCATGTTAGCTGATTTTCATTAAATAATGTTAAGAGATACAACTTTTGAATTTAATTATGTATTAGTCATGCTGGAACCTACCATGATAACTAGAAAGGAAAAAAAAAAAAAAAAAAAAAATAGAAAAAAAAGCGGAAAAAAAAGAAAAAAGAAAAAAAAAAAAAAAAAAAAAAAAAAAAAAAAAAAAAAAAAAAAAAAAAAAAAAAAAAAAACTAGTTAATAAATGCTTAATTTTAAGTTCATTTTAACAAATGCAATTAACTATTGATAACAACTGGAATCTTATTGT
The DNA here is from genome assembly GCA_018155175.1 of Sinocyclocheilus anophthalmus. NCBI lineage: Eukaryota > Metazoa > Chordata > Actinopteri > Cypriniformes > Cyprinidae > Sinocyclocheilus > Sinocyclocheilus anophthalmus. The sequence goes on from JADLZN010003499.1 coordinate 151,084, forward strand.
AAAGTGTTACCATTATTTATTTTTTTATGTAAAAGGGGTCATATGATGTTGCTAAAAAGAACATTATTTTGTGTATTTGGTGTAATGAAATGCGTTTATGCGGTTTAAGGTTAAAAAACACATTTTTTTCTACATACTGTACATTATTGTTTCTACTTTATGTCCCGCCTTTCTGAAACGCGTTCGATTTTTACAAAGCTCATCGGTCCGAAAAGCGAGGTGTACTCTGATTGGCCAACTATCCAGTCCGTTGTGATTGGCCGAATACCTCAAACATGTGACGGAAATGTTACGCCCCTTACCATACTGTGATGCCCTGTCCGGCCGGAGCGATGATTCATAAACATTAAAACCCATTATAAACTAGGCATTTGTTGCATCCAGTGGGGACATAATTATGGATTATAATGACTTATACTGTCTTTTTATGTGTTGCATAAACATAAAACCATGTCTGCATTTGTGATCGGAAAAATGACAAACAACAAGTCCTACTCTACACTGCCCAAAACTCGCGTTAGAATCATCAGTGGCAAATCATTTAAATATAAAAAACGTACTTACAAAAACTCCGAAACGGTCCTCCATAAATGCGCTGCACGCTCTGAAATATTTGGGTTGTTTCTAACAGTGTTGTCCGTAGGACATGTGACGACCCCGGGCTGGACTCCGCTTCGTCCACGGTGAAAGCCGATCCGGCGATCCACAGCGCGAAGTTGTTGTATTTCCTCAGCAACCAGCACGGATCAGCTCCAGGCATGACGAAGCAGATATCGTCCTCTTTTGAAAGACCAAACAAAGTAGTTTTGCTTTCACACCGAATCACACAGTGCCTTCACGATATGGCAACAACAATACTACAGCGAGAATAAAAGTTACGCCTTCTTTCTTTGCATGAACATTTGGGTGGCGTTATGCAAATCTTCCCACATAGTGACGTAGACATGTAGGGGCGTGTTAGAACGAGCCGTTTTATTTAGGCGTGGTTGACTCTTAACTTTTATAAAGAATATCTCTTTGGATTTGAGACTTTAGTCTTTGCAACTTTACAGATCTTCTTTATGCACCAAGAGCTTGTAACACTCCAAAGAGAAAGGAAAATTTGAAATTGCATCATATGACCCCTTTAAAAGTTTTGTTCATAATTGTTGATCACATTTTGACTGAGGTCACATTTTAGATTTTAAGATTTTAAGATTCAAACTTAAAAGTGTTGTGATAGGGTAAACAAAAAAAATAATCTTTACATAAAAGTAGCAAAAATAAATGATGCAACATTTTCAAGATTTTTTTGTGACCTTCATATAACAAAAACCTTCATATAACAAAAACCTTTACTTAAAACTTTACTAAAAATCAACCCATAGTTCATAAAAGCGCCTGTGGTTGAAAGACACACACAGACACATTTGCCATTGTTGTGTTGCCCTTCGTTTTGGCCATTTATTACCAGACAGTGTGAAACATGCTGCCCCTGCTGTTTCTTCCTACACAACCTCTGCTTCTCTCTCATCTCTGTCCCTTTTTGTCTCTCTGTTTGTCTGTTTTCACCTCTCTCCAGGTGCTTGTTGCATTCATCAGTTTTTCAGAGACCATGTTGCTGGTGTACCTCAGCTACAAGGTGAGTCGATCAACACATGTTCCCATGGTTTTATCACTAGTACACTATGAGACCCTCTTGGCTTCAAAGAGGTCTGTAATACCTGGAGAGAGCTATCTGTATCTATTAGCATTTCCATTCATTACAATGCTGGCTGCAAACCCTTTTTAGCTTTATAAGAGCCCTGCCTGACTTTCATTTAGTCAGAAAACATGTCTGCTTTTGAATGAATGTCAAAGAAGAAACAAGCTTTGTTAGTTACAACTTCTACCAGCTGGAGCTAACTGACGCTAACCAATCATTACTAATGTCTTTTTTTTTCTTTCGTGGAAATGAAATCCCTACACTTTAGCATACTTTAACAGTGGGGGAAGTCGTGGTTCGAGTCTCGTACTGGCAGGGATTGTAGGTGGGGGGAGAGAATGTACAGTGCTCTCTTCCACCTTCAATACCACGACTGAGCAAGGCACAGAACCCCCAACTGCTCCCCGGGCGGGTATGGTTCAAGTACTTGGCCACATGTCACGTCACTTTCCAAGATTATTTATAAGGAAATAGAATAGTCTGATTTAAAGGAATATACTTAAGCAAGCTACAAAAACAAGCTCAAAGGGATTGTTCACCTTCAGTTGCTGGTCCCCATTGACTTCCATAGTATGGGGGGGGGGAAATAATATGCAAGTCAATGGGGACCAGCAACTGAAGGTGAACTATCCCTTTAACCGCCATAAGCTGTTTTGACCTGGGGGTTTTTCCAACCGTGATAGAGAGCGATTGATAGAGGAAGAGTTTGTTTGCGTTGAGCTGTTTTGAAGGGACTAAGGGGGCAGAGAAAGCACGAGGCATGTTTGTCCTCCAGACGCCGATAGTGAAGGGATCTCTTAGAGTCTCCTACATCTCGTTTGATCCCCATGTGATGAGCACAACCTGTATCAACACATCTCTCGCGCTCTTTGTTCTGCATTGCGAAACCATCTAGGCCTCTTCACCCACGCAGGGCCCACATGGGTGAGACCTAAACATACATCCAGCTTGTGCAATATGGCAGACGTTTAACACCTTAATTCAGCCACAGGCTCACCTGCAACCGATAAATGAAACATATTTCCGAGTGGGGCGAGGAGATTGACCTTTAACCCTGCTGCTTGTCATTGGATCAAACCCAATCAAAGCAACTTTTTATCCTTTAATCCAAGAGGTCACACAGACAATAGTGTTTCTTGACCCTGACAAGAGTGTCCTTGTTTCCAGGGCAACGTTTGGGAGCAAGTGTTGCGCATTCCGTTCATTCTGGAGATGATCAGCGCCGTTCCTTTCGTGATCACTGTGAGTACAACAAGTCAATGGGATTTTCATGGACTGCTCCACCTCCAGAATTGGGCCTAACGATCAAAAATGATATTGTTTCTGTCAAACTATTTTATTATTTATTTTATTATAATATAAGAATTATAATACTTGCACATAATATATTTCTATATAATGATATAATTATTTAGAAATAGATAGAAATATATTATTAATAATTTATATTTATTAACATTGCAATTTCGTTTCTATTACTATGCCATATATAGTTCCTAGTAAATAATATTTATTATTTTATCTACATTAAAATCCTATCAAGCTTTGTTAGCTTATAAAATCCTATATTTTACTAACAAGTTAGAAAACTAATTATTTCTTTTTTTGTTTTTTTTTATTAACATAATAATGATAAATATTAATATTTTACTAACATTTAAAAACTTTAGTTTATGACCAGTACTATTATTATTGTTGTTTAATTGTGTTAAACATGATATTATAATAGGTAATGTTTTTGTTATTACAACATTACAAAACTATTTTGATTCTGGCATTATTCTTCTTTTCTCCACTTGTCTATTATTATATGCCCATAATAATAATAATTAAATTTTACTAACAGTTAAAACTATTTTGTTTCCGTGTTATTTTTTATTGTTTAACCTAATATAATAAAACAAAACAACAATAATGTTTAATTTTATTATTTACCATTATTATTATTACAATAAATCAGTATAGGCTGATTTAAATTTTACTAGCATTCTAAATTTGCATTTTTAACATTATTTTCATAACAGTCTTTACCTGTGGTTATGTGTGAATAATCCAGGCTGAATCAGTGAGAAAGTGAGTTGCATGACTGATTCAGTTCATGATTCAGATTGATTATTCCTGTTTGAATAGTCTGATTCATTAAAAAGGACTGTACCAATTGAAATAGAAAGCTGTCGTGTTTCATAATTTACATATGCTTAGAAATAACTAAAATATGTGTATTGTTTGCCATGATGCTGAAGATTCATCAACGGCGCAGCAGTGCTCCTGAATTGTGGTGGTAGAAACTGTGTGTGTTTCAGCTGTATCACAAAACTCTTTGAATTAAAGGAAATGAAGGTTTTTTCTTTCCAATCAGGTGATTTTGCCCTCCCTCAGAAACTTGTTCATTCCTGTTTTCCTGAACTGCTGGCTGGCCAAACACGCTCTTGAGAACATGATTGTAAGAAATGAAGCCTATCTTCTATCCCTTATTCCTGAGCAATTGTGTCAGTGTGTATCCACTTTCATCACAAAGCTCTTATTTTCCTGTCCATCTCTATCTCACTTCCTCCTCATGCCTTATTTTCCTGAATGCATCTGTCCTAAACTGCTGAAAGCTCGCTGGTTATCGAATTTGCCAGAGCTCTACATTATTGATTTTGGATTTTTATCATAAGTACATAGGTGGAAATCCCGGGGGGGTCGGGGGGGGCAGGACCCCCACTACCTGAGGGTTGTCCCCCCTAAAAATATGATTAAAAACCAGTTTGTGTATTGTAAATAACAATGTTTTATACCAGGGATCCTCAAATCTGGCCCACAGGATCCACTTTCCTGCACAGTTTAGCTCTAACCCTAATCAAACACACCTGAGCATGCTAATCAATGTCTTCAAGATCATTATAAAATCACAGGTAGGTGAATTTGATCAGGGTTGGAGCTAAACCCTGCTGCGCATTGGCCCTCCAGGGCAAGATTTGAGGAACCCTGTTTTATACTTTAAATAATTGTGTAAGTAGTAAAACGACACAAACGGGGCAAAAATGTGTTTTACGTTTAGAAACATTTCGAGTCTCCCCTCCCTTGCCTCACAGTGCTTTGGTTCAAATGCCTGCTTTCCTCTTTTACATCACCTACACACACACCAGTCCGGTGAGAGAGAACAAAGTCAATAGTTGTGGAACTCCAAGGCTTTCAATGCTATTTTATTCACTTAAACATCAGATGAAGTGATTATTTTCTCTTTAATATTGATGATGCCAATGCATTTTTCGATCAGTCGCTATGTTAGCAATAATAACTTGATGGAAAGGGTTGCCAGGTTTTTTACACCAAAACCCTCCCAATTGCTACCCAAAACTAGCCCAAACTAACCGCGTTTCGAGGGGGTCCCCCGGTAAAAAATCGCATTCCAGGGACTAAAATACACATTATTGGGGTCGCGGACATGAAAAACAACCCGCGGCAGCAGTGATAAAGTAGCCCAATTCCACAGAAAAACCATGGGGGGGGGGGGGGGGGACTTGGCAACACTGTGACGGATAGTACTGTCAATGGACACGAGCGCTGTCGCAGCACAACCACAACAGCTTGGATTTGTCTAATTTGGCACGGTCTCCCTGCTGCACTAATAGTAGTAAGGCTTTCCTCTGTGTATACATATCCTTACAAGTACAATTTTAGCTGTATTATTTGTGTCCCCTTCAAAAATCACTCTTGAGAAATGTTATGTTTATTCCCCCGTTAGACGAAATGTATGCCCCTGCATAAGTACAAGCACAATGGCACTGTGTTATTAAACGTCTCACTGTCTCTCATCTCTGCCTTCTTTTATCTCTCTGTTTCTCTTCTCCTTCATGTTGTTTTCAGAATGACCTGCACAGAGCGATTCAGCGAACACACTCGGCCATGTTCAACCAGGTGCTCATCCTCATCAGCACCCTGCTCTGCCTCATCTTTACCTGGTGAGAGAAAAACTAAAACAGGGCTAAAACTGATTCTGACCCTAAGAAAATTCCGCTTCATATTGGGGATATACTGTACGGTTATGTGTGTACGCCTATATATATAATACATCATATTTATCGTCTTTTGTATTTTTTTTAATCTTGTACCATCCAAACCTGTATGATTTTTTTTTTTTTTTTTACTGTCATTGACAAACAAAACAGTTCTTCAAAAATCTTCTTTTTGTTTTCTGCAGAGAACGATTTTCATACGGATTGGCACGACACTGGGTGAATAATAGTGACTACTTTAATTTTTGCTACTGTTAAGGTGTCAAGTATCAACAACAGATCATTTCAATAGTCAGTGAGAGAGCCTAAAATGATTGCATAACTAAATAGTGCTTTTGTGCAAGTACATGTTATAGTGGACTGTAGAATGTCAGAACCAAGGTCTTTTTGCATTGTAACATTGCAGAATGGGAACAGTGTGACCGTGCTGCTCTATTGTTGCTTTATATTTTTGTGGAAACTGGGATACGTTGTTTTCAGGAATCTTTGATATTTAGAAAGTTTAAAAGAACAGCATTTTAATTAGAATTTTTTTTTAACATAAATGTCTTTACTGTCACTTTTGATGAATTTAATGCATCTTGCTGAATAAAAGTATTAATTGCTTTAAAAAAATCTTACTAACCCCAAACATGTGAACATATGTGTGTATGTGAACATTAGGATGCGAACAATGAAGGAAAAACTTCTCAGGCCACAGTTTTCTACCAGAAATTATAATGGTTAACATAGTTTTTAAATTTCTGTTAGAACAAGACCATACATATATTTTTTGTGCATGAAATTTCTACAGTTAAATTTTAGGTTCTTCATGCCTTTGCAATTTATGGCACTATTTGAAGGTGCAATTTGTACATTCCTGCACCACTAGTGGCATTAAATGAAATTGCAACCTTTTTGTTTTGATTGCAAAACATAACAACACAAGCAGGAATGTGAGTTTGGTGGCGGGGCTATCTGTATGCTCAAATAATAGCAAATGGGGATTTCCCCCCCCCCAATTTACTTATTAATTCAATTCAGTTAATTCAATTTATTTAAAGAATTGGGGATGTTAGTGGTACATACATGACACATTTAAAATATTCTCACAGAAAATCTTAAAAAACAATTCTTCCATATTTGCTTCAATGCATTTGGCAGACAGTTTATCCAAAGCAACTAACATTGCGGGTTTTTTTTTTTATGGCATACATTGGAGAAGGGGGGATCACTTCATGCATTGCCTGGGAATCAAACCCATGACCTTGACGTTGCTAGTCACTGCTCTGTTGTTTAAGCTACTATTGTACGTTTGTCTCCCCTAAAGGATGATGTTAGCCGCGTCATGTTTTGATAAGCATTGCAGTCCTATCTTTAAATTAATTCTATATAAAATGCGTGGAGTGTTGCTCCAGGGCAATTTTTTTTTGGTGTGTATTTTGTTCTGCACTTTTTATCAGGCTTCCACATCGGATGAACTGGAAAAGTCACCTGCTGCTATGCGAAATGTGAATGAGCATAAGCTGAATGACACAGTAAGAAAAAGTTAATGTTTCACTGCATAAGCTGGGGTTGGTGTGGAAGTATCACTAACGTCACTAGTGGCAAACATTTTTCTTTCATGAGCACAGAATGAACCAAGAATGAAATCAAGATGAGTTTTATGTTTGCCACTTGTAACGTTAGACTGTGCCAGAATGTGGCGAGGTATTGAAACAGTGCTGAGAAAGAAGTTAGTGGCTCTCTGCAAGTGATTACAGTGCTGTAAACTGCAAGTGCTGAAGGTGGCATAGTGAGAGTTGAAACCCAAAGCAAACAATTATATTGATTTTAAAGCGATTGTTCACCCATAAATTAAAATTCATGTATTATTTATTCCCTCACGCACTTTCAACCCATATGACTTCATTTTTTTTCTGTGAGCATCAAAAGAAGATATTTTGAAGAATGTCTCAGTTGACGTTCATTCTATGAACAAACACGGTTGAAACATTCTTTGAAATGTCTTTTGTGTTCCACTGGTAAAAGAAAGTCACACACATTTGGAAAGACATCAAGGTGAGTAAGTGACGACAGAATTTAATTTTTTATTTTTATTTTTTTGAAGCATGCTCAAAACATTGTATTTAATCTTTTATCAAGAAATGTTTTTGTGATGTTTCATATATTGTGAATCTCAGAATTGCATGTGTTGCAAAAAGGGCCTTAAGTTCAGACTGACCAAAGCATATGAGCGCTACAGTGCTGTGTACTTTCACAGGGCAGAATCAATTACTGAGAGGTTTTTGACAAGTCGCCAAACTATTACTTCAATCACGCAGTGTGTTTATTCACTGCATCGATTTGCACGCGAGTTGCATTGCAGTGTTGTATATTTTTGGTGTGAGTGAGCTCATTGCTGCTGCGTCCCACCAGACGGAACTGTTCAGGATCTGGTGGTCGTTCAGACAAAGCTGACATGCAATAACAGAGACCTCCCTGTAGATTATCTTTCTTAGAATAAATATACATTTTGTCTACTTATTGTCTGTGTGCATCTTTTTGAACTGTTTTATTCATTTTCTTGGGATATGTTATGAAAGGCCATCAGTGAAGGGGATAATTTCATAATCTCAGTGCCTTTTATATAGTTATTACTTGGTAAACACTGTCTTGCCTGAAGGAGTAATAAGGCTTAATACGGTCTGTTCATTGCGGGTTATGCACAGTTCACTGTCTGGGGTTTGATGTTTTATCTTTGCAGTTGAGAAAATTCAGCAATTTTGTAATATTTTTGTTTTAATAAATGCTAAAATGTATCTTGTATGGTAATAGCTTAAATGTTATATTTCATAATTGAAATTTATATCTAAAATTATGACTTATGAATCTAACAATTGTGACAATATCTAAAAAAGACTATATCACAATGTGACTTTATACATTGCAATGGCAGCATTGTTTCTCCTAACATACTTTATATCTCACAGTGTGACCTTATACCTAATATCTCACAATAGCATATATGTGTCATAATGTGACTTTATATCTTTAAGATATGACTATGCATCTCAAAAATGACTATTTCTCATAATGTGACTTTATACATCGCAATAGTAACTTTGTTTCTCATAACTGTGATTTTATATCTCAAAATATTACTTTATATTTCATAATTGCAACTTTAACTCTCAAAATATTACTTTATATCTCGCAATGTGATTTTATATCTCACAATATGACAATATCTCTCAATTTCAACTTTATATCTTAAAATATGACTATATCTCATAAAGTGACTTAATTCATCACAATGGGACTTTTATACATTGCAACTGCAATTTTGTTTCTAGTAACTGACTTTATATCCAGCCATGACTATACCTCAGTAATGTGACTTTATATCTCATAATGTGACTTTATTTCGGAAAATGACATTTTATATCTTAAAGCATGATTTTATATCTCGCAATGTGAAATACATTGCAATGGCAACTTTATTTCTCGTAACTGTGACATATCTCACAATGTGGCTTTCTAGCTCAAAATGTGACTTTATACTTCAAAATCTTATATCTCATAACTTTTCTAAATGCTTAAAATTAGTCACTTTTTAATCAGGGAATCATGGAGATCCTACTGTATATTAAAGGCTTTACATAAATAGACTAGACCAAACTCAGTCCTGGAGGGCTTCAGGGTCCTTCAGAGTTTAGCGCCAACCCTAATTAACACACCTGAACCAGCTAATCAAGATCTTACTAGGCATACTAGAAACTTCCAGGCAGGTTTGTTGAGCAAGTTGGAGCTAAACTCTTCTGGACACTGGCCCTCCAGGACCGAGTTAATTATGAAGATATAATTATGAGCCCCCTGGACTAGACTTTTGCTGTAAGTGTTGAAATAACTAATGAAAGCAGGAAAGGTAGTTGATGACTTTGTCAGTTTGGTTGCATTAAGGGGATGTTTTATCTGGCTTTTAATCACATTTCCACAAGCACTTGAAACAATTAAAGTGGCGTCTGTGATCATTAGCTCCATTCAGCTGCTTTCTTAATCAGCTGACTTGCTCTCTCTGAGCTCTAGACGCCTTAAATGCTAACAATGACGTATTTGGGCCACTTTTATCCAGTTGATTCATATTGCATGTTTCTGTGTGGCAGAGGAACAAAGAAAAACTTCAATTTGCAGCCCTCTCAACCAAAAGATCTCATACTACAAATAGCTTTTAACATTTGGGCCAGAATGAATTAAACATGACAGACTATACTGATAGTTTTGATAGTTTTCTCTGGAGCTCCAGAGAAGGAGTTCCATACAGCTTCTTTCGCAGGGAGCTGGAACTCAGTGTCCGATGATGGACGCTATTCAAGATTCTGACAACACTATGATGGAACATCTGACTTCATCACAGCTGTGATGACATAAGTGAAATATGAATTTTGCAAGGAAAATCTGATTTATCATCATTCGGTGTTCTTGTGAAGCTGTTGATCTGAAGCCTAACCTTTGAATTGCTAAGTGAGAGATATTTACAGTTATTCGCCAGTATATATTGTGTTTTGGATGCTGGTCTTCAGCAGGCTTCTTAAATAGGTTTTTCAGCAGTTTTGATGGTCCACCAGCTAGACCAGCCAAAAAAAAACAGCCTGGGAAATTCATGCAGGTCTAATGGGGAAGCCTGTTTCTGCCTCAGAAAAAATAAAAGGGTATTGCAACTTTCTCTCGCAATGTGATTTGATATCTCAAAATGTGACTGTATATCTCACAATGAATTTATATCTCAAAATTACAACTTTCAGTAACACTTTACAAAAAGCTTCCATTTGTTAACATTAGTTAGCTGCATTAGTTAACATAAACTAACAAAGAAAAATACTAAAGCATTTATTAATCTTAAAGTTAATTTCAACCGTTAATGATACATTGATAAACATTATAAAATCAAAAGTTGTTCTATTCGTATTATTGTAACCCTATAATGATACAGTTAGTTTTTCCCCATTTGTTAATATTAGTTAACTACAATAGTTAACTTGAATTTACTTTTAATTACCTTAATTAATATCTTACTTAACTAATGGCACCTTATTGTATGTTACCATATTATTTAATGATCCTGCGCTAAAATGAACTAACAAAATAAACAGCTGTATTTTTATTAACGTAATTGTAACTAAATGTATTGATTATTGTTAGTTAATGTTGGTTAATGCATTAAGAAACATGAATTAATAACTAGTTAACATTAACTAGCCAACTTTCTTTTTCACAGTGTGATTTTTATATCAAACAATGTGAATCCTGCAATATTTTTCAATTTTATATTTATTTTTCATTTTATTACAAAGGTTGAAACTTCTTTCATATATTTCTGCATAAAGCCAAAAACGTCTCTGCCTATATGTTTGTGTGTGTTTATGAAAGGAATATTATAACAGGAATACAAGATGCACGGATTTGCCTCCCAGAGACTCCTGATCAAACAGGAAATGAAGAGGACAGACAGGAAGCGCTGATCTGGCCATCACAGATATCTTTATCAGCGATCACAGTGCTGCTCGGTCATTCATTTATTGCTCTCAACTTATGGATATAATTAGACCTTTACAGGTTCATCTTCCACAAGGATGTTATCAGCAGGGATCGGGGACAGGGACTGAACTATGGACTTTCCGTAAAGTAATTTAGTCTTCTGTGCTTGTTATGTGTGCTCAAGTCCTTGGGAAAATTCCAGTGTTACTTCCCTCGGTGACATCACCTCACAAAATAGCNTTTTTCCAATTATCCAAATAATGTTTAGTCCTAGAAGGCTATTATTATCAGAACAGTGAGCATAACATAGCGGTTAGCAGATCAATGAATGAGAGGGCAGCGTTACGAGAGTTGCCCATTTACCACACCTTGTTTCAGCACAGTATGGCTATTGCAAACAGAAACAATACTGGACTACATCGATGTTCTCCTGTCGGCTCAATTTTTGAGTGGGCTTTGCTGTTCCGAGTCGCATGAACGGTATACGAGTGGAGCAACTGAACGGAGCGCACACGCATAGAGCGGGATAATACTCGAAGCGGCACACCACTGTGAAAGTGAAACCTGATCGGAACTATATTTCGGCAGCCAATGCTCGGTGCATGCTCCTAATGATTTGTGGCGACATCACAAATGGTCTTATATAAATACGATGCCTTTTTTGAAACATTTTTTTGTTTTAATTAGGCATTTAAAAATAAGAAAAGATTCTTTTTTTACACGGCAGCCCCTGCTCCTCCGTCCCATCCGGCAGACCCCGCTGGGCCGTTGGACCCCTGCTTTTAGTATGACAAGCAAAATCCGGGTACTCTTAAAACATGACAAAATATTTTTAAGCATGATTTAAAATGTCCTTTAAATAAAACTTTTAACAGTATTTCAGTGTGCACTTTTTTAAAAGTTGGGTTAAATCAGAACTGTGTCTCTCTGTAAGTACACTTAAGTAGCCTTTTATTCCATTAATATTATATTATCTGCAAATACAGTTTTTTTTTAAATATACTTGAAAGATTTTTAACACAATTAAGTACACTTCTTTTGCTCAAGTGGTGGTATAAGTATGCGGTATAGAAAAATACTATCAAGTTTGAAATCTACTAAATATTAAGATAAGGAACAATGTGACAGTCCTTTAACAACATCGGGGCGAGGGGGCAGACCACGGCATGACAGCCAGCATCAGCTGACGCTCAGCTGATTGTAACTCCTCCCACTACAATTAAATAAGATATATAAATTAATCCGTACTCACACTTGCCTTAGTCTGTCACACAAACATAAGTTTATAGACATGCGCTTACCCTCCTCCATCCCCAGCTCCTCCTTATACAGACATGATCACTTAGCTTGTTTGTCCTTGGAAATTAGCTATCAGCTAATCATTGCTTAATCTTGTACAGACCTGTATCACTTCTGCATGGAATTTTATATCTGTTGTATATTAAAATTCTGGTAATTGCATTAGACTTCGGGGGTTTCAAACCTCAGTGAGGTTTGCTTGTGGACAGCTCAGAATCTGAACTCTTCAGAGCAAAGCCTGCCGCCAAAATAATGTTCAGGACCTCGACAATAATCTTAATCAAACGGAGTGGTCCTGACTGAAATATAAGACTATTTTCAACACAAAATATGGCAATTTACAAATTGACAAATCCAAATTTGGAGTAATTTGTGGATTATCTAGGAATTATTTCATATTATATTGGCAGAATGCATAACAGATCATTTTAAACGGATGCTTTACACAAAAAATGAAAACATGAAGCCGTCTTACCAGACTATAAAAACATTGGACATACATTCCCAAAAGTATGTTTTTCCTCTGATGCATTTGCCAAATGTTTGTTTTATCTGCTCTATCGGCAACATGTCAGCAGGATCATGAATAAGAATGTGCTTCTTTTATTGAGAGTTATGGTTGAAATGACACTTGCGATATACACACTTGTGTTTCATATCAGTCAGAGGTGGTTATCCCCTGTGGGCGGCATGGCGTCTTGGTGGTTTACAGAGTGCTTGCTTCTTGACAGTTCGGCGGAACGCATCAATATGCAGCTTTTCTATGCATGGCAGGCGTGTTGTGACACTGCCTGGAATATACAGTATGCACTAAGTGGCTGAGTGGGTGGCATAAATGAGTATGGCTGGAGACTTGACTTCAGCTCTACAAATAGCTTAATCGCACCTTAATGTTCGTATCGATGCAATAGAAGCTCACAGAGTGGTTTGTCTGAGTTTGTTCACATCTCATACGGTTATTCTGGGACTTCTAGACCACTGTTTGTTTTGTTTGACTTTTGCTGCGTTAATTGATTTTCTTTTCCTCTCTGTGGGCATGTTTGGAAATAGTAACTGGCTGCTTTGCTGCTTCCAGTTCTGCAGCGTGTTAGCGTAGCTATATCAACAGCCTGGTCATTCATAAACATAACCGGCATGCTGCTTTAATTAATGCTAATGGCAGAGAAATGGAACTGTTGTTGGTGTCTTGCTGGGGTTCACAGAATGACCGCAATCTCTCATGGCTACACTCCTCGAACGGGGACAGAAACAGAAGCTTTAGAGAAAAAAGGACTCTAGAAACACAATTATCACAGTGTTCTAACCTGCTGTGCCATGGCCCCACTTCAGTCGAGGTCAACGTGCGCTTTCCGAGGCTGCTCGAAATGAGGGAGTTGGTGGAGGAGATGAAGTGGTTGAGCAGAAAGGGTCTGCATGAGGAGGAACAGAGGTCTTTAATTCACCGTTTGATCTTTATGAGTGAACATCTTCAAGTGCTGCCTCCACTACTTCAGCCTGATGTGGAGAATAATTCAAAGAACAAGCCTTATTTATTTATTTATGAAGTTACAATGACTATGAGAGAAATTATATTGTTTAATTAATAACCTAAAGACAAAAAAAGAAAAGAAAAAATAAGCCTTGTTAATAATTGATTAACATCAATAATCAGAATCCGTTTATTGGCCAAGTGTGTTTGTTGTGGCATTGGAAATGACAGTAATTTACATATATACAAGATACAGAATGTAGATGTACACAAATATAGTTAACACAGTTTACACAACTATATGTACAAGTTGGTAATGGTATTTACATTGGTAGAAAGGGACGGTGTTGTTTGTGCAGGATTATAAATATAGATTGTATTAAAAGTTATGAGCAGAAAAAATAAGTAGGTATTGCAAATGGCATAAATAATAAATAACAAATATGAGTTGTACATATTGTGCTCAGTAGAATTGTTCGCAATATGTATAAGTCATATTTATTTATGCCATCCATTTAACCCCCCAAATAAAGAAGGAATGAACAACAAAATAAAAAAGAAAATCCTAAGTAATTAATTTATTTTAGAAATGTTTTTTTGTTTGTTTGTTTTCAGCAATAACTAAGAATAAACAGCTAAAAATAAATAGACAAAGCAATGTTAGTCAAAACAATATTAGTTCAGTAACTTTAGATAACAAGAAAAGAACAAAACATTTTTTAGGAATGACAGTAGAAAATAAAAACACAAAACTGTAAATAAACAACAAATAGACAAAACAATGTCTAGCAAAACAATATTATGTGAATAACAACACTTTGACTAAATAAAACAAAAAAGAAACACATTTTACTTTATTTATTTTCAGAAAAGACTATAACAAACAATGAATACCAAAATATAAAACAATGTCAGTCAAAACAATACTACTTGTATAACAAGATTAGACAAGAAAAAACTAAACAAAAACATTTTATTTTATGTTCACCAGTAACGTAATAAAATCATAAAACAATAATTAAACATTTAATAGACAAAACGATGCTTATCAAAACAATAACAAAAAAATGTACAAAACAATTAGCCTAATTTAGTCGAATAACACTATATTTTAGCTTCAAAGCTGAAATTTAGCTAAATTGTTTCACAGAGAACAATCAGTCCTACTCTCCTCCTGATTTTCCTCATTTCACAATTTTACCTTCAATCCGGGGTTTTGCCTACGCAAATCGGACAATCGGAGCATTCTTCTCTCCTTGGGCGAGTAACGTGTTTGAATAGATGTCAGTAAAATCCAGCTATGGTTGTGTCAGTTGTTCCTGGCCTGTCGTATAAAAAACTATTCATTAAAAAAAAAAAACGCTGGTTGGTATTTTCTTAAATCCACTCTCAGAGAAAAAATAACATTGTACTAGAGCAACATAATAAATTCCAAGCATACTGTACATGGTTAACACATCCACCCTAATAAAGCAATAATGACTCTGCCACTTCCCTCTCAATTAGACAAAACAAAGAGAAGCAGAAAGCAACAGGATGAGGAAACAGTTGGCACTCCTATCGTTTATTTCCGATCAGAAATGAGGAACACAGGTTTTTTAATAAGCTACCTAGCCTAAAGGTGATGTCTACATCCTCTGATGAACAAAAAAAGGAAAAACTCCAAAACAACCAAAAATAGACCAAAGGAAAAGGACTGGTAAGGCCCAGAGAGAGCGCAAAAGAGACAATTCTCAGAGGAGCAGCCGGGTTGAACGGTTTACCTCAGATTCAGTTAAAAAAAATACTGTTTTTTTATGTCTTTTTTGTTTTGAGAGTGGTTTTCTGTCCATTATGTTTTGACTTTGGTCCAATCCTGCATTGAATTAAATTGAAGTAAATGGTTTACACATAGCCAAAATACACGTCTGGAGTCAGTGTTTTCATCAATGCTAATGCGATTTTATTGACTTATTTTTCTCTAGCAAAATTAGTAAATGTGTTTTCACTCACTGCTAACAAGCCACATGAAAATTGCTCTCCATCCGTGAGAAGTCATTAGTGCCATAACTGCTATTTTTCCTCCGGATGAATGCGTTATTTGGTTTTTTAACATTACTATATATACACTTAAGTAGTCATAAACGTCCTCTTCTGCACTTAGCTTTTCACTTTTTCTAAACTGTCTGTCTGTGTGTTTTTCCGGTACATTGGCTGGCATTTAAATGGCAGCAGAGGTCTGAAGCTGATGTGTGTTCACTCTGTGTGGAGGCTGTTTAAGAGGGCAGCTGTTTTGAGCAGGGGAGTTAAAGGAATAGTTCACCCAAAAATGAAAATGTTGTCATCATTTACTCACCCTCATGTCTTTCCAAACCTGTATGAGTTTCTTTCTTATGTTTAACATAATAGAAGATATTTTTCAAAATATCTTCATAAAATATTCATTTTGGGGTGAACTATTCCTTTAAAGGAGTATGAGATCTTTATTTAGAAAGGAAAAAAAAAGAGAAAAAGAAAATATATTAATACTTATATGCAGCAAGGACACATTAAATCAAAAGTTGCAATAAAGACATTTATAATGTTACAAAAGATTTCTATTTCAAATAAATTATGTTCTTTTGGAACTCCCTATCCTTTGCAAAAAAGTTAAATAAATGTATCATGATTTTCCACAAAATATTAAGCAGCACAACTGTGTGAATGACTGCTGAAGCATCATGATAATGGCTGCTGAAAGTTCAGCTTTTCATTACATGAATCATTTATATTTAAAATATAATCAAATAGAAAATGGTTATTTAAAATTTTAATAATATTTCAATTTTGTTCAGTTTTTTCTGTATTATCCAAATCAATGCTGCTTGGTAAGCAAATGGAGAACTGAAGACGACAGAAACATTTAAAAATGTACCGTCCCCAAACTTTTGAATGGTAGTGTCTATTTATTGAGAAGTTAAATGTGTATCCAAATGAAAATAGATAACTAAAATACAAATAAAATACATATAATGGGTGCAAAAGAATAAAAATTCAATGGATGTCCTTAGTGCAAAGAATACCAATAAAACACACATTGAAGGGGTCATATGATGTTGCTTAAAATAACATTATTTGGTGTATTTGGTTTAATGAAATGTGTTTATTCGGTTTAAAGTAAAAAAACAACATTATTTTCCACATACTGTACATTTTTTTTTCTCCTCTATGCCCCGCCTTTCTGAATCGCGTCGATTTTAAGCTCATCGGTCTGAAAAGTGAGGTTTGCTGTGATTGGCCAGCTATCCAATGCTTTGTTATTGGCCGAATACCTCAAGCGTGAGACGGAAATGTTACGACCCTCACCATACTGTGATGCCCTGTCCGGCCGGAGCGTTGAGACAAAACCAATAAAACCCATTAAAACGAGGCATTTGTTGCATCCAGTGTGTACATAATTACTGATTATAATGACTTATACTCTCTTTTACACGTTGCGTTGCATCGCACCGCGTAAACATAAAACTCTGTCTGTATTTGTGATCGGAGAAATGACAAACACAAGTGCTACTCTACACTGCCCAAAACTCGCGGTTGAATCATCAGTGGCAAATCCTTAAAATAAAAACGTACTTACAGTCTGTGAGTCAGAACTAACTGCCGGCCATTTTAAGTCTAACATTACTCTCCCAGGTATCAGTTCAAGTTCAAGTCAATTCTGCTTTATTGTCAATTCTTCCACATGTACAGGACATACACACAGAGAATTGAAATTGCGTTACTCTCAGACCCTTGGGTGCATACAGATAACATAAATACAGATTAAATACAAAATACAACTATACAAATAAGGTCAAATGTAAAAATATATATAAAGCACAAGGCATATGGCAGATAGTGCAAACCAGTAAAGTAAACAACAGTGTAGATATAGTGATTGTAGTGCAAAAAATTATTTGTAGTGCAAAAGAGCTTATTTCAACTGATTAAAGTGACAGTGTGTGTGTGTGTGTATTTGGGAGGGGGGAGTGGGAGAGTCCGTTAGAGGGTCAGAGTTCAGTGGTGCGTGGGGCAAAAGAGGGGAGGGGGGGCAAGGTCGGGAGGGAGTTCAGCTTCCTGACAGCTTGATGGATGAAGCTGTCCTTCAGTCTGCTGGTCCTGGCCTGGAGACTCCGCAGTCTCCTCCCTGATGGCAGCAGACTGAAGAAGCTGTGTGTCGGGTGGGTGGGATCACCTGTAATGCAGAGGGCTTTGCGGGTGAGACTGGTGTTGTAGATGTCCTGGAGGGAGGGGAGAGAGGCACCAACGATCTTCTCAGCTGCTCTCACTATGCGTTGAAGTGTCTTGCGGCAGGACGCGTTGCAGGGGCCATACCACACAGTGATGCAGCTGGTCCGGATGCTCTCGATGGTGCCTCTGTAGAAGGTGCACATGATGGGGGCCGGGGGTCTGGCTCTTCTCAGTTTGCGGAGGAAGTAGAGACAGTAAACAGTCCTCCATAAAATGCTGCTGCACACATCTGGATATTGGGGTTAAACTGTTATGGAACAGTGTTGTAAATACAACTTAACCACTGATTGGTAGTCCGTGTCCTCTTTTTGAAGACCAAACAAAGTATTTTCTCTTTCACAACGAAAAACACAGCGGCCTAGCGTGAGGGGAAGCCCCGGCTTAGCGTGCACTGAGGCCGGGATAGAGTGAGCTGAGGCGGGCTGGACTCCGCTTCGTCCACGGTGAAAGTTGATGTATTTCCTCAGCGACCAGCACGGATCAGCTCTAGGCATGACGAAGCAGATATCGTCCTCCTTTGGAAGGCCAAACAAAGTAGTTTTTCTTTCACAACGAAGCACACAGCGTCTTCACGACATGGCGGCAGCGGCAACAATACTACAGTGATAATAAAAGTTACACCTTCTTTGCGTGAACATTTGGGCAGCGTTATGCAAATCTTCCCACATAGTGAGGTAGATATGTGGGGGCGTGTTAGAAACTATACAGTGGGTGTTAAAGGTAGGTGTGGGGGCTTCACTGTACCTTTATAAAGAATATCTCTTTGGATTTGAGACTTTAGTCTTTGCAACTTTACAGATCTTCTTTATGCACCAAGAGCTTGTAACACTCCAAAGAGAAAAACTTGAAATCGCATCATATGACCCGTCTCTTAATTACATAGCATCTGATCTTGAGATTATACACATCGCCACATGTCTATATTCCCTCTGATACTATGTTAACTTAGGGGTAATAAAATTGCTTACCAACCTTGCAAAGCTGTGCAAAGCTATATCTAATTTTTTCAACTAATTACATTAACCTAGTAACTTTACAGCTCAAATAACACACATTTTCACACAAAAAGCTCTTGAACAAAAATACAAGCTGCATATTTATACTTTTAAACCCTTTTGCCCCATCAACCATTGTGCATGCTTATACAAACTCTGGTAATCAATACGATGTCAATAGAGCTTAGCTTGTATTGAACATTCCTCATGAAACAGAAATCTGAGAATTCAAATTTCTCCCATGTGTTTATTTTGCAGACCATGTGGTTTGTGAGGAAGAGTTTAAGTATGCCATGTTGGCCCTCAACTGTGTGTGTCCTGCTACCTCCACGCTGATCACCTTATTGATTCACTCCTCTAGAGGACAGTGAGTATAAACATCCCTCTCATATTCATTCATCACTAGTTGCCAGACTTTTGACTACAGCATTACATCTAGTCAGATTTTAACTTATGAATCACCTATTTGGACAGGAAGAGGATGTTTGACTAACATTGAAAGTGACCAACCACATTTGTGACATTATCATCTGAAATATGTATTTTTAAGGGCAATATGTAACTCAAACAGCCTCTGTTGAATGGATGTGAATAGCATGAATTATTGTCCGTCCACTTTTTCAGCAATGCTGGTTCTGGAAGTATTTTTTTTCTCTGTTTATTATTCCTGTAGGGAATTTAAAAACGGTCTTTGTTAAAGCATTATAAGTTATGGATCAAACCAACCAGAGCATTGCATAAATCGAGCATTGCAAACTTTTATCTGAAGCAAAAAAGTATTTGAAAAAGGTACAAGACTGTACTTTATGGCTTTATTGAGGGAAAGAACTACAATCTCATGAAGCTTTGCGAATGGCAAATTAAAAAAGATGGTGAAATATAAAACTATCCATTTAAAGTTGTTGATTATATCGACAGAAACAATATATTTTAAGTTTGTGTGTCAGCGACACCAGCTCGATTACGTCATTCGAAGTGCTTCATGCAGAGTGCCTTTGGCATTTGCTTACCGCCACTCTCTGATTGGTGGACGTTTTTGCACAGAACCCTGGGTGATGTAGTTTTCATCACAAATTCCACTGTTAAATTAGATTTATTTTTTAATAAGTTTAAATAATGCAAACAGTTTAACAAAACTATACACCACTGATTAACAACCTCGTAGCTCATAACAGATTTCTCTTTAAAGGTTTATAAGTTAACGTTAAAAATAATTTTCCCTATGGAGAAAATGAATGACACTTTTACTTCCAGAACCCGAATGCCGCACTTTGTTTAACTCTTTTGAATATATTTGCACAAACATGATACCTAAAATAAAACACAGTGCTCTGTAGATGATGTGCACGGATGTCTCTGCATACATGCGCTTACTGGACGAGATGAAGGACAGATTTACAGAGTCCTCAATCTCTGAACCATCAGCATGTTTAACTGTTGCAATTTTTTTATTATCAGAACAGCATCTTCAGAGGCCTTCAAGCAGCGAGCAGGCGCCTTCCAGCCCCTCAACAGGTCAGACCCACCACATCGATACACACAGCAGCAAAGATCCCATAAACTGTGAATTTAACTCTGCGTCATGCATTCTTGTTTCTTCACCTCCTCCATCTTAACACTCCCCCACACCCTCTGGTTCTCACCTCCCCTTCATCTTCCCAGCCATTCGCAGGGATGTCAAAGACACATCAAGCGGGGGGTTTTTTCTGCCCATCTGTAAGATAGTGTTTTCCCAAGCTGAACTGCAAGCTGTGAATACGTTTGAAGGACATGTCAAAGCAATAGTTGACCCAAAATATTACATTATGTCATAATTTACTCACCTTCATATTTCCTTCATATTGTGGAGCACCGCGGAAAAAATTTGGAATAATGTCCACGCTGCTCTTTTCCATACATGAGAGTACATGCATTTTTATATTTAGGTGAGGAAAATGAGAGAGGGTGGGGTAAGTGTTACAGTGTGAGTAAGTACTGAGTAATATTGTTTACATGCATGTACTTACTGTAGGGTTAAGATTAGTATTAAGGCTTGGTTTAGGGTTAGTTACTCATAATTATGCAACTAGTTATTCATGAGGATTGGTCCATAAACTAAAGTGTTACCAAATTCTGTCATTATTTACTTACCTTCACATTGTTCCAAAACTGTATAACTTGCATTCATCTTCGAAACACAAATTAAGATATTTTATTGAAACCTGAGAGGTTTCTGTCCCTCCACTGAAAGTATGTTACACCAAAATATTAACACTTCAAAAAGTTCAAGTCCACACTAAAATAATCTGTCACACTTAGCCTATGGCATGGAGCGAGGAACGAGGAGAACAGGAGTACACAAACAACAATAGTCTTTTAATTCAGAACATCCAGGAAGTAACACTTGGCAGCTGGGAACACAGGGGTTGACGTTCAATCTCGGACAAGGACCGACAGCACAGACTCTAACTTAAATGCAAGGGATAATTAACAAACACAGGTGTACTGAATGACTAATTAACTGGGAAGCGGAACACATGGGGAAGAAACTGGGTCACAGAGCACAACAAACAGTCCAGGGGCGTGACATAATCCTTATGGCTTCCTTTTACCGTATTTGATGTGCTCTATGTATGTGCGTTGATCAATGTTAAAATGTGAATAAAAGCCTAAATTAAGTCTATTTATCATATAAAGCAACCGTGTTTCTTAGAAGACTTGGATTGAACTGCTTGATTCATATGGATTACTTTTACAAGCTCTTTATAAACTTTTTGAATCTTCAAAGTTTTGTTGTAATAGACTTTTAGTGAGGAGACAGAAACCTCTTAGGTTTCATTAAAAATGTATCCTCATTTGTGTTTCAAAGATCTTAAGGTTTTGAAAAAAGTCTTAAGGTTTTGAAACGACACGAGGCTGAGTAAATGATGACAGAATTTGCATTTTGTGTGAACTATCCCTTAATTCTTTAGGAAAACATTTTCAAAAGTTGATCCATCTCTATCTAGGGAAGGCGGTGCTGGCTCCGTCGACCAATGGCAGCGCACATACCGGCGGTGTGCAGCCAATGAGGTCAACCACATCCGGCTGGAAGAGAGCCAGTTTTTTGGAGAATATCAGGGAAAGAGTTTCACTTTTGCCTCCTTTCATGCACATAAGAAGTAAGTCTGGTTAAAGATGCAGTGAATCACTATGTTTTAATGCCAGTAAACACACAATAACACCGTTAACTGTTGTGGCAGATACGGTGTGTGTCTGATCGGGGTGCGCAGGATGGACACAGCCAACATCCTCATGAACCCCGGACCCTGCCACATCATGGGAGCCTCTGACACCTGTTTCTACATCAACATCTCCAAGGAGGAGAACTCAGCCTTTGTCAGGGGCCACAGAGAGCCTGTGAGGGGCCCTGGGGTTGACTCCAGAGGGGTCCCGCAGACAATCTATCATGGCCTCACTCGGCTACCAGTGCACAGTATTATAGCCAGCATGGGTTAGTCTGTAAACTCTTTTGATTTCATTTTCAATCGTAAACTTTTGCCTGACGATAAATTGTCATACAGATTATTGCGAATAACTGTTTAATTGTCTGTTTTTCTTAAAGTTGACATGAAATGGAAATTCATCCTATCGATTTTGTCTGCCTAAACCCCCGCCCCTTTCTTCCAATCAACTGCAAGTTGGACTTGCCATTGCATGGACTTGCAAAAATGGACTGAACCATTTTTCCATATGTCACAATACGGAATAAAAGATCTGTCACTAATTCTGTTTCATTGTGACTTTAAGAATTCATTTATTCACACTGAATCTGAAATCATACAATAAAATGTATGAATTCCTTTAAGGTTTGAGAATAATGTTTTAAATATTTTTTTAAAAGATTCAAATATTCTTTGGTAGTATCATTGAAGTCCAAGTCATTTATTAGTATTAGTATTATTTAAGATTTTAAGAATAATGTTTTAAACATTTTTAAAAAGTGTCAAATATTTATCTTTGGTTCACTTACGTCGAAGTCATTTATTATTATTAATGTGCAATATTAATGCATTTCTATTCTTATTGAGTGTCATCATAATTAATTGTAATCGGGGAATTATTTTCATTGTATGAAAACTTCCTTTTGAATAATTCTGCGCTGATTAAGGATCAAATTATTCATGATGATTGAATAATTGAATAAATGTAGCATATGAGTAGAACACAGTAGAATTCAGTAACTCTTGTTCTTTGCTGTGGACGTGAGATGGATGTAGACAGAAAAAGAGAAACATGGTTGTTAAATTCACTGCATAATTTCACTAGGGGTTTTTGCTAACAAAATGTCCCATTTTAGCGCAATATCACCATCTAGTGAAAAGCGCTGGAAGTCATTCAGTGGTTTGACTGAAGGTTTTGTAAGCGGTTGGAGCTGATCTGCCAATTTATGCCATTTTTTCAACCACACTCCCTTTCTCTAACCCTCCATCCATCTGGGAAAGTTATTAGAAGTTCATGAAATTATTTTTTAATAACTGTGCTTATTAATAATGTACAATAAATGTGCATTAAGAAGGTTAATAAAGTCAGGTTTTTATTTCCTCTGACTCACAAATGTCCTCTTAACAGGCACGGTAGCCATAGACCTGCAGGACTCCAGTGACAGCAGTCCAGAAGGCTCGGGCCCACCGGCTCTGGGCAGTGGGAGTGTGAGCAGGAGTGGCTCCAGGACAGAAGAGGGTGGCTGTAACACTCTAGCACTACCTGCCATGAGTGGCTCAGGGGAGGAGAGGAGACACAGCATCGCCCCCGTCCTGGAGGTGGTTGATGGGGTGCACAGCCCTACGTTTGACATGCTGGGAGACCAATCGGAGGACGAGGGAGGAGAGGAGGGAAAGGAGGAAGAGGGGGGAGAGCAGAAAGGCCAGTGGTGGGGAGCACACTGCGAGTGAGTCTTAGATCATGCAGGACCAGGTCTTGGTCTCTAGACCACATAAATGTGATCTAGGTCTCATTAGTCTCATGAATCCAGACGTTTAACTATTAGCATAAAGTCTGGTCCACTTTGCAGATTATTTTGGCCAACCAGACAGGAAAATGACTATAGTGTAACAAACCACTGTTTATTTTATTTATAGTTTAATTTTTAGATTATACAACAATCATCATAATTTAAAAAATAATAATTTCAAAAGTAGAAAGTATTAACTAAATTGCAGATACACTACAGTTTAGAGTCAGTCACCAAGGCTGAATTTACCTGACCAGAATACAGTAAAAACAGAAATACTGTGACATGCTGCAAGTTTGAAATAACAGTTCTATTGTGATAAATTTTAGAATTAAAGTTTTAAAATTGAAATTTATTCCTGTGATGGACACATTGGATTTTTAGTGCTACCATTCAGAAGTTTGGAGTCAGTAAGACTTTTTTTTGTTTTTAAGAAATTACTACTTTTATTCAGCAAAGACAAAAAGTGACAGTAAAGAGATTTATAATGTTACAAAAATATTTCTGTTTCAAATAAATGCTGTCCTTTTGAACTTTCTATTCATCAAGGTATCATGGGAAAAAAATGTATGGTAGTCTCCACAAAAATATTAAGCAGCAAAACTGTTTTCAAAATTGATATTAAAGGGGTCATATGATGCTTTTTTAAAGATCATTATTTTGTGTATTTGGTGTAACAGAATATGTTGACATGCTTTAATGTTCAAAAAACACATTATTTTTCAAATACTGTACATTATTGTAGGTCCTCTATGCCCCGTCTCTCTCAAACGCTTCGTTTTCTACAAAGTCCCTCCTTCCGACAAGCGCGGTCTGCTCTGATTGGCCAGCTGACCCAGGGCATTGTGATGGGCCGAACACAGCAAGAAATCGTCGGAAATGTACGCCCCTTACCATAATCGCGAGCTTCATCTTTAAAAAAAAAAAAGGTAAAGACAGTCAATAATGTCGTGTTTACCATCAGTTCTAGCCGAACTTGTAACAGGAACAGTAAGGATGCAGTACACAAGCGCGGGTTTAATACAGATGAGGGGCTCTACTGTGAGTGGATGCTGTCTCTCTCTCTCTCCACAACACACACGCGGCACAACACACACAAGCACACACACACACGATGCGCAAAACCTCCGCATTTGAACAGTCAATAGTAAATACTTAAACTAGTAACAAAACAGTAGCTGTTTCAGAAGTGCCAGATTGTCATAGCAAGTCAGAATTACCTCCTCTCCTAGGTTCACGAAACGGTCGTCCATAAAATGCATTGCTGTTCGGTTGTAAGTAATCTTAAAATCCTAATTGCAGCTACTTCCGGAGGCCAAATAAAGTGCTTTTGCTTTCACCTAGAAACAAACAGCGTCTCCCTGACATGGCTGCTTAAACACTAACTGCGGTTACTGAAACCAAACCTTCTTTCTTTGCGTCCACATTTGGGCACATTATGCTAATATTTCCACATAGTGAGGTATATATGTGGGGGCGTGATTAGACGAGCCGTTTTAGGGGGGCGTGGCAGGTCTTAACTTTGATAAAGAATATCTCTTGGTTTTGAGACTTTAGTCTTGGCAACTTCAGGGATCTTATCTATGCAATCAGCTTGTAACACTCCAAAGAAGAGAAAGGAAAACTTGAAATAGCATCATATGACCCTTTAAAAAGAAATGTGCAACAAATCAGAATATTAGAACGATTTCTGAAGGATCATGTGACACTGAAGGACTGGAGTAATGATGCTGAAATTTCAGTAATAATATTCTATAATGCTAATAATATTTTACAATGTACTATTTATACTGTATTTAAAATAAATGCAGCCTTGGTGAGCATAAGAGACATCTTTCAAAAACATAAAAACTTACTGACCTCAAATTCATGAGGTGAATTGTTTAGATGTCAAGCAGTGTCATCAGATGTTCATCCTAACAGCAGATTATCTCTGAGACAGCTGTTTATTCTTGTATTTCTCACAGATGGGTCAAAGGCTACCCGCCAAACTCTCCATACATCGGCAGCTCTCCTGCCCTCTGCCACCTCCTGCAGGAGAAAATGCCATTTTGCTGTCTGCGCCTGGATAAGGTGAATGTCTGCCTCTCTCCAAATATTTTATATATATATGACACAGAAGCTCACCAACTACACCCCTCACAGCACAACATCCTAACAGCAGATTATCTTCTCAGGCTTGTCATCATATGCCCTACGAGGACGCTCGCTCATACGGCTTTAAAAACAAACTGATTATCGTGTCCGCAGAAAGCGCTGGAAACGGCATCTATAACTTCATTGTTCCACTGCGGGCGTATTACCGGCCCAGGAAGGAGCTCAACCCCATCGTTTTGCTACTGGAGAACGTGTGAGTGTCCTAAAAACAGAAACATTAAGAAAGAGTAGAGCCTTAGTTATCATCCATCCTTTGTTTTTGTATTTATTATGACACATAATCATCATTTCTCCTGTAACAGAAAATGAATATGAGGAGATTCATTGTCATATAATGTAATCAAATGCCTCATTTCCATCTTGTCATCTTGTTTTTTCCTGATTGGATGTAAACTGGGGAGCAGCTGCAGGCTGGATTTCATTATTTAGATGCCCTGAAGCAGGGCGAACTGGTGTGATTTTTTTATAGACATTGGGTCAGTTTCTTAAAATACTTTGAAAGAGACAACTGAGACCTTGCTAATTCATTTTGCATGTTTTTGTCAAAGCATCACTCAGATTCTCAACATCTCTTTCTGTGCTGTTTGCTAGACCTGAGACAGACTTCCTGGAGGCCATCTGCTGGTTTCCTATGGTCTTCTACACAGTGGGCTCCATCGACAAGTAAGGGAAGCTTTACTTGAAGGCTGTACATATAAAGGGATTCACGTGTGTATAATACAACATTTAGTTCTGATGAATGAGTTTGAGTGCAGTCCAACAGCACTGGGAGATTTTTACTCTCTCACTCCATTGTCTTTGTTTGTTCCAGACAGACAGTCAGTCGGTACATTAGTGACTGTTTTTGACACGTTCTGTAGGTTGTATCAGTAACCATCAGTAGGTGGTGACAAGTGTCTTCATGAGTGAGTCATTAAATCATTCATTCAGCCGATTTGTTCAAACACACTCATTCATTCAGAAACAAAACTAGACTGGCTGCGTATGGAATCACATACTCTCTGAGTAGGTAATCCTTTTGAATTAGTACTTACTTTGTGACTGTTTAAAAAAGTATGTTCTATGTACAGTAGTATGAATGTGTGTAGTGTAAATGTTAATGTTATCGCATTGGACTAAAACTGACTGATCGTAGGCCTCACAGATCTGCACCTTAGTTTTCGAGTGAATATTGCCAAAATTATCCACTAATAATGCTTTTTTTTACTCAAAAACTGAGGTGTATAAGCTCCGACCAATGAGGCCTACGATCAGTCAGTTCCAAAAAGAAATATTAATCCTGTGCTAATTAAAAGAAAACAAGCTGACAACAAGATTGAATCCAAAGCCGCTTTTCCACCGTCGGGCCGAATCGTTCTCGTTGCTTAACCATTCAAGTCCATGCCGATCCGGGCCAGATGGTACAGATACCGTTTTCCACTGTGGGGCTGATAACAGCTCGTAATACAAATGCGTCAGTAGTTGTTTACATACGGTTTGAGATGTAAATAGCGACCACGTTATGGAGGATGATCCGATATTTCTATTCATTTCGTTCAAATAGCACGCTTGGCCAGCTACAGAGGAAAACTATTAGCCAGACAACAAACAAGTGGACAATGCTAAAAACAGCTGTAAACAAGGTCTGACATTTTTGAGTTTGTCCACACTTTCCAGAGGTAGTCGAAAACACATTTGACCAGACTGCTTCAGAGCAGAAACGAAAGCTGCTGCTCTCCATATCGTTGTCCGTTGTCTTCATTTGTGTTCATAAGCAAACACAAGCTTATTTCACAATATTAGATCAAAAGATCAGAAAAGGCCCATGTATTCACCAGCTTATAGAACCTCTCCTCAAAGAAATCAGGAAAGTGGTCGAAAGAGGAAAAAAGAGACAGATTACAACAGTTGGTATAAACAGGAATGAGTCTCACTCGTCTACTTGTGATCCGATCGACCAAAATGCATTTTAATACCGTGTAAACAGGGCCTTAAGAAAAAGGGTTAAGGAACAAGGGTTAAGGAAAGGAAACCAGTTTGAAAACAGTCATTCTTTTTTTACCTCTTTTACCTTCACAAAGTATCTGTACAGGCATGAAGTATTATCAAAATATTAGCTTTTGTTCATTAGTTCAGTGGTTGTTTCAGTTCTGTTTGCTGTAGTTTAAGTCCCTCTGTCTGTTTGTGTCATTTTACTGATCCCTCAACACTGTGTGTGCAGTTTGGACAGTCTTCTGCGTTGTGGCGTGACGTTTGCTGACACCATGGTTGTGGTGGACAAAGAGAGCTCCATGATCGCTGAGGAGGATTACATGGCTGATGCCAAGACCATTGTTAATGTTCAGACACTCTTCAGGTAGGTCCTTCCACATGCTTGGCATTCAGCTTGAGGCATTTGGGGACTTGACACTCTCTCCTCACTGTTTCTCAAAGGCTCTTTCCAGCTCTCAGTATCATAACTGAACTCACCCACCCGGCCAACATGCGCTTCATGCAGTTCAAAGTGAAAGACCACTATTCTCTAGCTCTCTCCAAACTGGAAAAGGTGAGACTCGAATACAATACAAACTGCCTTTATGTTTTCTAAACAGTCTAAAATAACTGGATATCTCATCTCCATTTGTGCTGTAGAAAGAGAGAGAGAGAGGCTCTAACCTGGTGTTCATGTTCAGATTACCGTTTGCAGCTGGGAAGGTGTTTAGTGTCAGTATGTTAGACACTCTGCTGTATCAGGTAACTATAATGCAGGGGACCACGCATGACTCAACTACTGTTTTTTTCTGTCTTTCATTATGGTAATAAATTATAATAAATACTATAGACTATATGGGGCATTCACACGTAATTTGTCTCTGGCCAAATACAAAGATAAACGTGATGTGTGGGAAACCATTTCAGGAATTGTCATACTGAGTGAGTTTGATTCATGGTTTAATGATTGTTCATCTTTGTATTTTACATTATTCACTGCTACAATTTATATACGAACATGTATCCCTTTCAAAAAATTTGAAAAATTGTCAAATTACAATGTCATAGAAATAGTAAAGCTGCTTTTTCACTATCTACAATAACTGACAGACTGGAAGTCATTCATTTCCATTGGAAAGTAGTACGGGAGATGTGTGGAATTCCAATCAAATGCATATTATATGGAATTTTTGGATTTCACATTTAATCATCACTCTGAGCATAATTTTTTTTAACCAATTTACCAATATTTTTAGCAATGTTTATTATCAATATTTTTCACTAAACATTATTCTTTAAACACAGTTTCAGTAAAATGGGTGATTATGAATAATAACATCCAAAATAATTGTTTCAAAATTATCATTACATTTTTAAAAGTAATGCATTACAATATTGCATTACTCCATAAAAAGTAACTAAGTAACGCAATTAGCTTTAGCCTTACTTTAGCATTACTTTTTGTCACCTGAACTGGGCTTGCTTATTTATTTTTAATAACAAAAAAGTTATATTTTTGGCAACTGTAAAGACCCTTTCACACCAAAAGTGTCATTAATAAGCCTCTGACTGAACGATGTTTTCCTCTGCACCTCACTCCCAATTTCTCTCAACATGGGTACAGGAGAGGTGTCAGTGAATAAAAGGGAAAACAAAGTAACCTGTGATACTTATTTGAAATAGTAACTCAGATATTTGGTTATAAATTTCAAAGTAATGTGTTACTTTACTAGTTACTTGTAAAAGTAATCTGATTACCCAACTCGCATTACTTAACAGTGCGTTACCCCCAACACTGACAATCATATGTGACCCTGGACCACAAAAACAGTTGCATGGGTATATTTGTAGCAATAGCCAAAAATACATTGTATGGGTCAAAATTATAGATTTTTCTTTTATGCCAAAAATCATTAGGATATTAAGTAAAGATCATGTTCCATGAAGATATTTTGTACATTTCCTACCGTAAATATAACAGAACTTAATTTTTGATTAGTAATATGCATTTCTAAGTACTTCATTTGGACAAATTTAAAGGCGATTTTCTCAATATTTTTATTTTTTTGCACCCTCAGATTCCAGATATTCAGATATTCAAATAGTTGTATCTTGGTCAAATATTGTCCTATCCTAACAAAAAAACTTTCGGATGATGTATAAATCTCAATTTCGAAAAATTGACACTTAAGACTGGTTTTTATGGTCCAGGGTCACATATGCAAACATAAATTTGGCATTATTTAGACTAAATGTTTTAATAGCATGCAATTTGCCATATTAATTGCAATTTCATTTGTGGTCAGACTTTCAAAAGCTGTAGCCAGTTGTCTAACAAAGCAGTAACATCAGGACTATGACCAACAATACAATCACTTGACAGCCTGAAGCAATGAAAAAACTATATGTGTAAATGCCCGGTATTTGAGGGTAGATGCTATATTTATATGTGCATCTTAGGATCACATCTCATTTTCACAACGTATGTTTTCCTTAGCTGTTTTTAGAAACTTTTGGAAAAATTGATTTTTACTGTTTCAGAAACGGTCAGCATCTAATTAAATGTGTTTAGTTTCATTAGCAGATCTTGAACTTGATATGGCTGGAACACAATCCTAAAATGCTCTGACAGCACCACAGCTAAAGATGTGATGTTTTAACTGAGATGGGGAATGGTCTGAAATGAACGTGATGAGAGAGAAAGCCTGAGCGTCAGGAAATAATACAAACCCAATACATCAGTATGTTTAATCTAATGGCAAATTGACTCCTGTGAGCTGCTTTTCAAAGAATGAGTTAAAAAGACTTACAGATATGTCTCAAACTAATGAGTCAGTAGGTTTGATTCGATCTGAAGAGATGCTTCCTCAAATCGTTAAGGAAATGTAATCATTAAAGTTAATTAAATTCCTTACCATTCTCATCACTTATACTCAACAAAACTATTGAGCACTGTTCCTCAAATGCCTTTCTTTCACATCTGTTAAATGTGGAGTCTACCCTGACCTGCTAGAGTCTACTGAAATATTCACTGAATTACTGAAATACTGTCATATTAGCGGGAGTCATTAGTGTCTGATTTCATCTTTTGTGTGTGTTGCAGTCCTTTGTGAAGGACTACATGATCTCCATCACCAGACTGCTGCTAGGTCTTGACTCCATGCCTGGATCTGGCTTCCTGTGTGCTGTGAGTGCAATCACTCAATCCATAATGAGACTGTAGCTGGACTATTATGCCCATAATGATGGCAGTCATAATGAAATTGAGGACATTGATGATGATATTGCTGTGATATTCCTTCTAGATGAAGATCACAGAGGAGGATTTGTGGATCCGCAGTTATGGTCGTCTCTACCAGAAGCTGTGCTCGTCGACAGGAGACATTCCCATCGGCATCTACCGCACTGAAGCGCATAAACTGCCCGTCTCAGAGGTACCTGCTTGTGCATCTTTCTTTCATTTTTTGTCATAGTGTTTCGGTGGAGGAATGAGTCCATCGTGTGGCTTGACTCAGTCTCAGGTGTCCATCACGGTGGAGGACTACGAGGATACGCGCGAACCCCGCGAGCCTCTGCTCTGCCGCTCCGGTCTTCACCGTAACTCCACGTCGTCCGAGCCTCCCTCCTCCTCATCATCACACGCCATGGACCACCCGCTCCTGAGGAGGAAGAGCATGCAGTGGGCGCGGCGGTTGAGTCGTAAAGGTGGGCGGGGCTCCAGCGGGGCCAAGGGAGTGGGGAGTGCCGCCGAGCGCATCAGCCAGCAGAGACTGAACCTGTTCCGCCGCTCCGAGAGACAGGAGCTCAACGCTTTGGTCCGCACACGCATGAAACATCTGGGGCTCTCGCCATCTGGATTTAGTGAGTGTGCACACCGCTGGGTGATCCACTGTAGCTAAAAATATAATGTTGCATATCTAATATAGCAGTAAGCCCCAAGAAGCCGTGGTTTACAGTGAATTTATAACAGCTAAGGGGCGTTGTTAGGCACGACGCGAAGCGGAGTTATTCCATATTCCATAAAACGGTTATTCCATATACGTAGTAAGGTTTCACAAAATAAAACAGAGCAAATAAAGTGTAATGATATTAATAAAAACAGTATTCTTCCACCAAACAATGTAGTTCCTCAGAATCAGTTGTGGTTGCAACAGGGGCGGATTTAGTGATTTGGGGGCCCCAGGCAAAATACAGGAATGGGGCCCTATACAATTTCACACATCTACAACCTTGAGGTTTCTCGCTGCTGCACGACCGTGTCCCATATTTTGTGTCTAATCTTTTAGATTTTTCATGTACATGTTATAAATAAAGGATTTCTTTAATGTTGTAAATCCCTTGTTCACATTTAAACAGGTTATAATAGTATTAAAGTAGGTTGGACACTAGGTGGTGCGTTGGGGTAATTTTCACTATGCAATTGTCTACACAACGCAAGGCTGTCTAATTCTAAACTTTAAAATATACATTTATTTTTTATTTATTTTAATTGCACATTTCAATTAAACTGAAGGAAATTATATATTTACATGCTTAAGGATTATTTCAACCAAACATGAAGTGTGCCTGTGTGGAAAGTGACTGTGCATGGTCCTTCTTGGGTCTTTCACAAAAACGAGTCAGCGCCATTTAAACAAAATAAAATAGGCCCTATATAATATGCACTGTTGCTTAGTATTAAAATTATAGCTTCAGATGCATGATATTTGTAGGGCCCTATGAAATCCGTTTTATTTTTCCCAAATTAGCCTAAGTTTTATTTTTTCCAAAATCTTTTTTTCCATTTAAAATTTTTCTGGATTCAGTTTTTTTTTTTCGTTTTAATTTTTCTGGATCATTTTATTAGTTTACAAAAAACATGTCTAATTAATTAAAATCATGAAACTTGTTTAATTTAACAGCAATTTAGGCCTATTAAAAGTTTAATAAAATTTACATTCTTAGGGCCCAAATTCTGTGCTTTCCATTTTAGTTTTTCTGTATTCCATTTTAATGGTTTAATCAAAAACATATCTAATTAATTGAATTCATGAAAACAACTTAATTTATTAATTTGTATACAATAATAGGGCCCTATGAAATTTAATTTAATTTACTTATTTTTTTAGAAATTCTGTGTTGTGTATTTTCATTTTTCTGGTAATCAAATGAAGGCAAAAACATGCATTTATTCCAATGAAAATTAAACAAACCCTATAATTTTTGTACATTCAAAATGCTACACAACAGAAGTTTACTGTGTAACGAGCAATGTCACGGAATTCGTCAAATATTGAATGAATAAATCAAATGCAATTCAGTACACTTCAATCAAACCGCGATATGGACTAGTGTATGTGAATATTAAATGGCAAAAATACTATTTAGCTACAACAGACGGCAACCGCGAGCGTTGCAGGTGCTTAAATAGCAAACTAGCAAACGAAACGTTCATTCCGTCACATTCCGCGTTACACAGTAAATTCTGTTTTTATGAATAGATTCCGTCCCCATTTTCTACATTGCCCTACTTTTGCTAAGAAACACATTCAACGCAGACGCACAGACGGTTGTCGGTTCATTATTGATGGTAATGAACACCACAGCAACCACTTGTGCGTCCGCACTGAACGCGCATCTCGCATATAAAAAGCATTTTAGGGGGCCCTTGGCTTTTGGGGGCCCAAGGCGGTCGCCTACCTTTGCCTAATGGTTAAGTCCGCTCGGGGTTGCAACCAAAGTGGTTGCAAGCAACACACAAATGTTAACAAAGGTTTATGTTTGTAGAGTCATTTACAACAGCTTCAAACGTGGCTCAGCCAATCAGAATCAAGGACCTGAACTATCTGTATTATGTAAATCATATAGCGTTATAGCAAGGTTTATTTGATGATTAATGAAAAATGTTGCAAAACAATAAAAATCTGACATGTTTTCCACACTGTTCATCTGAGAACACAAGGAGTAACATATTCAATCAGTTTTGTTTACACTACCGTTTAGTTTTTTTTATTTTTTGAAAGAAATGAATGCTTTTATTCAGCAAGGATTCGTTAAATTGATCTAAAGTTACAGTAAAGACATTTATAATCTTACAGAAGGAAGATTTCAATTTCAAATAAAGACTTTTATTAATCAAAGCAATAAAATCCTGAAATTTTTTTTTTCAAAGATTGATTTCCACAAAAATATTATGCAGCACAACTGTTTTTAATATTGATAAGAAATGTTTCTTGAGCATCAAATCAGCATATTAGAATGATTTCTGATGCTCACAGGAACAAATTGTATTTATATTACATTTTAAAATATATTATAACTGAAAAATGTTATTTTTAACTGTAACAATATTTCACAATATTACAGTATTTTTTTATTAAATCAATGCAGTCTTGGTGAGCATAAGAGGCTTCTTTTAAAAAAACATTAAAAGTCATACTGACCTCAAACTTTCGAACAGTAGAGTACCTTCAGGACATTTTAAAAGTGAATCATTCAAACACTTTGTCCTCTGTTCTGATTCTGTATGTTCATATTCGGTATCTTGTGTTTAGACTGTGATTGTGTCCTTCTCTTCTTATGTCAGATGGGATGACGGACCAAGGCAACAGACTGTCTTATATTCTTATCAACCCTTCCCCCGACACACGCCTGGAGCTCCATGATGTTGTGTGAGTAACAATGGCATCACTAGATAGTGTTTTAATTGGGGTGCTGCTAGATAGCATTGTTGGGGTGCTTCAAACATGAATAATTAAAAATGACTATTTTACCCAATATTTGTGTGTGCTATGTATTTTATGCTTATTGGGGTATTAGGTTCAGGAAACACTCATGTGACTGTTGTCATTCCTTCAGGTATCTGATCAGACCAGACCTTCTGTCACCAGTGCCTAACCAGGCCGGCGGTCGCAAGCCCAGCGCAGGGCCAGCAGAGGCACAGGACAGCAGGGCCAGATTTGAGACACAGGACAGCACTCATCTATGAACACAATCACCGCAGGCCACCAGCACAAGAAGATGGGACGGACATGTGTGTGTGTATATGTGTGTGTACGGTTGAGAGAGAGAGAGAGAGGAATACCTCTGCAGAAGTGACTGTGAGCTGAATCTACACTGTAAAAAGTGATCTAGCTTTTAGTTGCTTTGAGTCAGCTTTCATGTTAAATAGTCAGTACAACTGAAATTGTTGAGAGAACACAATTTTTACGCTTTCATTGACTCAACTAATGGATGCATTTCACAAAAACTATCGAGAGCCTGTCCAGGTCACATTAAATGCCAAAATTACAAGAAATAACAAATTATGTTTTGCATAAACAAAATGAAGCCTTTTTAGGACCGTTTTGAACTGTGATTTGATTTTCTTTGATTTTCCCTCGCTTTGGAATACAAGTCACAGCACATTTCACATGATAAAAAATGCAACGTGTATTCCAGAAAATATGGTAATTGTAATTATGTAACAATCATAATGCTCCTAAAAGTAGGCTTCATTCGTTATACAAATATAATTTATTTTCTTAACATGGACATGTTTTTCACCCAAATAAAAAAAAGAATTTGAAGTTGAACACTGCCCAGTTTACCAAATAGGTTTCATTTCTCAATATCTCTCAAGAACATGCTTGCAAAAAAAAAACTAAGAAAAAAAAACAGTATTGCCGTGCCCGCTTGCTTATTACACTTTCAGTCATATGTTTCAGCATTGTGCTTTGCCCCAGTTGCACAATAAAGTCTGACGACTTCTAATATAATTTCTATGATCCTTACCAAACTACATTAGCATAGCTGGTTTCTGTAAGTATGATTTTTATAAATAACAGGTGGTAGAATGTTTAAATTTAACATTTATCTAATGTATCTTAAATTATCCTATCTAATGTAAAAGATAAAAACTGCTTGTGTCAGTGTATAAAACAAAAGAGTCTGTACAAACCAAGATGAAAATACCATCTTTTAAAGCATGAGTCATCCATAATTTCTAAGTAGTTGTTTTAACACGTTCTACACCAAAATTAGTTTCTGTAGGTCAAGAAACGCTCATGGGTTTGATTCCCAGGGAAAACACAGAATGATAAAATGTTTACTATAGATACACAGTAAGATGAAAACGTAAATACGGTACATGATTGACACTCAAGACAAAGCAACTGGGTAGAAAACAGGGAACATTAACATAACTGGAAGTTTTAAAATACTAAAAGTTTTGTTGTGACTATCAAATATTTGTTTTCTACACTTTTTAATTTGCCACGAGTATACAAAACGAACAATATCTGTTGAATCTTTTAAATGATTGGATAAAGTCAAGGTTTTTAAATCAAATTAACAAAGTTCTCCAAAGAAAATACTGGATTCAATTTAAATCGCATCAATGCAAATGGATTCCAAACTTTTGTATAATTAAGCAACAAATCACTTTTTACAGTGTAATTTAATCCTTATTTTCTTACTAAAGAACTTTCCAACGCATGGACCTTTGATAAACTAATTTACATTTGATTTATGCATCAAATTATTTTTGATGCCAGACAGCCGAGGCCACGTAAGTGCATTTATAATGTAACTTGTATTAGTCTCTGTGCATGTGAATGTACGTTAAATAGCCAGCACTGCCAATCTTGACTTGGACCGCCAAAGGAACACGCTGCCAAATGTCCGTGGACGGGGTTTGTTCTCTGTTGCTCTGTGTCATGTACATTCAGTGTCTGTCTCTGAGGACCCTGGGATTCATCAAGCCGTATCAGAAGGGCGGTGCTTGTACATTTTGTGAACGTTTTCTACCATCCTCATTTCCCAAACTCTCTCTGGACTTGCATATTGCTTTGCAAGCTGCCAAAAAAGGAGCTTATTAAATGGCCATTGAGCCAAATGAACGATCCACAATCTTTCTCATTCTTTTACCACAACATCTGTTGGTTATTCTCAGAGGAGGCTTCAGGAACAAACCTTCTGTGTCTTCAATGACATTTTGAAGTCATCGTCTTTGAAGAAAATTGAATTCTTTCTGTGAAATGGCTTAAGCCTCTGTTAGATGCTTGCTTTGATATGATCATCTGTTCAGCTATGGGTTTTGTGGGTTTCTTTGTTTTATTCCCCCTTCTATTGAGATGTTTATGCCTTTGCCAAGGCTGTTTTTGTCATTTGTCAGTATAATACCCTGTTGCTGGCATGCATGCTAAAGAACATGCATGTATAGACCAAGGATTTGTTCGTCCTGCCATAAAGTACAGGAGTGAGCGAGATTGTACCGTCCCGCTGCTCTGTGTTGATAAAGCACTTTTGCCTTGATTCAGTGCCATTCAAACACAAGAGCATAATAAAATCAACCAAACTGATGATTTGTCTCTCATGCTTCCATGTGTGAATTCACCGAAAGGTTACCAAGTACGCAGAGAAAAACATATCACCCACCAACTACCCCCCCCCCCCCCTCCCCCAAAATGGTTTTCCAGACCATGACCCCTTTTTTAAATGTAAATAGGCAGCCTACACATTAAATAGGGATATTTTTGGAGTTGAATGCACCTCGTGAATCTGACCATCTCACACGCTGTTGTCTTTAACTGATGTGAACTCATATTTTCATAAACATAATGACTCACCATAATTAAACTGCAAACAGCACTCCAACGCACGTTCCATTATTCTCACCGATTTCCTGTTTCCGTGGTAATTGCACAGTTTTAAATAAAAGTCATGTTTTGATGTGTTGCAGTTACAGATCTACAGATGAAAAGGTTTCTCTAGGACACGTGTCAAGCTCCGTGTCAAACTGTCCTGCAGAGTTTAGCTCCAACCAGTTCCTAAATACCTGCCTGGAAGTTTCTGAAGATGTTGATCAGGTGGTTTAGATGCGTCTATTTAGGGTTGGAGTTAAACTCTGCAGAACAGTGGCTCTCCAGGAACTGATGGTACGATGACCTTGGGGGGACCTTTTGTTTTGTTTCCATGAGGAAAACAACTAATAAGTCATACAGTTTTTTGAAAATGTAAAAATGCAGAAAGTTTTCTGTAAGGGATAGGTGTAGGCAGCAGTATAAAAGTAGTCCAATTCTGGACTTGGCAACACTGTCGTTTCTAATACAAACAGAACAGGGCCAGGTGAAGTGTTGTTTGGCGTCACACTGGCAGCCTACATTATAAAGCAGAGGGGGCAGAAGTTTGTGGATGTTTCATAGGCATTAATACGAGTGGAAATACAGCCATACCTGATTGCCTGAGCTCATTTTTCTCCCTAAAAGCGCACATATAGGCTACTGTAACTGCTAATGGAGATGAGAGCATGATCTGTTGCTTACTTTCAATATGGTTTCTAACATTAGACTTTTGTTTTAATTATGAAGATGGCAGCTGATATTGCACTGAGAGCATTTCATAAGGACAGAGAAGGCGGCTGCAAGAAAAGGTCAGCTTGGTACAAGACCAACCAGGGTCCAAGCTGCAGGGCAATTCTTCTGTTGAGCCAGAGGCTATAAAACCAGGTCAAGACACAGAAAGGGTCCCAGTTGAAGACTCACATAACCAACAGAATACTGGCAGATGATGAACTTCTTGAAAATCTTGATCACTGGAACCAACCGGGGCTTGGGCTTAGAAATTGTTAAGCAACTCCCTGAGAACACTTTTCCCAAACAGCATATTTTTGCTACCTGTCGTGACCAAGATGGGCTGAAGTCTGAAGTGAGTTATGAATAGCTAAAAAAAATAAATAAAAAATCAGGAGTATTTATAATGTGCCTTGTTTAATTATGCATTTTATCTTTCTTAAGGCAACTATGGGTGGCAAGGCACTGTCAAAAGATAAAGTTGTGGACAGGCACAAGTCAGGAGACGGATACAAAAAAAATAATTTTTTTTTAAAGGCTTATCCATGCATAAGAAAGCACGGTGAAGTCTATTATTAAGAAGTGGAAGGGATTTGGTACAACACAGACTCTCACGTCTCTCCAAACTAGATGAAAGGAGCGGAGGAAATGGTCAGAGAGGCGACCAAGAGGCCTACAGCAACTCTGAATCAGTTGCAGGAATTAATGACAAAGAGTGGTCATTGTGTGCATGTGACAACAATATCACAAATTCTCCACAAATGTGGCTTGTATGGGAGGGCTGCAAGAAAAAAAGCCACTCCTCAATAAAGAACCACATGCAGTCACGACTGAGCTTTGCCTAAACACACCTTGAAGATTCTGAGGCAGATGAGACTAAAAGTTAATTATTTGGCCTCAACACCAAACAATGTTGGTGAAATCCAATACAGCTCACATCCAAATAACAGCATTCCTGCAGTAAAGCATGGAGGTGCTAATATCCTGTTATGGGGGTTTCTCTGCAGCAGGGACTGGAGCATTTGTCAATGAGAGAAGGAAAAATGGATGGGGCAAAAATACAGTCAAATTCTTGAGGAAAATCAGCTGCCCTCTGCCAGAAACTTATCAATGGGAAAAAGGTTTACCTTCCAACATGACAATAACCCAAAGCACACAACAAAACTGAGCACACAGTGGTTGAAGGAGAAAAAGGGGGATGTCCTTGCATGGCCTAGTCAGAGACCAGACTTAAACCCCACTGAAAATCTGTGCAATGACTTGAAGACTGCATCCACAAACAGTCACCATCAACTTGATCGAACTGAGCAATTCTGCAGAAACTACTGGAGGACAACTCCCAACAGACTAAAGGTTGTAATTAAAACAAAAGGTGGTTCAACAAAATACTGAAACAAGTGGGGTGATCCTTTTTCCAAATCTGTTTTTATATTTATTTTTTTCTGACATGTTGGTATTACAGTATATCTTTCACTTGGATGTTACACTGAGTAAATACAGTTGGATAAAACAAAAACTGTGCCCGTCTTCATTTCAGGCTGCAAAGCAAAAAAAATGTGATTATTTTAATGGGGGGTGATTATTTTATATACCCACTGTCTGTCAAATATCACCTGTAAAAGCTTATAAAAACAAATTATTGATAATACTTACAAAAATACACTACAGCTGAAGGCTCTGGACACACTTGACATTTTGTTCTCATGAGCTTAAATTTTTTAGCGTTTTGCAGACAACTGTGTGTGTGTCTATTACAGGTGGATCTCAATAAATTAGAATGTCGTGGAGAAGTTAATTTATTTCAGTAATTCAACAAATTGTTAAACTCGTGTATTAAATAAATTAAATACACACAGACTGAAGTAGTTTAAATCTTCGGTTCTTTTAATTGTGATGATTTTGGCTAACATTTAAAAAAAACACCAATTCACTATCTCAACAAATTTAGAATATGGTGACATGCCAATCAGCTTATCAACTCAAAACACCTGCAAAGTTTTTCTGAGCCTTCAAAATGGTCTCTCATTTTTGGTTCACTAGGCTACACAATCATTGGGAAGATTGCTGATCTGACAGTTGTCCAGAAGATAGTCATTGACACCTTTCACAAGGAGGGTAAGTCACAAACATTAATTTCCAAAGAAGCTGGCTGTTCACAGAGTATCCAAGAATTGTTAACAGAAAGTTGAGTGGAAGGAAGTGTGGAAGAAAAATATGCACAACCGACTGAGAGAACCGCAGCCTTAGGAGGATTGTCAAGCAAAATCGATTCAAGAATTGAGTGAACTTCGCAAGGAATGGACTGAGGCTGAGGTCAAGACATCAAGAGCCACCACACAAACGTGTCAAGGAATTTGGCTACAGCTGTCATATTCCTCTTGTTAAGCCACTACTGAACCACAGACAACATCAGAGGCATCTTACCTGGGCTAAGGAGAAGAAGAACTGGACTGTTGCCAGTGGTCCAAAGTCCTCTTTCCAGATGAGAGCAAGTTTTGTATTTCATTGGAAACCAAGGTCCTAGAGTCTGGAGGAAGGAAGCTCATAGCCCAAGTTGCTTGAAAACCAGTGTTAAGTTTCCACAGTCTGTAATAATTTGGGGTGCAATGTCATCTGCTGGTGTTGGTCCATTGGGTTTTTTGAAAACCAAAGTCACTGCACACGTTTACCAAGAAATTTTGGAGCACTAAATGCTTCCTTCTGCTGACCAGCTTTTAAAAGAAGCTGATTTCATTTTCCAGCAGAATTTTGGCACCTGCCCACACTGCCAAAGCACCAAAAGTTGGTTAAATGACCATGCATGGTGTTGGTGTGCTTGATTGGCCTGCAAACTCTCCTGACCTGAACCCCATAGAGAATCTGTGGTGTATTGTCAAGAGGAAAATGAGAAACAAAGACCAAAAAATGCAGATGAGCTGAAAGCCACTGTCAAAGAAACCTGGGCTTCCATACCACCTCAGCAGTGCCACAAACGGATCACCTTCATGCCACGCCGAATTGAGGCAGAAATTAAAGCAAATGGAGGCCCTACCAAGTATTGAGTACATTTACAGTAAATTAACATACTTTCCAGAATGCCAACAATTCACTAAAATTTTTTTTTTATTGGTCTAATGAAGTATTCTAATTTGTTGAGATAGTTAATTGGTGGGTTTTTTTTAAATGTGAGCCAAAATCATCACAATTTAAAAGAACCAACAGACTTAAATACTTCAGTCTGTGTGCATTTAATTATTTAAAGGGGTCATATGATGCGATTTCAAGTTTTCCTTTCTCTTTGGAGTGTTACAAGCTGTTTGTGAATAGATAAGATCCCTGAAGTTGCAAGATCTAAAGTCTCAAAACCAAAGAGATATTCTTTATCAAAGTTAAGACTCGCCACGCCCCCCTAAAACGGCTCGTTCTAACACGCCCCCACAATATCTACCTCACTATGTGGGATATTTGCATAATGCGCCCAAATGTTAACGCAAAGAAAGAAGGCGTGGTTTCAGTAACCGCAGTTAGTGTTGAAGCAGCATGTCAGGGAGACGCTGTGTGTTTCTAGGCGAAAGCAAAAGCACTTTATTTGGCCTTCCGAAAGTAGATGCATTTAGGAATCTTTAAGATTACTTACAACAGAACAGCAACGCATTTTATAGACAACCGTTTCGTGAACCTAGGATAGGAGGTAATTCTGACTTTGCTATGACAATCTGACGCTTCTGAATGCCCCCCCAGTCGACGGTAAGCTACTGTTTTGTTATTAAGTTTTTTCTATTGACTGTTCAAATGCGGAGTTTTGCGCATCGTGTGTGTGTGTGTGTGTGTGTGGGTGTGTGTGTGTGTGTTGTGTGAGAGCAAGAGAAGAGAGAGAGAGCGTCACATCACAGCAGAGTCAGCTGTCTTAACCGCGGCTTGTGTACGGCATCATTACTGTGTCTGTTCCCCTTTCGGGCTTGAACTGATGGTAAAACTAATGACATTATTTACTGTCTTTACATTTATTTTGAAAGATAAAGCTCGCGATTATGGTAAGGAGCGTACATTTCCGACGAGTGCTTGCAGTGCTCGGCCAATCACAATGCACTGGGTCAAATGGCCAATCAGAGAAGACTGCGCTTGTCGGAAGGAGGGGGCTTTGTTGAAAACGATGTGTTTGAGAGAGGCGTGGCATAGAGGACCTACGATAATGTACAGTATTTGAATAATTATGTGTTTTTTGAACATTAAAGCATGTCAACATATTCTGTTACACCAAATACACAAAATAATGATCTTTAAAAAAGCATCATATGACCCCTTTAATACAGAGTTCACAATTTGAGTTGAATTATGAAATAAATGAACTTTTCCACGACATTCTAATTTATTGAGATGCACCTGTATAGATATATATTTTTTTTTTTTATTATTATTATTATATAATAATGTACGTGTGGGTATGTGTGATTTACAAAATTAATTATTAATTTGATTTTGTTTTTGTTTCCAAAATTTAGTTTCAGACATACTGGTTAGGCAAAAGCAGCAACAAATGTCCACATTAACTTCTTTAATACTTTCAAAAAAGCATCCTAGGCAACTCATGAGGTTGGCTGAAAAAATCTGTGCATATAATTACTGAAACTGTCTATTATTATGGAAGGAGGTAGGTTTGATTTATTTGGGTACATATTGATGTGGACACTGTGTATATTATATTGCTTCAAATTACTGATGTTATATTTATTGAGTTTTGCAAGTGTCCCTACTCTGCCCTAAATGTTTTGGAAATATAGATCAATATAGGTAGATTAAAATGGAAATCAGTAAATCAAATAATTATTTGTGTATAGCTCATCTCTATAGATTGTTCATTTAGAGGCAGAGGCCTTTGACCCTGGTTAGACTTGACCCAGGTTAGATTTAAGTGTAAAGAAACCTCTTATGGAAAGTGATGCACATTTGAGATCAAGAACAATCCAACATTTACTCGTCATTACTGTCAAGTTTAACAATATTTGAGTCAGAGGTCAGCTTGGGCCTGAGGCTTTGGAGGGGCATGGCCTAGAACGCAATATAGTCCTGTCTATAACTGCAGCACTTCACTTGGCCGAGGTCCCCACCATGAGGCTGATAACGGTACTGCTATTCCTAATGGTTTCTGTGATCTTTTCTGCTGTCCTAACAGTCCGTTGCAGTCTTCTTAAATCTGATTTGCTGGCTGACCCAAACCAGACAGTTATAGAAGAGCACAGAACCGACTCAATAACAGCTGAGTAAAACTGTGTCATCTGTGCCTGTGGCAGGTTGAACTTTTTCAGTTGACGAAGGAAGTACAACCTCTGCTGGGTCTTTTTCACGATGGAGTCAATGTGAATATACCACTTCAGGTCCTGTGAGATGGTAGTTCCCAGAAATCTGAATGACTCCACTGCAGCCACAGTGCTGTCCATGATGGTGAGAAGGGGGAGAGCAGGGGGTTTCTCGTGAAGTCTAATATAATCTCCACAGTTTTGAGCGTGTTGAGCTCCAGGTTGTTGTGACTGCACCAGACAGCCAGCTGCTCAACCTCTTGTCTGTAAGCAGACTCGTCACCGTCCTGGATGAGACCGATGACTGTGGTGTCATCTGCAAACTTCAGGAGCTTGACAGAGGGGTCTTTAGAGGTGCAGTCATTGTTGTAGAGGGAGAAGAGCAGTGGGGAGAGAACGCAGCCCTGAGGAGCTCCAGTGCTGATGGTTTCGGTGTTGGATGTGAGTTTTCCCAGCCTCACTAGCTGCTGCCTGTCTGTGAGAAAGCTGGTGATCCAGTATGTCCTTCATTAGGCCAACACAAGATCTCAAATGAATGCATGACCACAGATGTTAAAGCAACAGGTCTGTAGTCATTAAGTCCTGTGATTTTTGGTTTCCTGGGTACAGGGGTGATGGTGGAACATTTGAAACAGGAGGGGACTACACACAGCTCCAGTGATCTGTTGAAGATCAGTGTGAAGATGGATGATAGCTGGACAGCAAAGGCTTTGAGGCAGGCTGGAGAGACACCGTCTGGGCCTTTGGCTTTTCTTTATCTTCTGCTTTCTGAAGACTTTGCGTACATCGTCT
Organism: Sinocyclocheilus anophthalmus; assembly: GCA_018155175.1. NCBI lineage: Eukaryota > Metazoa > Chordata > Actinopteri > Cypriniformes > Cyprinidae > Sinocyclocheilus > Sinocyclocheilus anophthalmus. The sequence goes on from JADLZN010003499.1 coordinate 195,732, forward strand.
TCACAGATCTTGAGTGCAGGCTGAGAAACAGTAGGGGGAGGGAGGGGGAGGGTGTTGATGGCTGTGCTGCGAGACGGTCGGAGTGGGTGTGGGGTGTCACACCAGGCTTTTGCTTTTCAAACCTGCAATAGAACTCGTTCAGGTCTTCAGCCAGTTGTTGATTGGCCTCAGTGCTGGGGATGGGGTCTGGGGGTCGCAGGCCATTCCACATTGATGTAGAGTCATTACTTAAATTAGCATGTTTTTATCTTCTCCTTGATCTTGTGTGGAGCTGTAGAGATCTTTGAAAATAGCATATGATAACAGTCTTCGATCTGAATATCTGTTACAATCTGATAGAACTCTCTGAAAATTTTATGTTCAAAGAGAATCTGATAGATGCACTTCTGCTGAGTCGGCCACGGTTTAGGTCGGTGCGTAGAATCCGCCCGGCCTGGTCAGTGGAGGAATCCGGAGTCGGCTCCGATACGTGTATCCACTCGCTAGTGGCTCTTGTTTTTTTTTTTTCCCTGGCGGCCCTATACGACGCAGCACGAGTATGGCGCAATTATGTGGGCCCATTTCCGTTAGCTTGCCTTGTCCTCCAAGCGCCCCATAGTGGTACCATCAGGTGCAAATCCCGAGTGAGGAGTGCACTTTGCCGCCTACGCAGCGTATGACCAGGCGGCTGCAGTAAAGGTGGGTGAAGGACCCCGAAGGAATGGGTCTGGGGCGGCATGAGCTCCCTTGTGTCGCCCCATATCCAAGGCATCTGAGATCTGCGGTTGTGCCAAAAGTTCATAGGGTCCAGGCTTGGAGGGACGAATTAGAGCTGGAGGGTCAAAATGCCTATGCTAAGGCCACAAAACCAAAGATCACTGTGTATCTGAATGGTCAAGAGACCGTGGTCTCACCAGTGGAGCCAGTGGGCTGAGGAGAGCCAAAACAAACAGGAGGATAAGTCATTGTCAGATGAGCCGATACAGATTCTAGCAACATTTGTGATCCTTATTTCAACAGTTCTGGTGATTTGTATTGAAACAGATAGTACCTGCATTTGCAGGCTCTTGTCTTTATAGTATAGCTAACCAGGGACATTAGAAAATGGCACTGAGTGGGCTGACTTTTCTAAAAATGGACCTCGGTATTTGCTTACCCTTACGAAAAAGAAGTTTATTCAAGTCTACTATTAGTATACTTATTTTAAACTAAAAACAAGAAAGCATACTTTCAGTCTACATTTTATGTACTTCACAGAAATATACTTAAAATTACATTTAAGTATACTTGATGTCACGATACACAAGGCAGAGACAGAAGGTAAGAGTGCAAACAAGGTGGTTTATTGACTGAGGCTGGCAACAAAGACAGATGGCAGGTAAATCATGAGAACAAGAGAGAGTTTGAGGATTCTTAACTCTGGGTCCTTGGAGTCTGCTCAGTTGCAGGAGTACGGGGAATGAACGGGATCAACAAGGGACAGGATCGCTGGAATGTAGGAGACACTAGAGGTAAGTAAAAGGGGCGGGGGAAACACCAAAAACCCCAAGGTTTTAAATAACCAAATGGCATCTGGTTAACTTGGTAGTGACGTGATCGGACGGGTGAGTGGACTGAAGGGGCATGCTTTTGAGAGGGGCTTGGATTGGTGGCGGAAGAGGTAGCAGGTGAGCAGAATCCAGTGTGAGAGAGATATGGTGGATTGGTGTCTTTTGAATGTGAACTGGTGTGAGCCGATGAGGATTCTGGGGGTATGGAGTCCAGAGCTGGTGACAGATGACAGATACTCCCTGACACTTGACTTATACTTAGAAAAAGTCTAAATATATTTGAGCTATACTTGTGCTCTGGGAATCTATCTTGTCATTGTTATACAGTAGGGGGCGCTATTACACATCTACTGTACAAAATTTCCAAAACACAAGCGAAGAAGAAACCAAAACAACAAATGCTTCCACATGTAATCAGCATCAAACAGCATCAAAACTGTGTGATGTTATGAAATAAAATGTCGACCCATGAAGAGGTAAAAATGACTGTCAAGCTTTGGGGTGTTGATTGACTCCATCTACGTTTTAATTATCATTATAATTCATCTTTTTTTGTTCAAAATGTTGTTTATTTAATAATTTTTTATTTATGAAACTTACCCACATTCATGTGTTTATAAAAAATAATGAATGAAGCTAGAATAAAATGTTTTTGTTTACAAGTAGATACCCTGTTCTTTCTTTTGATGTTTTGTATGTTCAGATATTCATATAACAAAACATATACAAATTAATACTAAATAGGGACATAAGTAGTATACTAAAAAGTATGATGTAAAGTTCACTTAAAAAAAACTTAAGAGTATACTTGCAGTATAAAACTACTAAACTAGTAGTTTACTGAGACTATACTTCAAAGTGTACTAAAAATGCTACAAATATTTAATTAGTAAACTATCAGTATGCCTATAAGTTCACTTTTAGTATAGTTGCAGTACAAACTAAAAACATTGATGTAAACTAGTTGTGTACTCAAAGTTTACTACTGTTATACTTAAAAGTAAATTTTATATACTAGAAATTGGGCCAATTTAGTCCCAAGGAATATTGAAATATAGTACACTTACAAGTATACTACTAGTACACTGATATTTGTATACTTACTATATAAAGTAAACTTAAAAATATACTTGAACTTTACTTAAGTATACTTAATAAAATAAACTTGAAGTATACTTCTTTTTGGTAAGGGTAACCAGTGGTAAACCAGAGATATCATGTGATAAAGCAGCAGTGATCAACATCTCCATGAATGCAGCATCTATGAGCATTGTTCCACACTGCTAGGGCCGTTCCTGTTCTTCACATACAGCATCAGCAAGGTACATAAGAAGATTTTGTTCAGGCGGACAGCAAATGTCTGTTTGTTTTGGCGTATCTGAAACTAATTTGAAACTGGGGGGGGGGGACAGAATAGGTGCGGTGTGAACAAAGTAGCTCATTACTTGTAACCCTTAAATGCATGCAAGTTATTCACCACCCTCCCACTCATTCATTTTTTAAAGTTAGACATCATTATCATTTTAGTATTCCTTAACCTATTAATTATCAACAATGTAACAAGGAAAAATAAATAAATAAAATGATATAACGCCTGATTTCTCTCTCTCTCTCTCTCTTTCTCTCGCTCTCTCTCTCTCTCTTTTGGTAAAAAAGCATCCACTGTGAGTATATTGTGCATTAAATTATTACTGATGTTACCATTTATTAAGTGTTGCAAGTATCCCTAATCTGCCCCAAATGTTTTTTTTTCTATAAGTTTTGGAAATATGAATAGAAATAAGTATTAATTGTTACGTTCCGTGGGTATTTATATAATATTGTTGGATTCTGTGTGCTGTGGTGTGGTGTTTTTCTCTCTCTCTCTTTCTGTGTTGTCCAGTGTGTTACCAGGAGAGGGAGGTGATCGCTCGCACCTGCAGCCTGTTACTGTGCAGAGGCTGCAAACTCAAATGTTGTTCAACATGTCTGCCATATTGAAGCTCGTCTTCCAGAGTGTTGTTCCTCTTGCCTGCCCTGTGTTGCTGTATCACAGATATTGGTCTTGTGTAAACGTATTCAAGTTACGGCTTATTGTAACCTTCTGAATAGGCCATTAGCGTTGTTGTAGGGAGCTGTAGGGAGGTGGGTGCCATTTTATTTCTGTGAATCTTTTTTTTTCTCCTGTTTTTGCTTAGCTAAGGAGTTAGAGTACATTTCTGTTGTTGATTTTCTTTTATTTAGTCAGTTTAGACAGTTTTACTCCCTAACTAGTTAGAGGATCCTTTTGTTTGTTGTTTTGGCCTTTTCCCCCTCCCGAAGTCTATTTTTGCTTCCTATCGTTTTGTCAATTGTTCTTTTGTTAATAAATTATTTGAATTTGGAGTTTAACGTGTCTGTCGTGTGGGGCAGGCGACTGGCACACACTCACCCCAACCAATTTTATGTTTACTTTTCTCTGTTACTCCCTTACCCTAGACCCCTACATCTAGGACGTAACATGATACAGCTGTTCCTCATGGTTTCTGTGGGTCTGACTGTCACAGACTGGGCACAAGTTAAGACTTGTTTGTTCTTGACACATCCAGACATGAGCCACCACATAGTCATTTAGTCAACATGTTCTGCATTGCATTATTCTCTGAAATGACAGTCAGTAATGCAGAGAAAATATCAACAGAACCAGCAAAAGCAGTAATTCGTTTGTCAAACTTTACCTTTACACAAATAAACTATGAATTGTTTAATGGTAGTTGGTTGTGGTGAACAAAACATGGTAGCATTATCTAGGCTAGTTGCATATTTCTGATTCACATCTGTGGATTTTAGAGTCATTTACATTTACAGTCATCCCTCTTCGTTTAGGAGTCACACTTGCCTCCTACGAAAAAAACCAACCACCAAAATAACCCAAACCACCAATCTCAACAAACCAATAAAAAGGGTCAAAAGTGACCAAAGCCTTGAAATGTAACTTTGATTTTCCTCAAAAAAAAACACAAAAAAAATTTAATAAAATAATGTAATATATTTTTGTTCAATAATATTATTTTATTATTATTTATGATTTTATGATACAGTGCAATATTTATACAATTTTAATGAGCTGTTTTCTCCATTAGAATTAATATTTATTTTTGTATTTCTTTATTTACTATTTTTTAATAAATGCAATATTTCACATTAAAATAGAGTGAAGGCATTTAAAGTCCGTTTTTCGAAGTGAGAATTGTTCCATCTGGAGGCATTAAAAAAGCTAAACTTGTGTAATGTTGCGTAACCTCTTGTATTAGCACCCTACACTCTTAAAAATAAAGGTTCTTCACGATGCCATAGGAGAACCTTTTTGTCTAAATGGTTCCAAAGAACCTTTAACACCTGAAGAACCTTTCTGTTTCTCAAAAGTTTCTTTGTGGCGAAAGAAGGTACCTTAGATTATAAAAAGGTAAGAAAGAGATGGTCTTTAAAGAACCTTTGACTGAATGGTTCTTTGTGGAACCAAAAATGGTTCTTCTGTGGCATCGCTTGAAGAACGTTTTGAAACACCTTTATTTTTAAGAGTGTATATAGATATATACAGAGGCTTTTGGATTCCCGTTGTTTTTTAGACAACATTTCTTAATTTTTTTTTTAGGTTTTGCATTTAGATATATATCTAGACATTCTAAAAGACTACTTTTTGTCAAGGTTTAGATATTTTTGGTTAGATAAGTATCAGATTTTACATTATGATTACAGTCAAACATTAAAATCTTGTTAGAAAGGCAACACAGAACTAATTTGTGTTACTCAGTATTTGATCATTAAAAAATCTAAGAAAATAAGGAATGGATAGTGATAATTCAAAACACTTTATACAATTAATTGATATTTTATTCAATGTAGTTCAATAAATGTTCATAAAACTTCAGAACAGAAATGACATTTTTTTCCTATTTCATATTGTTCATACTGCAAATGTGACAAAAGTCTCCAAGTGTTATCTCATTCCGATGAAGCTAAGATTTTTTAAATTTCAAATAAAAGTTTTTGCGGGCCAGAGGGTTAAAATTTAATTTTAGATGCAAGTCAAATGATATTTTAGAGCCTCAAGACTTGCATCTGAAATTAAATTGCATAGCCTAAATATTAATGTAAAAAAATACTGTTTAGAAATATTAAAAAGTTTATGTAATTTTTTGTTTATGTCAGACTTTTAACCAATAGACGTTTTTTCCACAGACCGACTGTGGGCCGCCAGCAAACATTAATGATAAACCAGCGGCTTGTCAGCGGAGCACTGTCGGGAAAAAGCGGCTGCCACTGGTGGTCCGCCACCGCCACTGTTCTTATGTTAGCCGGGAACCTTGGCTACCTCCTGTATCTGCTACTGTTCAGAATGTGACAAAAAGTTCCCTTACGCAAACTTTGATGATACTACGGATTAGGAAATCATGATAATGCAGTCAATTTCACCTCCCACTCATTTCCTTCAAGAACGAAAGAATAATGTTGCACATGTACGGTCACCAAAATGAACGAGTCTCACTACTGAAGTGCGAAGGTTCCTCTGGTGCGAAAGCGCCTACAGGAGCCTAGTGAAGGGCGGCGATTAAAGTGACGTGGCGCTAAAGTATGGGGAAGCGATCTTTCTGTCACATCCTCAATCGCAGCATGACGCAACATGCACATTACATAATGTTATAGGGGTTTTACGTTCACCTCGTTGCACATAGAAAACCAAAGGCAGACAGATTGAAAGAACATGGCAGCAGTCAAAGCATGCAATATCTTGATCAGCGGAGCCAACCGGGGTTTGGGCTTAGAAACTGTTAAGCAACTCTCTGAGGATTCTTGTCCAAAACGTCACATTTTTGCTACCTGTCGTGATCCAGATGGACCGAAGTCTGAGGTGAGTTCTAAATGACTAACACAAATCGAAACAACAGGAGAAATGATCATTTACCTTGTTTAATTGTGTCTATTATCTTTCTTAAGGCATTGAGAGAACTGGTGAAAAAGCATCCAAGTGTGATCACTATCATATGTCTTGGTAAATGTGCATGTGTCCTTTGTGCATTTAAAATTGTAATTCGAAACGATGCAGATGTAATTGATTTATTATTGAGATTGTATTAGTATTGAGACATGAGATTTATTATTGAACTGTAGAACTGCTATTTGTTCTATTACTGTTAGATGCTGATGATCCATGCAGTATCAAGGAGTCTGCCAAGAAAGTGGGCTCTCTACTGGGAAACAGTGGTTTGAACCTGCTTGTGAATAATGCTGGAATCGTGGCAAAGGGCACCGTTCAGACCAGCAGTGTTGAGGACATGAAAAACACCTTCAGCACCAACGTGATAGGACCCTTATTAATCATTAAGGTAATGTAAAAAGCATTGTTAATAGTAATACTGAAACAACAATTTGTCTTAAAGGGGTCATATGATGTTGCTAAAAAGAACATTATTTTGTGTATTTGGTGTAATGAAATGTGTTTATGCGGTTTAAGGTTAAAAAAACACATTATTTTCCACATGCTGTACATTATTGTTTCTCCTCTATGCCCCGCCTTTCTGAAACGCCTCGATTTTGACAAAGCTCATCAGTCTGAAAAAAAGCAAGGTGTGCTGTGATTGGCCAGCTATCCAGTGCGTTATGATTGGCCGAATACCTCAAGCGTGTGACGGAAATGTTACGCCCCGCACCATACTGTTTTGGGAAATTTTTGATGCCGTCGGCCGGAGCGATGATTTAAAAACATGAAAACCCATTATAACGAGGCAATGGTTGCATCCAGTGGGGACATAATTATGGATTATAACGACTTATACTGTCTTTTTACGCTTTGCATTGCATCCGGGTAAACATAAAACCATGTCTGCGTTTTTGTGATCGGAGAAATTACAAACAACATGCCCTACTCTACACTGCCAAAAAAACTCGCTTTAAATATAAAAAATATAAAATATAAAAACTTCTTTAAATATAAAAAAACGTATTACGGTCCTCATTAAAATGTAGAGCACAACTGGATATTTGGGTTGGAGTGGTCTGGACCGTGTTGAATAAACTTAACAACTGATTATAGTCGTTGTCAATTTTTTGGAAGGCAAAACAAAGTCGTTTGCTTTCACAATGTTTTTAAACACAGCGTCACACACGGTGGGACTAGAGTGAGCGGCGGCGGCTAGGTGAGCAGAGGCAGGGGGCTAGAGGTGAAGAAACGGGCCGGAGGGTTAGAGTGGGCAGAGGCTGGCGTGCTTGAGAACGGGCGGCAGGGCGAATTCGACGAGAGGAGCGTCCGGAGGGCTTGCGCAACCACATGTGACAACCCCAGGCTGGACTACGCTTCGTCCACGGTGAAAGCCGATCCGGCGATCCAAACTGCGAAGTTGATGTATTCCCTCAGCGACCAGCACGGATCAGCTCTAGGCATGACGAAGCAGATATCGTCCTCTTTTGAAAGGCCAAACTAAGTAGTTTCGCTTTCACAACGAAACAAACAGCACCTTCACGACATGGCGGCGGCAACAACAATACTACAGCGAGAATAAAAGTTCCGCATTCTTTCTTTACGTGAACATTTGAGCGGCATTATGCAAATCTTCCTACATAGTGATGTAGATATGTGGGGGCGTGTTAGATTGAGCCGTTTTAGGTAGGCGTGGTTGATTTTTTTTACTTTTATAAAGAATATCTCTTTTGGATTTGAGACTTTAGTCTTTGCAACTTTACAGATCTTCTTATTGCACCAAGAGCTTGTAACACTCCAAAGAGAAAGGAACAATTGAAATCGCATCATATGACCCCTTTTTAAAAAATTGAAACGTTTTGGTGCAATGGCATTCTGGCTAAACATATAGGCTGGGGCTTACACTATTGTGCCACTGGGAAATAAGTTTGTGACTAGACTATTAAAATGAGTGCTTTTGGGGAAGAACTACTCACTGGATGTCTGCAAGGTTCATGGCATTGTACCAAAATAAAAGCTTAAACCAGCTTAACTGGTTTCTTAATCTGATTGGATCAAAACACTACTGCACTATTGTTTAAATGAGCTACCACTTTGGTAGTTTATTGCGCAGGTTTCCCGGACTAGTCGCCCTGAGTCTGTGTCGACTACTAATGGACCATAACATTGACCTGGCAATCAGTTGCCTACTTTTCTAGATGATTAGTCAGCTAGTAAAAATGATTTGCCGGAATAAGATACAATATGCAACAGACTTCATGCTGACAATAAAAACTCTTCCAAGTCATTTTTAAAGGAATATTTCACCCAAAATTGAAAATTTGCTGAAAATGTATTCACCCTCAAGACAGATGTAGATGAGTTTGTTTCTTTATTGAAATAGTTCTGGAGGAACTGACATCACTTGCTCACCAATGGATCCTCTGCAGTGAATGGGTGCCATCAGAATGAGAATCTAAACTGCTGATAAAAACATCACAATAATACACATGACTCCAGTCCATCAAATTAATTTCTTGTGAAGTGAAAAGCTACATGTATGTAAGGAACAAATCCATCATTAAGGCATTATAACTTTAAACCTGCTTCTGGCCAAAATAAACCATAGAAGTCCGTTATCCTTAATAACACTTCTAGTGAAAAAGTTAATCTCCTTTTGTCATCTCACTTCATAATCCATTAAGGTATTTGTTTAGAACCGAGTTGGACTGATTTTGGACGTTTGTGAGGGGGCGGAGCTATCAAAATAGGGGCGAGACCCTTTTGGGGTAGGGACGTGTTTGTTTTGCTGATTTCAAATGTTAACATTGGCTACCAGAAATCGCTTACCCCACCTTTAATGCTACATTAATTGAGTATCAAATAAACTTCTAATTCAGAAATATTGTAATTCTTTCTTCTCCTTTTATGCAGGAGTTCCTACCATATCTACAAACGGCTGCCAAAGCCAGCGGGACACCAGGCATGTCCTGTAATAAAGCAGCTGTCATCAACATCTCCACTGTGGGGGGATCCATCAGCACAATGCCTTCTTTATACGACCAATTCCCAGTGTTGCCATATTGCGTGAGCAAGGTACACCAAAGTCCTGCTTTGGCACTAGTTGAACCGGATCCTATTCATTGCCCATGATGTATTGATGGCATTAGTCAATGTATAAGTCAACTGTTATGTATGCTTATCAGGCAGGTTTTAACATGCTGACTGTGTTAGCTGCTGAGGAGTTAAAGGCGGATGAGATCCTCTGCATGGCCCTTCATCCAGGATGGGTGAAGACTGAACTGGGTGGAGAAAAAGTGAGTGTAGATGTATTAGTCAGTTTTGTTTTATTTTGAGCACAAATGTGGGAAACATGTCAAAATGATTTTCAAATTGAGCTTACAAATGCTGAATTTTTGAAGTCTCTGAAACGTTTTAGTGCCAACAACAGTTAAAAGTTTAATGTATGATGTCCAAACAAAATGTGACGCAGTGTAAATGAAAAAAAGCAGAATGCAATGATTTGCAAACCGCATAAACCCATATTTTACTCAAAATATAACATAGAGAACATATCAAATGTTTAAACTGAGGAAATGTAATTTTAAATTTGGTGGCCATAACACGTCTCAAAAAAGTAAGGACTGGGGCACTAAAAGGCTGGAAAAGTGAGTGTTACTAAAAGGAAACAGCAGGATGAATTATTTTCAGCTAATTAGGTCAATTGACAACAGGTCAGTAACATGATTGGGTATAAAAAAGACTATCTTAGAGATTGGCAGAGGTTCACCAATCTGCGAAAACTACATCTACAAATTGTGGAACAATTTCAGAATAATGTTCCTCGATGTAAAATTGTGAAGACTGTGAATACCTCATTGTCTACAGTACATAATATCATCAAACGATTCTGGTGAAATCTCTGTATGCAAGGGAAAAAGGTGAAAATCATTATTGGATGCCGTGATCTTCAGGCCCTCAATTGGCACTGCTTTAAAACCGGGCATGATTCTGTAATGGAAATCACTGCATGGGCTCAGACACACTTCCAGAAATCATTATCAGTGAACACAGTTTGCCATGCCATCCACAAATCCAGGTTAAAGCTCTGTCATGCAAAAAATAAGTAATATATTAACATGATTCAAAATTCAAAAATTTTAGAAACCATGGATGGCGCATTCTGCAGAACATAGAGGAGAAAGACCAGCTTGTTATCAGCACTCAGTTCAAAACTTTTCATCTCTGATGGTATGGGGGTGCATTAGTTCCTATGAGATGTGCAGCTTGCACATTTGGAAAGGCACCATCAATGCTGAAAAGTATATATACAGGTTTTAGAGCAACATATGCTTCCATCGAGATAAATTCTTTTTTTAGGGAAGACCTTGCAAGACGATGCTAAACCACATGCTTCCTCTATTACAACAGCATGGCTTCATATTAGAAGAGTCCTGCCTGCAGTCCAGACCTACCACTAAATGAAAACAGTTGGCATATCATGAAATAAAAAATATGACCAAAAAAGGAGTGTTAAGCAGCTAGAATCGTCAGACTTGAACATTCCTCTCTCAAAACTCCAGCAACTGGTCTGCTCATTCCTAGATATACGGACTGTTGTCAAAAGAACAGCGGATGTGGTAAACATGGCCCTGTCCCAACTTTTCTGAGAAGTGTTGTGGCCATCAAATTCAAATGACCTTATTTTTTCCTTAAAATGGTACATTTTCACAGTTTAACCATTTGAAACATTTCAAACATGCTTTCTGTGTTCTATTGTGAGTAAAATATGGACTTATGAGATTTGCAAATCATTGCATTCTATTTTTATTTACATTTTACACAGTGCCTTAACTTTCTTGGAATTGGGGTTGTAGCTATTAACCATATTATGATTCTATTAACCATGATTAAGCTATTAACCTTTTGAACAAGCTGTTTTCCTCTGATTCCATTGAGTCATGCTGATTTTAATGCACCTGGTGCTTTCGATTTCCACCATTTTGAATTCTGTCAAAATGCTTCTGCTATATTGTTTTTATTTTGCATGTTAGTGAACTAGATAGATGGTTTTATTTTCACTAGGCACCACTTGAACCAAAGGAAAGTGTGGAGGGGATGCTGCGTGTCATTGGCAGCCTTACTGAGCAGCAGCACGGTGGATTTATGGACTACACTGGAAACACAATTCCCTGGTGAACCAGAAGAACAAAATCACTCCTACACGAGAGGTCACAAAAGGGCTGATCCAGGTCCAAACCGCCCTGTTTAGTCTAATAAGCATAAAAGGGCACACTTTATCATAAGCACTTAAGCCCACAAGTTTATGACATACACTTAATAACTGGGTATCAAATATAATTTCATACAATAAAACAATTAAAGAAGCAATAAAGCAGTAATGTCTTTTCTATATTATATGCTGCAAATAATTTGCTTATCAGTTACACACACATAACAATTATTTATAGGGTGGCACTCTGAGGGGTGGTTCAGGCTGCAGGATTGCTGAATGACTAAAGAAACATTGTCAGCATGATGGTGCAAAACTGTACATTTCTTGCCTATTACCTCCCTTCTACTGCAAAGGTTTAATAACAGTAATGACTTATGGTTACACTTGAGATGGTTACAAAATAGATGTATGAGATGAAAAAACGTATGCTATTCATCATATTAGCATGTACAGTGGGGCAAAAAAGTATTTAGTCAGCCACCAATTGTGCAAGTTCTCCCACTTAAAAAGATGAGAGAGGCCTGTAATTTTCATCATAGGTATACCTTAACTATGAGAGACAAAATGAGAAAAAAAAATCCAGAAAATCACATGGTAGGATTTTTAAAGAATTAATTTGCAAATCATGGTGGAAAATAAGTATTTGGTCAACCTACAAAAAAGCAAGATTTCTGGCTCTCACAGACCTGTAACTTCTTCTTTAAGAGGCTCCTCTGTCCTCCACTCGTTACCTGTATTAATGGCATCTGTTTGAACTCGTTATCAGTATAAAAGACACCTGTCCACAACCTCAAACAGTCACACTCCAAACTCCACCATGGCCAAGACCAAAGAGCTGTCAAAGGACACCAGAAACAAAATTGTAGACCTGCACCAGGCTGGGAAGACTGAATCTGCAATAGGTAAGCAGTTTGGTGTGAAGAAATCAACTGTGGGAGGAATTATTAGAAAATGGAAGACATACAAGACCACTGATAATTTCCCTCGATCTGGGGCTCCACGCAAGAGCTCACCCCGTGGGGTCAAAATGATCACAAGAACTGTGAGCAAAAAATCCCAGAACCACAAGGGGGGACCTAATGAATGACCTGCAGAGAGCTGGGACCAAAAAGTAACAAAGGCTACCATCAGTAAAACACTGCGCCGCCAGGTACTCAAATCCTGCAGTGACAGACGTGTCCCCCTGCTTAAGCCAGAACATGTCCAGGCCCGTCTGAAGTTTGATAGAGAGCATTTGGATGATCCAGAAGAGGATTGGAGAATGTCATATGGTCAGATGAAATCAAAATAGAACTTTTTGGTAAAAACTTATCTTGTCGTGTTTGGAGGAGAAAGAATTCTGAGTTGCATCCAAAGAACACCATTCCTACTGTGAAGCATGGGGGTGGAAACATCATGCTTTGGGGATGTTTTTCTGCAAAGGGACCAGGACGATAAGTGTAAACGAAAGAATGAATGGGGCCATGTATCGTGAGATTTTGAGTGAAAACTCCTTCCATCAGCAAGGGCATTGAAGATGAAACGTGGCTGGGTCTTTCAGCATGACAATGATCCCAAACACACCGCCCGGGCAACGAAGGAGTGGCTTCGTAAGAAGCATTTCAAGGTCCTGGAGTGGCATAGCCAGTCTCCAGATCTCAACCCCATAGAAAATCTTTGGAGGGAGTTGAAAATCCATGTTGCCCAGCGACATCCCCAAAACATTACTGCTATAGAGGAGATCTGCATGGAGGAATGGGCCAAAATACCAGCAACAGTGTGTGAAAACCTTGTGAAGACTTACAGAAAACATTTGACCTCTGTCATTGCCAACAAAGGGTATATAACAAAGTATTGAGATGAAATTTTGTTATTGACCAAATACTTATTTTCCACCATAATTTGCAAATAAATCTTTAAAAATCCTACAATGTGATTTTTTCTGGATTTTTTTTTTCTCATTTAACTCTCATAGTTGAGATATACCTATGATGAAAATTACAAGCCTCTCATCTTTTTAAGTGGGAGAACTTGCACAATTGGTGACTGACTAAATACTTTTTTTCCCCACTGTATGTAGGATGTTATCTGAGTGAGACAGAAAGACAGAGAGAACACCAAAGCAAGCGTCCACACATAGTTCTTGTGAATTTATGGCCTGACATACACATTTGTGTCTTGTGAATATGCAAGCAGTTGCATTTCCTTAGAGGGACCACACAGTAGTTATCTTACCTTTTAAAAATAATTGAGAACAAATAAGAAATGGCCTAGTTGAAAACATGTGGAGTGATGGCTTAAACAGAAGAATACTGATTAAAAACCTTAAGCCCATGTCTTGAAAGATTTGTACATAATCACTAAAAAACGATTTCTCAATTCTCTCGATTCTAGATCTACTGATCCCACTACTCACACCTTGACTATTGTATTTAAAGAATAATGATAAGCATGTCTGACTTGAAGTAAATTATTATATATATTAGCTTTCTGAAAAGCCTCTCCTGAGTAAGCAGCTTTGGCATTCTACTAAAAATCTCCCTTTGTGTTCCCTAGAAACTTAGAAAGTATGCTAAAAATCATAAGGTTGAGGAAAAATGTCATTTCAGCTACTATGCAGGAGTTGTGAAATTTTTTTTAATAAGTACACCAGGCAAAAAAGTTTTGAAAATACCTTACTCATTTCTTTTATTTTCTGCCTTCCTTTCACAGAGACTGCAGCGTAATTTGACTGGGCTGCCACTGTTTATTACAGTTGCAAATAATTAATGAGCAGTCACTTTTATCTTAGCTTGTTTGTTATCTTGACACTTTGGTTTGTCTTAGCTCTCTGACTATTCGTGTAATTTATCTTTTCCTCATAACCTCAATAGCATATACAGTATGACACAGCACAATACACACAGAACAATACATGAGTTCAAAATAGGTGTGGTGTTCGCTTGGGTTCATATAAAAAGCACTTCTAAGGAGCAGGTTGGATAAGCCAAACTGATGAACTTAGATGATGGCAGCAGTGAAAGCATCCAATATCTTGATCAGCGGAGCCAACCGGGGCTTGGGCTTAGAAACTGTTAAGCAACACTTGGAGGATTCTAGTCAAAAACTGCATATTTTTGCTACCTGCCGTGATCCAGATGGACCGAAGTCTGAGGTGAGTTATAAATAACTAATACAAATAGAAAGCATCAGGTAAATCAAAATGTGCCTTGTTTAATTATGTCTATTATCTTTCTTAAGGCATTGAGAGAACTGGTGAAAAAGCATCCAAGTGTGATCACTATCATACGTCTTGGTAAATGTGCATGTGTCCTTTGTGCATTTAAACTTTTCACTAGAAATAGTTTTTGAGAATTTAGATTTTTTTTAAATACCATTTAATTGCTTAATACTTTAGCACTAATAGTTGTTCTATTAACTTTAGATGCTGATGATCCATCCAGTGTCAGAGAGTCTGCCAAGAAAGTGGGATCTCTACTGGGAAACAGTGGTTTGAACCTGCTTGTGAATAATGCTGCAATAATGGCAAGGGGCACCATTCAGACCAGCAGTGTTGAGGACATGAAAAACACCTTCTTCAGCACCAATGTGATAGGACCCTTATTAATCATTAAGGTAAAGTAGAAAGCATCGTTAAGAGCTCTAAAACAATTTGTCCTTTGAAATTAATGAAATCTTCTGCCTTCTGGCTAAACATCTAGGCTGGGGCTTTCACTATTTTGTGTCACCGGTACATAAGTTTGTGACCAAACTATTAAAATGAGTGCTTCTGGGGAAGTACTAGTCACTGGATGTGGCAGAGTTTGCGAGATTCATGGCGTTGTACCAAAATAATCTTAAACTGGGACTGGCTGGTCTCATCAGGCTGAGAGACCAGCTAAGACTAAAGACACTGCTGAACTATTATTTAAGTGAGCTACCGCTTTGTTCATCAGTAGTTTCTTGTGTTGCGCTTGCTGCAGGTCGCTTTGAATAGTTTTTTTTTCATTGGTCTGTCAACATGCACTGGAGTTGAATACATTTCTAGAAATCTAGTCAACTAGTACAAATGAGATGCTAGAATAAGCTACAATATGCAGTACACTCAATGCCAATACTCAAAAGTATTCATTTTTAATGTTAACGTCATTGTGTCAAATTAACTTAATTTAGAGATATGTAATCCTTTCTCATTTTTTATGTAGGAGTACTTACCATATCTACAAGCAGCGGCCAAAGCCAGCGGGATACCAGGCATGTCCTGTAATAAAGCAGCTGTCATCAACATCTCCACTCTTGGAGGGATCCATTGCCAGGATGCCTGCCATGTACACCCAATTCCCAGTGTTGCCTTATTGCGTGAGCAAGGTACCACCAGTGTTCTGCTTTGGCTCTAGTTAAACTGGATCCCATTCATTGCCCATGATGTATTGATGGCATGAGTCAATGTTTAACTCAAATGCTATGTTTACCCATCAGGTAGGTTTTAACATGCTGACTGTGTTAGCTGCTGAGGAGTTAAAGGTGGATGAGATCCTCTGCATGGCCCTTCATCCAGGATGCGTGAAAACTGAACTGGGTGGAGAAAAAGTGAGTGTTGATCCCTTAAATTCATGTTACGTGAAATGCAGCAGGTGCTTTCGATTTCTGCATAATTTCTTTCAAATATACTTTTTTTGAGCACAGCTTTTACGGTTTCTTTATCAAGTTTCTGGTCATATTATATTGTAACTATCACAGTCAAAATAATAAAACCATTTTGTTATACAAAATAATTTGCATGTTTGCAGGAAATGAGTGGGTGACAGTACTACCAACCAGAGTATGTGAGAAGAGTGATTTTGCCTGGAGCTAGGAGCGGATTTTTTGAAAGTCGGAGCATTGAGGTTTTCACTCACTCCCAGAATGCTCCGCTACGAGCACAAATTATGCCAACTCACGCATTAAACATAATTAGTTAGCTTGACAGGTATGTGGATCACATATGAAGGTTAAAATGGTGATGGAGGAGTGCGGGAGGTTAAAGCATGTTGTAAGTTGTAGTTTGTTAATCTCCACTCGAAACTAATGTGCTGCTACATTGCTGCACACGGACAGAACACACAAGCTCACACATAACGTACAGAACACACGCACATAGAAACATTCAGGAGTGCAAAAAATATTGTCAATGCTGTCCTGTGATTTATCAGCTTAAAAACGGAAAAGTTACAGCATTTTCTTTCTGTTTCTGAAGTAACTACCTTCAGCTTCGCCATAGTAGAGAGACGTTGCACAGACAAGTAAGCTAAGTTTAAGCAGTCATTTAATATGGACTTGGGCTAATTGTAGTGTTACAATAAACTATGTTAAAACTATTATTATAGTATTATGCATTTATTTTTCATTTAATATAATTTCTGAACAGAACTTTGATTTTTCAAGCATAGTGAAATAATTTAGCCGTGGAGCGGTGTTTCTGATCAGTGGAGTGGAGCGGGAAATGGTGAACCCGGAGCGGAGTAATTATTGAATGCTTGGAGCACAGAGGGGAAATTGTTGCCGCTCTACTCCGCTCACATACTCTGCTACCAACTGGACAAAAATGGACAGATGTCATTACAACTTAAGTATAATTTAACCTAAACTCAAGCTAAATGCATCCAAATTAGGGATTGTGTGTATGTGTTATATTCCAGGTCTTCTGAAGATATTTAATAGCTTTCAGGAACAAACAGTATATTGGGTTGTAATTCACAGAAACTCTTCCCTCTGCTGCAGCAAGCATGCCATTCTTTATTCAGATATCAATACTGCAACCTTGAGAATCTGCCAATACCAATCAAATACCAGTTCTGTTATTTCCTGTTTGATAAAGCAAAAATATAACTGGATTTTCATGCTGAAGATTTGTGTTGGTGTGAACAGGCCTTTAGCTGTGCAATGTACTGTTCATCCATCCAGGGTATTTTCCTGCCTGAGAGGTTGGGTGCTCTGGAGGAGCGGGCACTTGAGGGCGCTCTGGAGGGGATTCGGGGACTGGAGCCCTCCTTGCGCTAAACTCGGGGACAGGACTGAAGCCCTCCCTGGGCTTAACTGGGGATCAGGAGCCCTCCCTGGGCTTAACTGGGGATCAGGAGCCCTCCCTGTTCTAACTGGGGATGCAGGAATCCCTCCCTGGGCTTTAAACTGGGGGATCATGAGCCCTCACCTGGCTTAACTGGGGATCTGGAAGCCTTACAAGGTGGCTGGCTCTGAGTAGCATGCCAGCAGGCGCTTTTTCCAAGTTGAGGCGGGCCTGAGCGAGCTCTGGGGCTGGAGCCGACACTGGAGCAAGCTCTGGGCAGGAGTGAGCCATGACCGGCAGGCTTGACTTTGGAGTGGCCAGCGGGCTTGCCACAGGAACGGCCGGCGGGCAGGAAAGAGCGGCGGCCGGCGGGCTTGACTGAGAAACTGCCGGTGGAGGGATCCCGGATTGGGATCGGAGGCTCTCCAGACACCGGATGACTGCCTCCTTGCAGTCGAGGTTGGTGGTGTCTGGGAGCTCCGTGGGGCGATGGTAAGTAATCCCGATCCGGAACAGCATCACAAGGGTTTCCCCCTCGAGGGAGCTGGCGAGGACGAGCGGCACGAACACCCTTGCATAGACGATCGGGTCGGGGTTCGCCTGTGCCACGGCGATTAACCTCGTTCATTCTTTCCACTGATGTCATCGTTGTCAGTAACAGGCCCTGGATTCTGTCACGGGGTTGGGGTTGTAGTGAGCGCACGACAAAGGAGTAGGCATAAAGGAATATTTTTAATCAGCATCAACCACATACACCAGGGGTGGCGAACTCCGGTCCTGGAGAGCCACAGCCCTGCAGAGTTCAGCTCCAACCCTAATTAAAGCTCACCTGCCTGTAGCTTGCTAGTAACCGTGCAGACCTTGATTAGCTTGTTCAGGTGTGTTTGATTAGGGTTGAAGCAAAACTCTGCAGGGCTGCGGCTCTCCAGGACCAACGTTCGCCACCCCTGATATAGATCATACATATAAATAATCAGGACAAAGGAATGACAGAAACTGAGGGCTTATAAAGGGCAGGCAACTAAGGAGCAAATGAGATGATTAATACAACACAGGTGGGAACTAATGAAAGATGATTAACTAAATGAGCAGGAAATTAACCAAATAGGGGCAAACAGGAACTAGACAGAAACGTACACGTGACAGCCATAAAGTCTCTTTTTTTTACTGTATATGTTGTCAATTACACACAGTCGATTAAAGGAAGAGAAGTTAATAATTTATAGCATCTGTAGTGCTGGGTCATTCCTGGTATTCAATGTCTTTTAAACATCATAAAATATAGAACATTGAGCATCATGACAGTGAGATGTAAAACATGTGAAAAATAATTTTGGCCAAGCTCAGGCAAATAAATGTAAGCATATATGAAACAAAATCTATGAAATGGAAGACCAAACCCTGTTATGTAAACCTGTTACATAAAATTAAAGAACATTTTAAAAGACTTGTGATTTTATTGTATGGGCAAAGTGTGCATTATATAGAATCCCTTTGTCCATTTAAAAGCTTCTCTGGTAATAAATAAATGTACACTATTTAGGTAAAAGTATTGGGACACACCTCTGAATTCTTGAATTAAAGTGTTTCAATCAGACCCATTGCCATAGGTGTATAAAATCAAGTACCTGGCCATGCAGTCTTATTTATAAACATTTGGAGCAGTGGAAACCTGTTCTGTGGAGTGATGAATCGTGCTTCTCTGTTTGGCAGTCTGATGAGCAAGTTTGGTGGAGGAGGGATAATGGTATGGGGCAGTTTTTTAGGGGTTGGTCTAGGCCCCTTACGTCCAGTGAAGGGAAATCTTAATGCTTCAGCAACCAGCACCAAGGCATTTTGGACAATACTATGCTTCTTTTGTGGGAAGACCCTTTTTTATTCCAGCATGACTGTGCCCCAGTTCACAAAGCATGGTCCATAAGACATGGTTGGATGAGTTTGGTGTGGAAGAATTTGACTGGACCTGACCTGAACCCCATCAAACAGCTTTAGGGTGAACTGGAACAGAGATTGTGAGCTGGGCCTTCTTGTCCAACATCAGTGTCTGACCTCATAAATACTCCACTGGATAAATGGACCAAAATTCCCACAGAAACATTCTAAAATCTTGTAGAAATCCTTCCCCGAAGAATGAAAGCTGTTATAGCTGCAAAGGGGAGATGTATTTAGAATGCAATGTCATTAAAGTCCTAAATAGTGTTTAGATGACAGGTGTCCCAATACTTTTGTCCATAGACAGACATACACACGCACACATACAATATATATATATATATATATATATAGTATATATATATATAGTGGGGGGATTATAAAATATATATCCACTGAACAAAATTATAAACGCAACTCTTTTGTTTTTGCCCCATTTTTCATGAGCTGAACTCAAAGATCTAAGACTTTTTCTATGTACATAAAAGGCCTATTTCTCTTAAATATTGTTCAAAAATCTGTCTAAATTTGTGTTAGTGAGCGCTTCTCCTTTGCCGAGACAATCCATCAACATCACAGGTGTGGCATATCAAGATGTTTATTAGACAGCATGATTATTGCACAGGGGTGCCTTAGGCTGGCCACAATAAAAGGCCACTCTAAATGTGCAGTTTTACTGTATTGGGGGTCCGGGGGGGGGTCCGAAAACCTTTCAGTATCTGGTGTGACCACCATTTGATTCACGCAGTGCAACACATCTCCTTCGTATAGCGTTGATCAGGTTGTTGATTGTGGCCTGTTGAATGTTGGTCCACTCCTCTTCAATGGCTGTGCGAAGTTGCTGGATATTGGCAGTAACTGGAACACGCTGTCGTATACGCCGATCCAGGCAATCCCAAACATACTCAGTGGGTGACATTTCCGGTGAGTATGCTGGCCATGCAAGATCTGGGATGTTTTCAGCTTCCAGGAATGGTGTACAGATCCTTGCAACATGGGGCCTTGCATTATCATGCTGCAACATGAGGTGATGGTCTTGGTTGAATGGCACAACAATGGGCCTCAGGGTCTTGTCACGGTATCTCTGTGCATTCACAATGCCATCAATAAAATGCACCTGTGTTCGTTTGTCCATAACCACCTCACCGGCACCATGGGCCACTCGATCCACAACGCTGACATCAGCAAACCGCTCCCCCACACGACGCCATACACGCTGTCTGCCGTCTGCCCTGTGTCTGCCTCGTCTGCCCGTACATGAAACCGGATCCTTGAAGAGAACACCTCTCCAAAGTGCCAGATGCCATTGAATGTGAGCATTTGCCCACTTAAGTCAGTTACGACGACAAACTGCAGTCAGGTCGAGACCCCGATGAGGACGATGAGCTTCCCTGAGATGGTTTCTGACAGTTTGTGCAGAAATTCTTTGGTTTTGCAAACCGATTGTTGCAGCAGCTGTTTGGGTGGTTGGTCTCAGACGATCTTGGAGGTGAAGTTGATGGATGTGGAGGTCCTTGGCTGGTGTGGTTACACGTGGTCTGCTTTTGTGAGGCCGGTTGGATGTACTGCCCAATTCTCTGAAACGCCTTTGGGAGACGGGTCTAATTTATCATTCCCGTGTGTTTTAAGGCTTCTCAGTAGGGCTGCACGATATTGGAAAACTCACATTGCGATATTTTTTTTCTTTCTGTGATATATATTGCGATATGAAAAAAAAATCACATGACTTGAATAGTTTATTTGGGGGGAAAAAATAATGATTGGGGTGATTTTGTAGGCGAGTAAATCAGCAAAAGAAATAAACTAATTGCAAGCATAGATAAATAACAGAACAAAGATACAAAAGAAATAAGCAGTAACTTATTATGCCTTATATCTATTTCATGTTACAAGTAGTAATTTAGATCAATATTAACATCGTTTTATAATAGATTTAGAGGGATCTAGGGCAGATAACAACACAACCATTACAAAAATTACCAATGCTTAATTTTCGTAAGGGAAAAATATGTCTGATTATAATGCAATAACATGTTCAGTATTGGGATTTTACTATAAAGATATTGCAATGATGTAATTATTATTGAAATAATTTTGACATTTAGGCAATTTAGAAAATATCAGGAGACTGAAAAGGAAAATGGAAGTGAAGTTGCACTCCAGGAGAGAACTTTTAATTATATTGCATGTCCCCAGCCTAAGGATTTAAACCTTTTTTTTATGTGATGGCCATACAAAAAACCAAAAAAACAAGGTTTGTAACTTGTTTCAGATTTGTTGTGGGTGTATAGGATGGGCTGGATGAGTGTGAGATTTCCCGGCCTGAAATTTTGTCCCACTCCGCCCCTGGTCAGACTGGATTTCAAATAGTTTAATGTGTAATGTACTGAATGGAAAAAAAAAAGGAAACCTATTTGAAATTGAATGTAATGCCATAAGTGTGCTAATGAGCTGTGCACAAAATCATCTTTATACACTGACTGCTACACAGTTTGAACAGAAACCGTCTTAACTGTATATACCGCTAGGGACTTAAAGGCAGATGAGGTCCTCTGCATTTCCATTCACCCAGGATGGGTGAAGACGGACATGGGGGGGGGGGGACAAAAGTCACACTGGTGGTCTCTTTTTTGATAATTGCTACACTATTTTAAATGCATGTTATTCACTGTTTGCGTCTATTGATGCTAGAGAAAGTGTGGAGGGGATGCTGCATGTCATTGGCAGCCTTACTGAGAAGCAGAAGAACGGTGGATCCTTAGACTACACTGGAGAAGCAATTCCCTGGTAAATCATTTAAAAAATCAAGTTCATCAAAGGGTTGATCCAGATTGACCTATTTTACCTGTTACAAATAAAGTGATAAGCACAGTCATTAATGTTTAAGACATGTTCAAATTCATTTTCTGTGTGTTTAATACAATAAAAGAAACAATACTGCAATATTGTGTCATTTATCTGAATGCACAAACATTATGTGCTATATAATTTGCCATTCACCTTTTAAAAAAACACGACATCACATATTCAGTATTTAATGTTACGCATTTTCTGACAGTATTTCTATGCTACTACATGCACTTTAGAAAACAATATGGGATAGGCCTTAAAGACACTTAATCATTCTTATTACATTTTGATCAATATCCTTAAATTGTATAAACTATTACATAGATCTACTGAGTTTACTAAGCTACTACTACTAAACTCAGCATTGTGAAAAGAGCAATAAATACAACTGGCTTTTCTAATTTGGCATTACATATTAATGGCATTTATATATGAGGTAAATGTATATTAGTAAATTATCCAAACATATACTTTGGTAGACAACAAATTGTCCATAAAACTTAACATCATACACTACCAATCAAAGATCTGGATAGACTTGACTGAGCTTCTTGTGTGCTTTAAAATCTGTTTATCTAAAACCTTATGTTTAAATGCCTGAAATTAATTTTGCAGGCATGATAGACTTTTGTACTTTAAATTTTGACAAGTGATGTCTTTTGGTTAAGAAACTTCCACTGAATTAAAATAGAAATAACTAGGTAGGAGATTAGCAGTTATTGGGTGGACAGTCTGATAATGAGGTCTTAAGTTCTGAGAAATAATTGAAAAATTATTCACAGTCAGTTTGCATTAAAGGGGTCATATGATGTTGCTAAAAAGAACATTATTTTGTGTATTTGGTGTAATGAAATGTGTTTATGCGGTTTAAGGTTAAAAAAAACATTATTTTCCACATTCTGTACATTATTGTTTCTCCTCGATGCCCTGCCTTTCTGAAACGCGTCGATTTTTACAAAGCTCATCGTTCTGAAAAGCGAGGTGTGCTCTGATTGGCCTATCCAGTGTGTTGTGATTGGCCGAGTACCTCAAGCGTGTGACGGAAATGTTACTCCCCTCACCATACTGTGATGGCGTGTTCCAGCCGGAGCGACGAGACAAAAACTTGAAAACCCATTATAAACGAGGCATTGTTGCATCCAGTGGGGACATGAGTTTGGTTAAATGACTTATTACTGTACTGTCCAGGGGCGATTCTAGGATTTTAATTTTAGGGGGGCTCAGCCCACAGTGAGGGTATAATAATAATAATAAACACACCATGAACACACACCCGGAGCAGTGGACAGCCATTTATGCTGCGGCGCCCGGGGAGCAGTTGAGGGTTCGGAGCCTTGCTCAAGGGCACCTCAGTCATGGTATAGCTCAAGATCGCTGTACATTCATTCCCCCCATCTACAATCCCTGCTGGTACGAGACTCGAACCCGCAACCTTTTTTGGGTTACGAGTCCGACTCTCTAACCTTAGGCCACGACTTCCCCCAAAATAAATACCATACGACAGAACAGACCAGACAGACATACCGACAGACAGACAGACAGACAGACAGACAGACATACATACAGACAGATCAACAGACAGACAGACAGACAGACAGAAAAAATGTTTGATTAATAGGGGTCGTATACTAAACTTATTGCAGTATTCCACTGTATTGCTTTGATAGGTATAACATTTGAGTCCTGAATAAGCCAAATTCAGTCTTCAATGATCTCACACACAACCTGTTTACTGTACAAACACACAATTTTACTGTTTGCATTTATAGTACAAACCTCTTTCATTAGCTCAAGTATACAAACATCTTGCCACATGCACTGGAAGATGTATATAGGAAGTTACATTTTCAAATGACAAATGGCACATGATCGTGTTATAACGTTATGCGGTCATATTGCTTCAGGGTTGGTGTTAAAAGAATTGTTGTTATAATACCCCCTTCACTAATTTAAGGGTGGATCATTTTATCATTGGTTATTTCAACAATACATAACTACATAACTTTGTTAGTGCTCGTATGAAAGTTTATATCATATTTGTTGGGGGAACATTTAACTATACTGCATGCCATGCATATCTTCATGGCTAGTTTTTTGCCATTCCATTTCATCCACTTCTGTAGAAACCGACTTGTTTCTAACAGATCTGTTCAGGCTACTAGATATATATTTGACAGCAGTTGATACAGTTTAAAAAGATAGGAATCATAAAAAGATAATTGTTGCGTTTCCCTTAACCGAATGCCAATCCTGTCAGCAAAAAGACGAATCCATTGGCTTTTTTATGATTGCTTTTCAGTTAGGAAGTGCGGCATGCGTGTTTGCCAGAATATTGATCTAAACAAACAAAAACCAAAAATAAATAAAAATAAACCGAAATAGTTTCCAATCTTTTGCAAATAAGATAAGATAAAGATATCGCTGACTCTACACTGCAACTTCCTACTTTATTAACTTTCTAAAGTGTTAAATTAAGTGGAAAAGACAAGTCCAAATGCGTATAATACTGGATCATGTTGTGCCTCCTCACTTCACAGCTCACTCAAGCATCGTTCACCGGGGGGGAAAGGAAAGTCCTCCCAAAAAAGCGTCTCGCAGCGATCTTTCTTCAATCACTGACGCTAAACAAATATCTGTGTCCGAGCACTTCTAGAAAGACGTTATTAGCATGTCCTGGCAGGCATTCCATATGGAAAGGAATATAACAGCAAAAGTAGTCATGGTCACAAGACTCTTTTTATTTTTGAACAGGAAAATTACCGAGGTCCGGACCTCGGTGGCCTCATAGCTGGTTACAGGCCTGAGCAACAAAGCTACAGCGAGAATAAAAGTTATGCCTTCTTTCTTTGCGTGAACATTTGGGCGGCGTTATGCAAATCTTCCCACATAGTGATGTAGATATGTGGGGGCGTGTTAGAACAAGCCATTTTAAGTAGGCGTGGTTGACTCTTAAATTTTATAAAGAATATCTCTTTGGACTATTTGAGATTTTAGTCTTTGCAACTTTACAGATCTTTTTTTTTTATGCACCAAGAGCTTGTAACACTTCTAAGAGAAAGGAAAAATTAAAATCGCATCACATGACCTCTTTAAGACCGTAAACAACATGGGCTGAAAACTAAAGAGCGCACATGCTTATCTTTGCTAAGTCTCTCCAAGGAATGGTAAAGAGTTCCAGGGCACTGAAAAAAAGCTAGTGAGAGAACAGTCTTTATTGCTGTAGCATTCAAGGGTAAAGGCATAAAATGGAGAATAATACACACTTAAATATAAAGTTTCCAAAAGGGGGCTTTCAAAGCAATGCCATATAACCATGTTTGCTTCTCTAAAGAACCATTCAGTGAACTTCAAAAAAGGTTCTTTAGAAACATCTTAAAAAATAAATAAATCAATAAAATTGTGGAATGGAAAAGTTCCATGGATTTGAAAGGTTTTTCATGGAACCACAAATGCAAATAGAGAACCTTGATTCTAAAGAGTCTTAACAGGTAACTACTGGACAGCTGATTCAGAAGAAAATCCCATGACAGACAAATTTAACATGCGCTTACCTACATATGGTTCTATTCACTTTTTTTTTTTTTTTTTATGGAAAATTGACAAGTTAGACTGTTTGGTTTCCAGCATACATGTGAACATGCATCCCAGAATGCACTTCATAAAAAAAGAAGCCCAGAGAGTGCAGAGTTGGAATCCAGATGAATGGTGGTGACTTCTATGAAGATCAAATATTGGTCACACCTGGTCATACTTCAATCGGACTTATTTCATGATTTGAACCTATGAATAAATGCCTTGCTCAAGGTCACAGTAGCAATAATGGAGCTACTAATTAGCTCATCAGTTTCTGGGTCATACCTTCCAGATATTGCTTTAGGACTGTTGTTTTCTAGCCCAGATCTTTAAGCTCTACTTTCACTCCAGATAGCATTTATGATTTGGAATAATACATTACAGCTTTTGGAAAGCATCCAAGCAGTTTTATTACTCAATGCAATCAGCGCTTATATATGTTCATGCTGAGTAACTTTGAAATGTCATCTTGACTCATCATGGTTACAAACACTAAAAAGACCAGTGCAATAAGGGGCGTGGAGTCCACTCTGCATCCTATATAAAAAGCCATATAATGAGGCAGGTTGGTTGACAGAACCAGACTTTCATCTTTGAACATGGCGGCATTAAAGGTGTGTAGTGCTCTAGTGACAGGAGCTAACCGAGGCTTGGGTTTAGAAATGGTCAAGCAACTCCTGGAGGCCCGTTGCTCAAATATTTTTGCTGCATGTCGTGACCCAGATGGGCCAAACTCTGAGGTGAGTATTCAGGAGCTTAGGATTGTAGACAGCTCAAAAAATATGTTTTTAATCATTCACATTCTCTTTCTGATTCAGGCACTGAGAGATCTGGCCAAAAAGCATCCAGGTGTCGTCACCCTTGTACAGCTTGGTAATTGTGCATTTGTCTTTTGGACTACATTTTAACAGTTTTTAAATTTTTAAGTAACATCACTTTTTTCCTGCTACTATTAGATGTTGCCGATCCGTGCATTATCAAAGAGTCTGCCAAAAAAGTGGGTTCTCTACTGGGGAAGAATGGCTTGAACCTGCTCGTGAATAACGCTGCAGTGTTGCCACAAAAAACCATGCTGACCGCCACTGCTGAGGACATGCAAAACACTTTCAACACCAACGTGATAGGACCTTTGTTTGTCATTAGGGTAATGGAAATCACTTTTGAGAGCAAGCTGAATCTAAAATGTGACATTTCTTGTACATCTGAGACAATCTGTTGTGAATGTTTTTAATCAGGAGTACCTGCCATATCTGCGTATTGCAGCTAAAGCCAGTGGCAAACCAGGGATGTCATGTGATAAAGCAGCTGTGATCAACATCTCTACAGATGCAGCGTCTATGACTATCATGCCAGTATTGAAAGAGCCATTCCCACTCTTCCCATACAGCATCAGCAAGGTACGCAAGAATTCTAAGGCTTTGTTTAGACATGCAGCAAAAATGCTCATTTGAATGTGATTTAAAACTTCATTAAACATCTGTTTTCCTTTCAGGCTGGTCTAAACATGTTGACCATATACACCGCTAGGGACTTAAAGGCAGACGAGATCCTTTGCATTTCCATTCACCCAGGATGGGTGAAGACGGACATGGGGGGAGATGGGGTAAATCTAGATTCAGTAATAAAGTTGATTCACTTTAACAGGTCCATTTTTAATTAAATTGGAAATGAACTAATCATAGCCTAGCAGGTGAAGCTTGAAGCATTCATCATAGACTTCTCAGAAATGTGACAGTTATCCATTCTAGTAACAATATTTTTGTTTGGTGTCAATTTCAGGCACCTATCGACACCAGAGAAAGTGTAGAGGGGGTGTTCCGTGTCATTGGCAGCCTTACTGAGAAGCAACACGGCGGATTCTTGGACTACACTGGAAAAACAATGCCCTGGTAAACCAGAAGAACAAACCAGAAAAACACTTATATAAGGAAGTTCATGAAAGGGCTGATCCAGATGGCCCATTTTACCCATTATTTACATAGTGATAAGCCCAGTCATTAATGTTTATGACATGGTAACTTCATTCTTTGTGTGTTCAATACAATAAAACAAACTAAACTAAACAAACAATACTGCAATACTGTGTCATTTATCTGAATGCACAAACATTATGTGCTATATAATTTGCCATTTACCATAAAAAAAAGAACATGACACTAGATATTTAGCATTTATTGCTAAGTGTTTTCTGAGAACATTTCTATGCTACACATTAATAAACAACATAGAATGCTACGAATTCTGTTTATATTTTGATCAATATCCTTGAGTTTTATAAACTGGTACATAGATCTACTGAGTCTAACATATCACTTGTACTACACTTGTGAGAAACAATAAATACAACATGCTTTTCTAATTTGGCATTACATATCAGTGACATTTATATATGTGACCCTGGTCCACAAAACCATCAAAGGGTCAATTTTTTTAAATTGAGATTTATGCATCATCTGAAAGCTGAATAAATAAGCTTTCCAATGATGTATGGTTTGTTAGGACAATATTTGGCCGAGATACAACTATTTGAAAATCTGGAATCTGAGGGTGCAAAAAAAATCGAAATACTGAGAAAATCGTCTTTAAAGTTGTTCAAATTAAGTTCTTAGCAATGCATATTACTAATCAAAAATTAAGTTTTAATATATTTACACTAGGAAATTTACAAAATATCTTCATGGAACATAATCTTTACTTAATATCCTAATGATTTTTGACATAAAAGAAAAATCAATGATGTTGACCCATAAAATGTATTTTTGGCTATTGCTACAAATATACCCCAGCGACTTAAGACTGGTTTTGTGGTCCAGGGTCATATATGAGGTAAACATAAATATTAGTAAATTATACAAACATATACTGTGGTAGACAACAAACTGTCCATAAAACCTAAAATCATACACTATCAATCAAAGGTCTGGATAGACTTGATTGAGCTTCTTGTGCGCTTTAAAATCTGTTTATCTGAAGTATTATGTTTAAAGGCCTGAAATTAAATTTCCAGGCATTCTCTGTCTTTTGGCTAAGATGCTTCCACTGAATTAAAAGATAAATAACTGTTGGCGGGGAACAGGAGACTAACAGTTATTGGGTAGACAGTTTGAGAAATAATTGAAAAATTATTCACGGTTTGCGTAAAGGCCGTAAACAACATGGGCTGAAAACTACTCTATAAAGAGTCCCCATGCTTATCTTTGGTGAGTCTCTCCAAGGAATGGTAAAGAGATCCCGGGCACTGAATAAATGCTAGTGAAAGATCAGTCTTCAGACTTCATTCTAAAACCTGGAAAAATAGTAATTTAATAGACTAAAAGGTAAACGTTTCCAAATCTTTGACTGGTACTGTATAACTGAAGCGGAAATATGTAAATAAAGCCGGCGTCACCAGGAGGCACTGTTCCATACTGCCACCCTCACGGGGCAGATCTTCAGCACCCCTGGATTGTTCCCATTTATATTTGCCCCCGGACAGAAAAAAGGGAACATTGTCTCAGTGAAGCGGTCGTTAAACGTGTAGACAGGTGTGACACCCACTGAGTCAAAGAAGCTGACCTCTCCAGCATCATAGTCAATCTTCACCCGAACCTTTTCCAGGTGGCCCTTCAGGTTGAGTGGGGTGTGGGGGCTAGTCATGGCCGTGTACTTCCCATCAGAGAGAGCCATGGTCCAGAATCCTCCATCGGGACAGCCTGAGATTTTGCCTTTCCTGGCTACTGATTCTTTAACCACACCGATTACCCAGTCATTATTTTGGCCCACGTCCACCTCCCAGGAATGGCATCCTGAGGTGAAACCCTTGGAGCCCAGTACAAAAACAAAGTGGTCAAAGCGCTCAGGGTTATTAGGCAGCTCTTTCATCATCCCCGTGTTGGACACACTCGTCAGGCTCTTGCTAAGAGACAAACAGGGGTAGGCTGTGTTGGGGTCCAACGTCACTGGAGCTAAGTGGTAGAGAAAGCGGGAAGATATTACAACAAATGTATATTTATTTATCAGTGTTAAAATGTAAGATTTGTTTAATTTAAATGTAATTCAAGTGTGTAATTTTTTTAAGTGTTAAAAGTGTTTTTTGGGGTTTATATTTGGTCTTTTTTGAAACATCCTGACACAGTAACAACATTGGCTTAACCAAGTTTTTTGGGATGGGAATATCTGGTGTTTGACCAACTGAAACCCTTTGCAAAATCCCCCCCCCCCCCCCCAGTAACTGTTGCTACGTCCAACAAGCCAGGTGCACTCACGCCACATCATTTCTCTCACTCAAAATAATCGGGGGGCATAGCAAAGAGGACACTGACAACGCGCCAACAGACAAGACAGATCAGGTTACTTTTGCATGAAACAAAGTCTCACTTTCATCTTGTGATTTTTAAAAGAATTCCAACAATAAATACCGTTTTGTGGCTCTTTAATGTTTCGTGACAAAATCCGTAGTGCCCTCAGTTCAAGCAGCATGTGAACCGTCATCTCTTCCTCTTAACAAAATTAGCATTGATGACATCAGAAGTGTCTATTTCCGCCGTGAAAAAACTGTCATACCCCCCATTTTTCAAGTGTCAAGTCCCACCAATGTACTCTACTCTCCTTCCTGGTTGTTTGTCAAAACAAAATGCAGATTTCGTCTCTTATGGTCAGATCACCTGTCAATCAAGGCGCCCGGCAAGGGTAATTTGAGCAGGCGGAAAGGTGTTCGGAAACCTGTCGAAACATACATTTTTGCAATTCCATTTTGGCCTGTGCTAGTGCGTAATTACGCCATTACAAGAGTACTTACCCTTCAGCTTTAATAAAGTTTTCTAATGTATCTAATAAATATAATTTAATATAAATACATTTAATCTAATTAAATACCCATTTTCATTTATCTTAATGACTAACCATAAACATATTCAACATCATATGGGCTATTTTCAGAAACATTAGTAAATCAATAATGAAATAGTTTGTACTTATAATGAAATATATAGAATAACATTTTATTACTTTTACAATAGTTTTACATTATATTATTTTATGTACCATGCTGGCTGAAAACTGTATTTCCCAGAAAGCTCTACTTTACTCTAAGTCTTCAAAGTGGAGCCAAACAACATGACATTTGCTGAACAAACCAACTTTGAACTTCTTTGAATTGCAGTTCAGTAATTTCCTTATCAACTAATTCCATTCAAATTCCGACTCATGAATTTAAAGGGAACCTATTCGGAATGTTTACAAAAACTCATCCAGCTCTATAGTAACTGAACACTCACTGTATTCCACCAGGCTCTGCATTTTTTCCCACACTCTGAACTTCAGGGAGGTGATGTGCTCCGCAACGTCAATTAGAGAATTGGGCACATTTTCTGGTTCGTGAAATGCTATCTGAGCTCTGGAAGGACATTCAGTCAGGTTAGTTGTGGATTTTATGAAAACAATTCAATCAAATACTCTCAAATGTACAACATACTATTACCTCTTTTTGACATTCTTGTAGTTCTGTGAGAAAAATTCAAATCAGTTACTTGTGCTAATATTTGTACGAACTTGATAAGATTAGTTAACAACCCAAATACAGCAGGTTACCTGTAAAAAGAGGCTGTCATCATTAGCAATCTCATTTTCAATGGCCATGACAGCATGAGAAAAGCTGAGGATATCACGAGCGATTATTTCCGTTTTTTTCTTCATCGTCTGTTTCTTTGTCTCTTCTTCTTCTGCCAGACAAGCAATCCTCGCAGCTTCCTCCTTCAGAAGAAATTGCCGAAGCTCTTCAAACTCCTCGTGAACTTGTTTCTCTGTCTGTTGCCTTTGGTTCTATGTGAACCCAAAATAAAGAAGGTAAGTGATTACCCTAGATATCTGTTGATGGCTAGTCTATCACATGTGAGTGAGTGACGTGACATGTGGCCAAGTACGGTGACCCATAGTCGGAATTAAAGTGCACACACACACACAAAACCCCCGGCGATCAGTGGGGCATCCATTTTTTGCTGCGGCGCCTGGGGAGCAGTTGGGGGTTCAGTGCCTTGCTCAAGGGCACCTCAGTCGTATTGAAGGTGGGAGAGAGCGCTGTACATTCACTCCCCCCACCTACAATCCCTGCCGGTACGAGACTCGAACCCACAACCTTTGGGTTATGAGTCCGACTCTAACCATTAGGCCACAACATCCCCCACATGATGTTTATTAGTCTTCTTTGTTGATACCTTGATGTGGACAGTTATGTCATCACATTGCTGTTTGGCCTCATAGAGGCTTCGAAGATCTTTCTTAAGTGGGATGACAATCTGCCGCATTTCCTCCTGGACAAAAAAAAAAGTACATCTCAATCCAACAATATCCAAAAACAACCCTCTAGGACAGTTGGCAAAACCGTAACAAGAATTCCACAAGATTTTAAAATAAATAATAATAATAATAATATAGAATTTATATAGAAATTGCACTATTAAAAAAATCAAGTTCTAGCTCTAGGAAAACATAAATTCACTATTAATGTTATTACTATTAAAAATGATATTGACTTGGCCTCAGTTTATTCAATTCCCAGATATTATCAAGTTTTCCATGACCACGAAAAATCTATTGCACCACATTAATAAGAATTGAGAATAGTGACAAACACAAGAAAAACATCTTTATAAAATGGATAGTTCCGGGCCTTGATTCTGATTGGTTGAGCCAAGTTCGAAGCTGTTGTAAATGACTCTACAAACATACACCTTTGTTTACATTTGTGTGTTGCAACCACAACCTTTCTGAGGAACTACATTGTTTGGTGGAAGTATACTGTTTTTATTAATATCATTACACTCTATTTGCTCTGTTTTATTTTGTGAAACCTTGCTACGTATATGGAATAACCGTTTTATAAAAGCAATAAGCCCCGTGAAGCCGTGGAATACAGTGAATTTATAACAGCTATAATCCGCTTCGCGTTGTGCCTAACAACGCCCCTTAGCTGTTATAAATTCACTGTAACCCACGGCTTCTTGGGGCTTATTGCTTAAGTATGCATTATGGTAATAAGAATTTGGAGGGTTAATATGCATGTAATATTAATTTCAAAATAAAAACACCCAAAAGCCATTTTTAGGCTTATTATTTTGGTTTATTCTGGTAAAAATAAGGCTTATTTGGAAAATTATTTCTTACAACTAAGAATTAAGGAAAATGTTAACAACACATCACCTTGAGATCGTTTGCTGCTTCTTCCAAAGGACACACACTGTGGCCTTGATGTTTCTTGGACGTTTGACAAACACAGCAGAGAACCTCTTCATCATATTGGCAGAACAATTTGAGTCCCTCCCCGTGAGTGGCACAGAGAGCCTCTGGTTTGGACGTCCCGTTGGCTGAATATGAGCCTGCTTTCGCAGACGCTTGTCCTTTCTGCTTCTGAGCAATGGCATCGCACACGTTCTTCAGAGCCAGACTCACGGTGGGCTCCGTCAGAGAACACTTCCTCCTGCATACGGGACATTCCCTCTTGGCCGCCTTCTTGTTCCAGAATTGCTGAAGGCAGAGGCCAATACAAGAAACTGTGGCTGCACTTCAGGACCACGGGATCGGTGAAGATCTCGCAGCAGACCGGACAAGAGAGCTCATCCTCTAAAGGCGACTGAGCATGAGACGACAAAGCTCTTGGACGCAGGACTGGGATGTTTTTAAGGCTTGGAAGGGTGTTTGCTCTTCCAGGTTGAGAGGAAGCCCTCGGTCGTAAGGGCATGGCTGTCTGGTGTTGCTGGAGTGGAGTCCACTCGCTTTTACAAATGAAAAACCCGATGAGCCCAAGCAGTGTTTGTAGCCAATCTTTCATCTACATCACAAGACTTCCACAAGCACCCTCACGTCCCAAACACAAGTCCGTCCTTCGCCAATAAAGGCCTTTTATAGAGCCGTGACTATCCTTAACTTTAAAAACAATCACGAAATTCTCAGAAGTCAGTCTCTGACCACACCTCGTCCACTGGAGCACTGGGTTTTTATTTACGTCACTCTAATATGCAGCCTTGGTTCATTATTGGATCAACTGGTGCTTGAGGGGAAAACAAACCACCATCGATCCATGAAATGTTTGGTGTAAGCATTATTGTTTTGGGAACTCAGGAGGCAACGTGAGGGGTTGCAAGAAAGCAAACCCTTTCCAAATGCTGCAGGGACATTTACGCAAAGAAACTTACGTGGAAAACTCCACATGCAGCCACAGAAGCACAGAACATGGCAAAAATGTGCGTTTCTAATGGGATAAATTACAAATACTATACCAAATAACTCATATTAAATCATATGCAGGTCACTCGTTCCCCGGTCCACAATGGTAATGTAAAAGTAAATATGCCCTTGGTGAGGTTATTCAGCCAAGGAGAACGAACCCAATGTTTCAATGAACAACCGTAAGAAGAAAAAAAACACCTACTGCTTTCCAGAACATAAAAACAAAAACACACAACTCATTTTGTTTGTTTTAATGTTGTTCAGAAATCTAACAAAGAACAATTTGGTGCAATAGCATTTCTGTCAATGAAAAAACATAACAGATATAACAGACTTATATCATGATTATTGCCATTTGAAGGTAGTCTGAGACAGTGTAACATGAGTCCATCAAAACCATTACATCATCAGTGTAAACTATTAATTCTTAAAAACCATCCAAAAGCATTGAATGAAAAAGTAAATCAACGACAAGAGAGCTGTGTTCAAGCTACACTGATAGATTTACAATATGTAAAAAGTAACACCAAAACATAATTTTTCTTTTTTCTTTTTATTAACTTTTGATCTGGGTCCTTTAAACATTAACCTACATCTTCCATAAGACAAGACGCCCGGCTAAATAATAGAAAAAAGAACTATAAAAAAAGAACTATAACGTTTGAAGTTTTAACCATCACATGATGATCAGCATTTACATTTCAAACATGCTCTGACGTTACAGATGTAGAATAGTACAGTGTTGAACTGCCTGGTTAAAAGAGTAATGATCATCTCAGAGTTCCACTAACTCAACATGTGCTCAGTGTAAGACGCCTGTGTTTGGTCATATTTGCAGTACTATTGTCAGTATCTTGGAAATGCTCACTGGCTGTAGTGTAGTTTCTGTAAACACATCAACACAATATGCACTCAAATCATTAGCATACAATTAATGCCATCTAACACCTATACCATCCAATCGTGTTTAATATTCCACTTACCAGTAGGGCTGGCAACATGTTCAACTATCCAAAATACACTATATATTAGATATTATAATATATATATATATATATCTATATATAGATATATACAGTGGTACTGAAAGTATTTCAGACCCCCTTAAATTTTTCACTCTTGTTATATTGCAGCCATTTGCTTAAATCATTTAAGTTAACTTTTTTTCCTCATTAATGTACACTGACAGCACCCCATATTGACAGAAAAACACAGAATTGTTGACATTTTTTTGCAATTATTAAAAAGAAAAAACTGAAATATCACATGGTCCTAAGTATTCAGACCCGTTGCTGTGACACTCATATAATTTAACTCAGGTGCTGTTCATTTCTTCTGATCATCCTTGAGATGGTTCTACAGCTTCATTTGAGTCGAGCTGTGTTTGATTATACTGTTTGGACTTGAATAGGAAAGCCACACACTTGTCTATGTAAGACCTTACAGCTCACAGTACATGTCTGTGCAAATGTGAATCATGAGGTCAAAGGAACTGCCTAAAGTCTCAGAGACAGAATTGTGGCAAGGCAACAGATCTGGCCAAGGTTACAAAAAAATTCTGCTGCACTTAAGGTTCCTCAGAGCACATTGCCTCCCATAATCCTTAAAGGGAAGACGTTTGGGACGACCATAAACCCTTCCTAGAGCTGGCCGTCCGGTCAAACTGAGCTATCAGGGGAGAAGAGCCTTGGTGAGAGAGGTAAAGAAGAACCCAAAGATCACTGTGGCTGAGCTCCAGAGATGCAGTCGGGAGATGGGAGAAAGTTGTAGAAAGTCAACCATCACTTCAGCCCTCCACCAGTCGGGCTTTATGGCAGAGTGACCCGACGAAAGCCTCTCCTCAGTGCAAGAAACATGAAAGCCCACATGGAGTTTGCTAAAAAACTAAGAAATAAGATTCTCTGGTCTGATGAGACCACGATAGAACTTTTTGGCCTTAATTCTAAGTGGTATGTGTGTAGAAAACCAGGCACTGTTCATCACCTGTCTAATACAGTCCCAACTGTGAAGCATGGTGGTGGCAGCATCATGCTGTGGGGGTGTTTTTCAGCTGCAGGGACAGGACGACTGGTTGCAATCGAGGGAAAGATTAATGCGGCCAAGTACAGGGATATCCTTGACGAAAACCTTCTCCAGAGTGCACAGGACCTCAGACTGGGCCGAAGGTTAACCTTCCAACAAGACAATGACCCTAAAAACACAGCTAAAATAACGAAGGAGTGGATTCACAACAACTCTGTGACTGTTCTTGA
Source organism: Sinocyclocheilus anophthalmus (assembly GCA_018155175.1). Lineage (NCBI taxonomy): Eukaryota > Metazoa > Chordata > Actinopteri > Cypriniformes > Cyprinidae > Sinocyclocheilus > Sinocyclocheilus anophthalmus. The sequence goes on from JADLZN010003499.1 coordinate 232,225, forward strand.
ATGGCCCAGCCAGAGCCCTGACTAAAACCCAATTGACCATCTCTGGAGAGACCTAAAAATGGCAACGTTTACCATCCAACCTGACAGAACTGAAGAGGATCCCCAAATCCAGGTGTGAAAAACTTTTGCATCTTTCCCAAAAAGACTCATGAACTCAAAGGGGTGCTTCTACTAAATACTGAACAAAGGGTCTGAATACTTAGGACCATGTTATATTTCATTTTTTCTTTTTTAATAAATCTGCAAAAATTTCAACAATTCCGTGTTTTTCTGTCAATATAGGGTGCTCTGTGTACATTAATGAGGAAAAAAAATAACGTAAATGATTTTAGCAAATGGCTGCAAAATAACAAAGAGTGAAAAATGTAAGGGTGTCTGAATACTTTCCGTACCCACTGTAATATACAGTGGGGAAACAAGTATTTAGTCAGCCACCAATTGTGCATGTTCTCCCACTTAAAAAGATGAGAGACGCCTGTAATTTTCATCATAGGTATACCTCAACTATGAGAGACAAAATGAAAAAAAAAAAAATCCAGAAAATCACATTGTAGGATTTTTAAAGAATTTATTTGCAAATTATGGTGGAAAAAAGTATTTGGTCAATAACAAAATTTCATCTCAATACTTTGTTATGTACCCTTTTTTGGCAATGACAGAGGTCAAATGTTTTTTCTGTAAGTCTTCACAAGGTTTTTCACACACTGTTGCTGGTATTTTTGCCCATGCAGATCTCCTCTAGAGCAGTAATGTTTTGGGGCTGTCGCTGGGCACCATGGATTTTCAACTCCTCAAAGATTTTCTATGGTGTTGAGATCTGGAGACTGGCTATGCCAATCCAGGACCTTGAAATGCTTCTTACGAAGCCACTCCGTTCGTTGCCCGTGCGGTGTGTTTGGGATCTTTGTCATGCTGAAAGACCCAGCCACGTTGCATCTTCAATGCCCTTGCTGATGGAAGGGGTTTTCACTCAAAATCTCACGATACATGCCCCATTCATTCTTTCGTTTACACAGATCAGTTCTTCCTTGCCCCTTTGCCCCAAAGCAGGATGTTTCCACCCCCATGCTTCACAGTAGGTATGGTGTTCTTTGGATGCAACCCAGCATTCTTTCTCCTCCAAACACGAAAAAGTTGAGTTTTTACCAAAAAGTTATACTTTGGTTTCATCTGACCATATGACATCCTCCCAATCCTCTTCTGGATCATCCAAATGCTCTCTAGTAAACTTCAGATGGGCCTGGACATGTATTGGCTTAAGCAGGGGGGCACGTCTGGCACTGCATGATTTGAGTCCCTGGCGGCGCAGTGTGTTACTGATGGTAGCTTTTGTTACTTTGGTCCCAGCTCTCTGCCGGTCATTCACTAGGTCCCCCCGTGTGGTTCTGGGATTTTTTTCTCACAGTTCTTGTGATCATTTTGACCCCACGGGGTGAGATCTTGCGTGAGCCCCAGATCGAGGGAGATTATCAGTGGTCTTTGTATGTCTTCCATTTTCTAATAATTTCTCCCACAGTTGATTTCTTCACACCACGCTGCTTACCTATTGCAGATTCAGTCTTCCCAGCCTGGTGCAAGCCTACAATTTTGTTTCTGGTGTCCTTTTGACAGCTCTTTGGTCTTGGCCATGTTGGAGTTTGGAGTGTGACTGTTTGAGTTTGTGGACAGGTGTCTTTTATACTGATATACTTTTTCAAACAGATGCCATTAATACAGGTATCGAGTGGAGGACAGAGGAGCCTCTTATAGAAGAAGTTACAGGTCTGTGAGGGCTAGAAATCTTGCTTGTTTGTAGGTTACCAAATACTTATTTTACCGAGGAATTTACCATTAAATTCTTAAAATCCTGCAATTGGATTTTCTTGATTTTTTTTCTCATTTTGTCTCTTCATAGTTGAGGTATACCTATGTTGAAAATTTCAGGCCTCTCTCATCTTTTTAAGTGGGAGAACTTGCACAATTGGTGGCTGACTAAATACTTTTTTGCCCCACTGTATATATGCGGCCATTTGCAAAATGTTGCATTCTCTCACAAAAGTATTGTATTCCCCTGTGAAACTTGATCGCAAAAGCACTGAAAGAGCTAGTTTTATAGTGAAATATATCATGTCACTTTCAGGGATGTGTAAATTTCTTACACACCCCTACACACACCAGCACACACACACACACAACATGGCTTTCTGAATCTGGTTTGTTTCTGGTTTGTTTGAAACTATCCTATCGCCCAGCCCAACTTTTAAGCCCTTCATATTTCCTCCACTACTCCTTTAAAGGATAAATACTGTAACAGGTGAAACACTATCTGTAATACTTCATGACATGTCTTAATACTGATTTTACTGATAAAAAAGAAAAGGATTTCCTTATGTTTGGCATTATGTGGTAGTTTGCCACACTACTGAAATGAAAACAGATGGTTTATTTTTTCCCCCTTTCTTTTACTCTTTTAAAATAAGAGCTAAGCCACAGAACTGTGAAATGTAAAGCACTAGAGGTCATTCAGAAATGGTTCATTGCAACAAGTTCAAAGCAACTCGAAATCCTTTGTATAATACAGAACAAGAGTACATAAGACAGCACATGCTTTAGGGAATCATTATAGTGTTGATAAGACAAATGGTCCATGATTTTGCCATGGGACGGGTCAGATCCACACCAGAGAGGTCACTACAGTGCAAACCAGCATTGCCTCAATCTCTGCACTGCGTGTTCTGTGCCTTACCGTGCAATTTATACAGCGTTGGGCAACACAGTGCAAGTGAAAGTCACAGTATGTAACAGAGTAACCTCACAGGGGTACCAAACACGGGCCCTGGAGTAAATACCTTGCAAATTCAATGAGTGTCAGCATCTTTTGCTTAATATCCTACTAAATAAGACATTTCATATAAGTGATCTGGCTCAACCTAGTCAAATCTAAATACAAGTTTTAAATGCATTCAACATAGTGTCTTGATAACACCAGCATCTTAAAAAAAAAGTTAGAGTTAGTGGCCTACAAGTGTTTCCAGCGTTCTTAAAAGCATCCCAGCATATGCTCCCAAAATCAACAAAAATAAATCTCAATAGTGTTCCTAAAGCAGTGTTTTCCAGAATTACCATTTTAGCCGTTTCTAGAATTACACACGACCGACCTTTGCATCACCTATGGCACCCCACACATCGAACACAAACTCATCTGGAAATGCAAAATCACCCAGAGTCTCGTCCAAAGCTTCAGCAAACTCATCCGGGTTCTTTTTGTCCTTGCCGAGCTCCACCATCGTGGCAGCTGTAAATGAGTGTGGGAGTTAGAGACGCCATTTAAAAAAACAGCAACTGTACAAAAACAGTAATATGCAGGGAAACATACCAAGTTCACTGTCTCTAATGCCCATGTAGCTCTCCAACAGATCATCGACTTTCTCGATAGCTTTTTCTTCAAATGCTGACGGCTGCAACACAAAAAAAGAATTATTGAAGACATTGAATTACCCTGCTTAACAGAAATTTATAGGTGATTATTTTTATGATGGGTGCTACTGTGTTTGATTGTCTGTGATGTATTATAAAATGCTTAGTCGCCAGGATAAAGTTATTTAGCTGGCATAGCACGAAGTCGAAATTTTTAAAAAATTGCGAAAGACTTGAGAGCATCAGTAAGAATACTGAAAACCACAAACCAATCTGTAACATTTTGCATTACTGAAGTTTGTTTATGAATATATGGAGTCTCATTATAACTGTATCATTCCCAGCTTCTTGCCATTCGTCTCTTTGTAGAGAAGCATGTTTTATGAAGAAAATGTTTGTAAAAAGTGATTTGACAAGTTTTCATGAAGGTGAAGAACCCAACAAGAAATATAAAATATATTTGTATGTGCGCAAATATAAAAACGTTTAGCTCTATTTTTTTATCTTAAAAATGTAACTGATTTCATACATGCAAATGTAATTTCTATTATTTTTCTAGCCATGAATTCTAAATTCCTTGATATTTCCAGGTTATCTATGACTGCTGGAATTCAAAATGAGGTTTCACTGACACATTCATACATCAAGATTGATTCTCACTATACTTCACATATTTTTAAGGTACATTCACATTTGCTACATATGAAGTAATGAAAAAAAGTCATCTAAATAAGTGCAAACTCTGAAACTGGTGCTTCTCCGTGAGGGTACTGGTGCTTCTCCGTGAGGGTACAGTCGCTTCTATGAGATCTAGGTTTTCTCATACATTAATCACAATCCGATTACATAGTGTTAAACATTACAATATACTGAATTGTGAAATATATATTTAAGTGTGTATCATATTACAAGACACAGCTAGAGATGCCTAGACCTTTCCAATCACACAAATGCAAACACCTATTTGCTGACTCATGAACTGAACTGAGTTCACTGTATATTTAACCCAACAGTCTTACCAGTTCCTCTACGGTGGCTGGCCCTTTAGACCTCAGACGCAGAGTTCCTCTGCCCGTTCCTAACTGTGCAGAGCCTGACTTGCTTCCCGACCGCTGACTGATCATGTCTTTAAAAAAGGGTAAAAACTCATCATATCAGATTCACTGTGGCTGTCAGTGTCAGCTAAAGGATATTCAAAAACACTTACCAAATGCCTTCAAAGGTTCCACCAGCTTCAGGACAAACGTTTTCCCTTTGGGCAATTCCTTCAGCATCTTGGCAACCTCATAATGGCGGCAGCCAATGAGTACCTGCCCGTTGATTGACTCGATCATGTCACCCACGTTGATGACCTGGATCTGATGAATAATACTGCCTTCTCTTATCCTCTGCAATGGAAACAAATGATTTTCAGATGATTGGTCAGAATGAGGATAAAGAGTTATTATTAAGAGGGGTTTGTTAGGTACAACGTGAAGTAGGGTGCATGCTGTTTACGGTTGTCATGCAATAGCACAACTTGACTCGTTATTATAGAATTCAACTGATGTGCGATCACAAGCATGTGAATATCAGCTCATTTACAACAATGGAGAATTGGAACAAGCCTTTTTGTAATGTTAGTTTTAGTCCTGTTAATCTTATGTTTTCAAACCAAAAATGTAGGACTCATCACTGAGACCTTTGGTCATATGATCTTTCTTTTTTTTCTTTTTTAGAAAGAGAAAATAAGCAAATGAAAGGAAGAACAATTCACAAGATTATCCAAAAGAAACATAACTACAGGCTTGATTAATACTGAAAACATTTAATACAAAAATAACTATATTGTGATATGCACTACCTTTCAAAAGTTTGGGTGCGGGAAGATTTTTCAATGTTTTTGAAAGAAAACTTTGGTGGCCAAAGCTGCATTTATTTAATCACAAATACATTAAAAAAGTAACATTGTGAAATATTACAATTTCAAATGACTGTTTTCTATTTGAATATAATAAAATCTAATTTATTCCTGTGACGTAAAGCTGAATTTTCCGCATCATTACTCCAGTCTTCAGTGTCACACGATCCTTCAGAAATCATTCTAATATGCCGATTTGCTGCTCAAGAAGCATTTATTATTATTACCAATGTTGAAAACGGTTGTGCTGCTTAATATTTTCGTGGCGACGGCGATCAATGTTTTTCAGGACTCTTTGATGAGTAGAAGTTTCAAAATAACAGCATTCATTTAAAATAGAAATTTTTGTAACATTACAAATGTCTTTACTGTCACCTTTGAACTACCGAATGCATCCTTGCTGAATAATAGTATTAATTTCTTTAAAAAAACAAAAACAAAAAAAAAGGCATCAAAACCGTAATCATTAAAAGTCTCACCTTAATGAAAGCATAGCCAGCTCCATTATCAGTGATGGTGAGCCCCAGTGCATCCTCTCCTTTAAAAACCTCCACCTCTTTCCTCTGGCCCTTCACGTGAGCAAATATAAAGTCCTCCAGTCCGATCTGGCCACCCAAAAGTTTGTCCATATCCACTTTGTGAGTATTCAGTGTGCAAAACATCACCTGAGAAAGAATATAAGCATTTATTCAGTATAATCAGCAAGGCCTGCTCTTATAATGCAAAGAGAAATGCCGCTCACCTCTGTTGGAGGAATCCCAAAGGCCTCTCCTATCTTGGCATATAGCTCGCGTACATTGCTGAAGCCTTCGATGCGACCCGTGGGGCTGCCGTGAGCCAGCTGGGTGTGGAAGATCAGGCGAGGTCGCAGGCTGATGGGTGGAGGTGGTAAGCCCTCATGGGCAGCTCCTTCACCCAAGCTGACCCTGCCACCATCCAGGCCACCCAACCCTGGGACGTTCAGTCCAGCCCGGATGGGCTCGGCCTCCTCATTCTCCACCAGTGGAGATGCCTTCTTTCTGCGTCCCAATCCAAGTGGCATTTTGGGCGCTGTTGTCTTCGTTTTGTTGTACATGCACAATGTTTTAATACAAAAGGGGTCTGTGAACCACTTTTAATAACGTTCTTTATGTGCCCAAATCAAAGTAGAAAGTCTCTTGAGTTCAACCCATTCAAAGGAAACCTCCAGACCTGTGATACAAAGATGGACAAACTGGGATCAAAAAAATACATTTGTAGAAAAAAAGATACATGTAGTAAATGTATTAGACAAGCAAAAGGGATCAATAAATAATAGACTAGAAACATTTCATTAAGAAGTAAATATAAAAATGTGTAACCAATTTTTTTAAATTATTTTTCCTTTATTTTATTTGACATACAAGATTATGCATAATTCTAAATGTATTTTTTTCTACCCTTGAATTCTAAATTTCCTGATATTTCCAGGTTGTCTGACTAATTAAAAAAAAATACCTTTTTGTTCGACTTATAAGATTTAATGCATACATGTAATTTCTATTCATTTTCTATCACTGAATTCTAAATGCCCTGATATTTCCAGGTTTTCTACAACTGTGGGAACTTAAGACAAGGTTGCACTTATACATATTTTAATGTGCATTCATATTTCCTACATTTCAAGTAATATAAATAAAGTGCAAAATTTCATGGTCACTTCTTGAAAATCTAGGTCGTGTTTTTCATACATTAATAACTGACAAACTGAGATGGAAAAGGATACATTAGTAACAAATTTAATATACAAGCAAAGTCGTTTTATTTAAATTTAAAAGGATTTAATTTGGGATAACATTTGACATCTATTTATCATTCATAAACCCCAAAACAAAGAAGAAAGTATTTGGTTCTGCCTTGTTTATTTACACAGTCATCCAGCAAGCAAACTCGAACAACAACCTGACTAAAAATGACAAGCTAAACTCAAATACCGACCACTGAATCAGCACTTTCATGTGTTGAAGTTTCAGAATTAAAGCAGCATATGTTTCTGTTTATAGACTGAAGCTAAGCAGCTAACAGTAATATGAGTTAGCATGTTAGCATCCTCTAGACATCACGACACTTACCAAACTAACACTGACAGAGAGGAAACCATGAACCGCTGGGACGTCGGGCTTATAATATATTCATTATAAGAGATGATTGTTGAATAGGGTTAGAGCGGGCATTTAGGGAGTTTGTTCTGGTATGTGAAAGAAAGGCGGTTACCACATCACTCAACACAAGCTGCAGTTCTTCCTCTACTGAGACGCCAAACAGCAGCGCAGCTCAAACATGCGCGCACTGCTGCCACCTACAGACGACATGCGATTATAACAGCGATCATCAGTCGACGACGCGTCTTTTACTGGAGCTGTAGGGGCAAACGTTTAAACCAGTCTACATAATTTGAAGAAGAAGGGAAAAAACTATATATAGCCTATATAATATATATATATATATATTATTATATATATATCTATTATATATATATATATACATACAGTGTTGGGGCAAGTTAATTTTAAAAGTAATGCATTACAACGTTGCGTTACTCCATAAAAACAGTAACTAATTACGTTACTTAGTTACCTTTTATAGAAAGTAATGCATTATGTTACTTTTGAGTTACCTTTTAAATCTGGGCAGGTCTTGCTTGTTTGTTTTTAATATAAAAAAAAAGTTATTTTACAAATGTAAAAGCCCTTTCACAACAAAAGTGAAATAAATACGCCTCAGGCTGCCCACCCCCACCGGGAAGTAACTTTACGTTCAGGTACAGTAGAATGCAGAAGAAGAAATTTCAACACATTTCAGCAATAAACAAAGACACAAATGTTTGTCTAGAGTGATTTGTGTTTATTAGTATTGTTGAACTGGATCATCGAAGGTCAGAGGCAAAGACATTGGTTAATAGAATGGGAATAAATACATAAAGGAAATTTGTGTTGTTTAACATTTAATTTTTGCAGGTTTGCGTCATATTCTGAGTTTGCATTTGACTGTTTTTTATTGATTTTGAGGAATACTGAATCTGTGTGTTTTTTTGGAGTGAGATGAATTAATGCATATTCATATTTATTTTAGAATACACAAGTAAAATCCTTCTGATATCTCTCAACATGGGGACAGGAGAGCTTTCAATCAATAAATTGAAAAAAAAAGTAACTTGCGTTATTTATTTGAAAAAAGTAACTCAGAGATTCTCTTGTAAATTAAAAAGTAATTGCGTTACTTTACTAGTTACTTGAAAAAAAAAAAGTAATCTGATTACGTAACACGCGTTACTTGTAATGCGTTACCCCCAAAACTGTAAATATTTTTTATATATTATATATATGGTAACACTTTATTTTGATAGTCCACTTTAGACATTCAACTACCTATTAAACCCTAATCTAACAGTCTACAAATGCTCTGAGAGTTAGTTGACAGGTTGCAGAGTTACTACAGTTAGTAGAATGTCTAAAGTGTAACGTGAATGTGAAAGTGAATGGGTGCCGTCAGAATGAGAGTCCAAACAGATGAAAAAACATCACATTATTCCACATGACTCCAGTCCATTGATTAATGTCTCAAGCAAAAAGCTGTTTGTAAGAAACAAATCCGCCAATAAAGTAACTTTAAACTGCCATAATAACACCTTCTTCAGTGAAAAGGTCCAACCCCCTGTTTTCCTCTCTCATCAAAATCAACCCACGGTCCTGATTCAGATGAGATGATTTACTGGAGAAAGCATCTCAGCATCGAAAATTGCTGGTTGAGGAGGTGCACCAGCAAGAGCAAGCAACGAGATGTGCAAATGCGATCTCCCAGGTAAAGAATGGGATGGAGTTGAGAGGCAAAAACTCTCTTGGAAGGAGCTGTGGGGTATGGAAGCATTCCAAATCAGCTTCCTTCTACGAGCCACTTATGATGTCCTGCCTTCACCAGTGAACCTTAACCAATGGTTCAGAGAAGATCCTACCAGCTCCCTTTGTCCTCAGCGAACCTGAAATGCATCTTGGTTGGCTGTAAGGTAAGCCTGATGCAAGGCTGGTATTCCTGGGGGCACAACTAGGTGCTGAAGTGTTTTGCGGCATCACTGGAGAACAGGCAGATATCCATCATCAAATCCCCTACCTCCTCATGTATGCCATCGTGCACAGATAAAGGAGTTTGTAGGAGAAGGGGCAAGTGGGGTCAAACTGAAGCTTTCTGTCTATCTAAATCATAGGCTCTGCTTCCCGGCTGAAATCGCAGCTACCAACCTCAGACCAGACCTTGTGTTTTGGTCCTCTTTACTACGTACTGTGTACATAATCGAGCTCACTGTGCCCTGGGAGGATGCGGTGGAGGCCTATGAACACAAAAGCCTTAAGTATTCTGAGCTGGCAGTTGACGCGAAGCAACGTGGCTGGAAAACAAAGGTTTGTTCAGTCTAAGTTGGCTACAGGGGCTTCGTAGGGAGATCTGCCATCAAACTGTTTGAAGAATTCGAGGCCAATCCCAACGGTAAACTGTCAAGGCCCTTTCCAGTGTAGCTGAACAAGTGAGTCGATGGCTCTGGATTAAGAGGCAGGAAACCATCTGGGCACCATAACAACAGAGGTGAAAGCAGATGGGGGCACACCTGGGGCGCCAGTTGTTGCCGATGAGCCCTCTGGAGGTGTTCTGGGCTGATATAATCAAAACACCAAGGAAGGGGGTGCCCACCTGATGACCCCAATGAAGCTGAGACCTCTTTCCCTCTATAACTTCTCCACTCCACCCCTGGTACCACCACTCACTTATCTCAGGCAGGTGCAATAGTAAGACGGGAGACCACCTAGTCCTAAAAGAAGTGTATAGAGGACTTAATTTAGGGCTGGAAGCACATGGTTTTAAGGTTAGAAACATCTTACTGATGGATTTTTTTTTTTTTTTTTTTTTTGTTTGTTACAAACAGCTTTTCACTTCACAAGACGTTAATTGATGGACTGGAGTCATGTGGTTCACTTGTGGATTATTGTTGTTTTTATCAGCTGTTTGAACTCTCATTCTGACGGCACCCATTCACTCCATTGGTGAGCAAGATATGTAATACTACATTTCTCCAAATCTATTCCGATAAAGAAACAAACTCATCTAAATCTTGGATGGCCTGAGGGTGAGTGCATTTTTAGCCAATTTTCATTTTGGAGTGAACGATCTTAAAGGGGTCATATGATGCGATTCAAGTTTTCCTTTCTCTTTGGAGTATAACAAGCTCTTGGTGCATAAAGAAGATCTAAAAGTTGCAAAGACTAAAGTCTCAAACCAAGAGATATTCTTTATAAAAGTTAAAGTCAACCACGCCTACCTAAAACGGCTGTTCTAACATGCCCACTAATCTACTGTCACCCCCCCCCCCCCCCCCCCCCGCAAGGTGCGGAAGATTTGATAACACCGCTCAAATGTTCACGCAAAGAAAGAAGGCGTACTTTTTATTCTCGCTGTAGTATTGTTGTTGGCATGTCGTAAAAGCTCTGTGGGTTTCATTGTGAAAGCGAAACTTTGTTTGACCTTCCAAAAGAGGAAGATATCCGCTTCGTCATGCCTAGAGACTGATCCGTGCTGGTTGCTAAGGGAATACTTCAACTTAGTGCTGTGGATCACCGGATTGGCTCTCACCGTGGACGAAGCAGAGTCCAGCACGGGGTCATCACATGTGGTTGCCACAAGCCCGCCGGACACTCCTTCGTCGAATCTGCCGGCTGCACCGCTCTCAAGCCCGCCCGCCTCTGCTCACTCAAGCCAGCCTCCGCTCACTCGCTAACCCGCCAACCGCCGCTCACTCTAGCCCCCAGCCTCCGCTCACTCTAGCACGCCGTGTGTTTCGTTGTGAAAGCGAAACTACTTGTTGGGCCTTCCAAAAGAGGGACACGACTAGAAATCAGTGGTAAGTTGTAATTTACAACACTGTTCCAGAACAGTATAACCCAAATATCCAGAGTGTCCAGTGCATTTTATGGAGGACTGTTCCTGATCCTGGTAGAGTAGACTACAAACTGCCGGCTGTTCTGACTCACGGACTGAAGGTACGTTTTTTATATTTAAAGAATTTGCCACTGACGATTCAAACGCAAGTTTTTTTGGGCATTGTAGAGTAGGGCTTGTTGTTTGTCATTCTCCGATCACAAATGCAGACATTGTTTTATGCTTACGTGGCGCGATGCAACACAACGCAATGCGTAAAAAGACAGAATAAGTCATTATAATCAATAATTATGTACCCACTGGATGCAACAAATGCCTCGCTTATAATGGGTTTTAATGTTTTTGTCTCGTCGCTCCGGCCGGACACATCATCACAGTATGGTGAGGGGCGTAACATTTCGTCACACGCTTGAGGCATTCGGCCAATCACAACGCATTGGATAGCTGGGCCAATCAGAGCACACCTCGCTTTTCAGCACGATGAGCTTTGTAAAAACGACGCGTTTCAGAAAGGCGGGGCACACAGGAGAAACAATAACGTACAGTATGTAGAAAATAATGTGTTTTTATTTTTACATTAAACCGCATAAACATTTCATTACACCAAATACACAAAATAATGTTCTTTTTAGCAACATCATATGACCCCTTTAAGCTGTCAAGAGAAGACAGAGGAACAGCTCAAGCATTTAAAGAGGCAGACGACAAAACTGCAGTGTGCACTTACAACAAATAGCACATTATCATCTGTTGGTGTGGACATTAATATTCATTATAGTTCTTGAAGGGGCCTTTGAATACTTTAGAGCACAGTAGAAAAAGAAAACTTTTCTAATACTTAAAAAAAATACTCTTCTAGCGCTAGCAATCACAATACTTTTCCCACTGACAAGGCAGGCATCTACAGTCGTTCAAATACAGTAACAAACTTACAAGGACGTGGGGGGGGGGGGGGGGGGGGGGTGGGGGGGGGGGGGGGGGCGGGGGGGGGGAGGGGGGGGGGGGGGGGGGGGGGGGGGGGGGGGGGGGGGGGGGGGGGGGGGGGGGGGGGGGGGGGGGGGGGGGGGGGGGGGGGGGGGGGGGGGGGGGGGGGGGGGGGCAGCATTGTAAAGCCTTTAATTGCAAGAAATAAAAACAATTACGCAAGAGATAAAGGGTTGTAAAGCATTTCACAAAAAAAAGCCAATATCCTTTTACAGAAATGCACATATTCCATAACTTTGTGAATTTCAAATAGCATGCTGATGATGCAGCAATAATGTGTGAGGTACTTTAAACTGTGTGCATATGTGCCATCTCAATCTGTATACATTTGGCACAAATACTGTCATTCCTTATAAAATTTCTTCTGGTAATTCAGTTCTAAGATGCAAAATCACATAAAGTCTATAAAATCGCCATCATCTCATCATTGTACATCATCTCAATATGTGCATTACAAGAACAGCATAAATATATGACTCTAAAATAACAGTGTGTTTCCAGGGCCAAGAAAGAATATTAATTATTTTCAAGCTACATTTATTGCAAGCAAAAGAAGGTTTAAGTTGTGTTGAATGTTTCATAGTGTAAATTCCCACAAATGCTGGTTAGGAAATTAGAAGTCTTGAAAGCTGAAGTGTGTAATTTTGCACCACTAGCAATAATTACACACTATTTATGCTTTCCAAAATATCACCCATTAATAGTTCATTAAAGCTACATTTAGGCATTTTTATACCTGAAATGTACTCGGCCACAACAAATAACTAGCTTTGAATGGAGCAGTTATGTGCTCAAAGACACAGTGGTGACATGGTGATCACAGTAACCCTTCATGGATCACTCCTAGCAGGAGAAAGCGAGTGGTGTATGCAATGTAAATGTGCGGTCACATTTACCATTGTTCAGCGAATTTTCAGTCGATATCCAACAAGAATCTATGCGTTTGGGAATTCCACGTGAGTGCAAAGGATTTCCTCACACAGATTCTGCCATGGGTTCAAGGTCAGTGTTGCCAGGGTTCCCGCCCAATTAGGTGGTTTTGAATGTGATTGTACGGGTAAAAATTGGTTTGGAAATAATTTGGGCTGGTTTGGGGTCAGTTTGGCGGTTTTCAAACATCTAAATAGTATAGGCTAATTGGTTAACAAACAAAACCCAAGTGTGCATGTACTGCATCCTATCAGTCATCATGACTATACTTAAGCTCACACGCCCACTGCAGATTGGGCTGATGTTGCCTGCCTCAATTTTGGCCAATCACTAGGGATCAGCAGTCAGATGTGATGATTCATGAGTTATTGGGTTTTAACACGATAAGGGATCAGATTTTGAATGTATAGCTGGATATTCAAGTGATCCCACAATGCCAGAGTGGCCTAAATATAAGTTAAATGATAAAGAGTGGGAGAGTGACTCAACTCTTAAGTGTGAATTACACCTGTGGAGGAAGATGACATGTAGGTTTTAATATCATTGTAACTCTGAAATCAGAGCACAGTTGAATAATTTAATCCAAATCAAAACTGAATATGGGACTGTGCCAAGTCTGCATTACGGTCTACAATATGTACTAAACGAAAGACTTCCTCTAGTTCTGTTTGAAGGTAAAGTGTGACACGAAGGTAAGCGCATTACTGTTGTTGTTCATCTGTTATGGTCGGCTTATCGTACAGTATGTATCAATGATTGACATTGCCCATTGATTTGCTCATGCCGCTCACTTATATTGGGCACTTTTTGAATTTAAATTGGCTTAATCTGACTGTTGACTTTGAGGTTATCGGTTAATTTCTTGATTGCTGTTTTGACATAGTGTCTGCATGCATATTTTAGTCATAGGGACAGTCATGGCCTAATGGTTAGAAATCAGACTTGTAACCCAAAGGTTGCGGGGTTTGAGTCTCTGTACAGGCAGGGATGCTCTCCTCCACCCTCAATACCACGACTGAGATGAGACCCTGGAGCAAGGCACCAAACCCCCAACTGCTCCCTGGGCGCCGCAGCAAAAATGGCTGCCCACTGCTCCAGGTGTGTGTTCAGTGTGTGTGTGTGCACAAGGATGGGTTAAATACAGAGCACAAATTCTGAGTATGGGACACCATACTTGGCTACACTTCACTTCATATTTGGTAATTCTCTTTAATGTATTTGCCCTGATATTATCTTTTTTTTTCTGTGAGATGGATCTATTTTATATTATTTTGTTATAAGGAGTTGGACCTTATCAACACCTTGATTGACATGGCAATAACATTCCATCACATTATTTTGACAGTTAACGTTTTGGATGGTTTTTCTGTGAGTGGGCGGGTTTTGGTGAGCTTTTGGGCTGGAAATCGTCCATCCAATCTGGCAACACTGTTGGTGGTCACAGAAATTCACCGCGTTGAGCACAAGAAAGATGCTTTGTTTGAAAATCTGCGTGGGGAATATTCACCCTCACACTAAACTTGCGATCAACATACGAGCTGACGCAGCCATTTGTAACTTGAATGTGCGAGGCTTCCGGTGTCATTCTCTTCCAGTCATTTTTAGCAACAAAACTGCTTGTTATACTGCTTGATATTGCAAAAAGGTATTTTTAATATTATTTTAATGTACTGTCATGATTATAAAAAAAAAAAAACACCTGGTTTGACAAAATTCTAAAGATGGCTGCACACTTGTTCTCGATAACATAAGACCCCGATCAGACAGAACACGTTTTTCAGGTTTTAAAACCTGAGGCACACTGCACTGCCTTTTTTTTGTTTACTTTTTGTAATTCTGAAAAGAGCAGTGGGCTGTGGGTTTATGTTGTTAGGCAACCACCGAATCAGCTGTTCTGTCAGTCTAATTAAGGATTATATTTGCCCTGTGAAATATTATCAAGCAATGGTAAATGTGACCACACTTTAACATGCTCTGGAAACTCTGTGATAATGCTCATGAGCCCTTGTGAATTTCTTGGGCTCACTCTATGCAAAGCAGGCCTTTCATTGGGATTTCACACACCCACAATCACACACTTTTACAATTACTATTTGAAATTTTCAGAAACATATAAAACACTAATGTTCAGAAGTGATGGTTTCTGTTAAGTAACATTTTGACTGCTCAGCGACTAAAATTGGAATAAAATTTTAATAAAAGAAAATATAAACAGATTCAAGGGGAAAGAAACCTGAAGAAGTAAAGAGGAGGATGACGGAGTGTTTACTTTGAGGTACTGTAAAACTATGTGTGAAAGTCAATATATTACTTCTGAAATGTTTCACAGTGTTTTGTAAAAGTGCATTGCAATACAAGTAAGGGGATATAAATAATGTATTGGAGCTCTATTGTGTTTCTCTGAGCTTGACTTGTTTGTACATTTACCACTGATACTTTCAGGTGCAATAATATCTAGGAAATCAGAAGGGCCCAATCATAGGATCTGTATGTTGAGAGTCTGTCCTCGAGTGGCTGCAAAGATCAAGGTGGTAGGATCTGAACCAGAGCTTCACGAGTACTCGGTCCCAACTTGTCCGGAAATTTGACTGAGAACTCCAGCACCATGTCTCCTCTCTTTTCAGGATATTTGGACAGTGGCAGTCCTTCTCCCACTATCCTCTTCTTCATACCGGGTTTGATGACATCACGTGATGTCACTGTGACAGTTCTACCGTCCAAGGTGGGAGCGCTGATGGTGCAGCCGCATAGAGCCTGAGTAAATGATGGTGAAGAGAGATTAACATGACTTAGTATTGCCTTCACTCCTCTTATTTGAAATCTTCTTTCATTTTTCTCATTTATTTACTGTACAGTAATTTGAAATGTTACACAATGTGTATTAGTAAATGTAGAAATAAACATTAACCTTATTTACCCCAAGGCTACATGAATAACCAAAATTATACCAAAATCAATATACCAGGATATCTGCAGGATTTAAGACCTGCACAAAAAATTAATACCATATGAGCGGGATAGGGCAATGTCTATGGTAACATGTAAAATGACTGTAAAAAACATGATTTACAGTTCAGATACAGGTTTTCACAAAAACTAAGTTTTATAAAATGATAAAATTCACATTTCAGCCTTTAAACCATTTTTAAGAAAATGGATGAGTCAAAAGTATTGGATATTATATTAATGTAAACAATTATTTTCAATAAATTATTATATTATTAAATAACATTCATATACATATATACATATCTTCTTGTCGATCCACCATTCACATTTACAACTCAAAATACACAGGTTGATTTTCACATTGGTCTGAATAATTGCAGTTGGATTTGGATTATGTCACAATTTATGCGTCCACATATGGAAAACGCAACTAAAAATACAATTAGCAATTCCTTTTGAAAATAGTCTGGAATATCCTTCCATAAAAAAACAGCAGGGATTATTGAAAATAAACAGAAACACAGTAAACCTAGAGTTAAAAAAAAAAAAAAAAAAAAGTTGAGTTTTACATTTGCAAATATAATTTTGTTTTTTTTTTTAACGTTCCCCCCCCAAATCATGCAGCCCTAATTTAACCTTTGAATTCTCATGTTATTTCACTTCAATAAAGATGTACTTTTCTAGGAACAAATTTAGCTTTCAAAATTACCCATTACTGTAGTTGTTGAACATCTTTTAAAAGCTTAACAAAAGTTCACTGGTGTATATTACTGGACGTTAAGTAACATTATCTCAGCAGCAGACACTAGACACTCACCTCTCGGAGGGATATCCTTGCAGGATAGATGATGTCAGAGCCGTCTCTCTGAAAAACCGAGTGAACCTTGTCCTTAACCACAAACACTATGTCGGCAGGGATGTTGGTTGGCGTCTCATCTCCCTCTTTGGGAAAGGTAATCTTTGTCCCCTCCTTCCAGCCACGTTTGATGTCCACGGTGAGGATCTTGTCTTCGGTGTGCACTGTGCAGCCGTCCGGGTTCAGCCTCTTGCGAGAGATCTTCATCTTTTTTGTGCAACCAGAGAACACATCTTCCAGACTCACCTTGAGCTCGTGCACTACTGGGGGATCTTTCTTCTTTTCTCGGCTCCCGTGCACACCGCCTACCCGAGACTTGAAAGATCTGGGAAATCCACCCATTCCTCCCATTCCGAAAGCCGCAAAGGGGTCATCAATGTCCATGTCATTATCAGTGCCCCCAGCAGATGCAAAAAACTGATCGAATGGGCTACGGCCACCAAAGAACTCTGCAAACATGGCGTGAGGATCGCCGTGAAAAGTATAGCTAGGGCCATTGGTGCCGCCTCCAGCATGTCCCTTAAGCCCTGAGGGAGAAAGAAATTATGTTTACAGAAAAACAGCAAGTCAACATTAGGGAAAATATAAGAAATAGCATATAGAAAGAGCAGAACCAGCTCACAGGAATGACCAGGTCACATGGTACAGTTTGAATTCTTAATCTGGAGTTCAGAGGGGGTTTCATAAAGTCCCTCGTCGATTCCACCCTACACACTCCTGTGTTTGCAGCATTCAGAGAAAACGCAAATGGTCACCAAAGGTCATCAGGCTTCACTCAAACTGTGCGTTCAAACCGCCACCATCGAGAGCGTCACAAATCGCTCTGGCTGCCCTGCCAACGCTGTAGAAAGATTTGTGGATGCTCTGACGCAGATTGAATGCTTATCTTGTATTTAAAGGGGTCGCAAAGCAAACACGCTTGTTGATCTTGTGCAGACTGACCACAAGGAGGGTAACGTAAAGTTAACCTCATTAAATATTGTTGTGGACGAAGTATTAAGATCCTTTACCTCATAATGTATAAAGCACTAATACCACACTGTAAAAATACTCTGATACAAGTAAAAGTCCTGCATTGAAAATGTTACTTAAGTATAATCAGGTATAAACATTACTTAATGTAAGTATAATCAGGAAAATTGATTTAAAGGTTTAAAAGTGGACTGGGACTATTATACTATTATTTATTATATCATTAGATTATTATTCCGATAACGTTAATGCACATCAGCAACTTGCCAGGAACACCAACAATCTCAGACACCTTGGTCCACGCATCATTTTTTAAAAAATGTATGTCCCTGTACGCAAACAGGGACACGTCATAGATTATTGGAAAACCCGCCACAGCAATAATCAACCTCTCCTCCATTTTGCTTGGGAACTAATGTGGTCGGAACCAAAGTTTACAGGACTGCGTTCTCTGGAATCCTCTCAAGCGGTGGACTTCAACGTTCTGATTGGTTGCCGGCGAACCACGTCATAGCTCATTACCATAAAGTTGACCTGATTTCAACTCTCCTCGACGCCCTCAATGTCCAAGTCGCGCCGCTGCTCGACGCCGGCTCACATTGAAAATGAATGACTTCCGGCCACTTTGACGCTCTCGACAGCAGCGGTGTGAATGCACGGAAACAGAGACGCTAAAGCTTAACTGTATGAGCTACTGTGGGAGCTCACTTAATCAACACATGCCTCACTCAAGACTAGGGTTGCAAAGGGGTGGAAAATTTCCGGAAACTTTCCAAAAATCCCTGGAATATTCAAAAAATATAAAAAATCCTGGAAAGTTTCCAAAATTTCTGGAATGTTTCCGAAATTTACTGGAAATATTCCACCTTTTTGCAACCCTACTCAAGACCCCGATATACTTCAAGCTAAATCAAAGAGCGAATGGGTGTGATGTCATTTCGAACAAACTGTGGCCAAAACAATGTTTGCTTGGAGTGGTGGTATCCAGCTTGCCAAAGCAAACATTCTGGAAAACTCTGCACTTTCTGGAAAACCCTTTCAGACTGCCATTGGCACATGATGATTACAAAATGAGTGGGTGTTGGAAATCTTTTCAGGCTCATTTCTTAAACAATGTAGCCAGATTAAGACCTCCATATCTCTGGAATTGAATCATATAGGACCTTAAAAATGGAAATAGCAAAAGTGAAGAACCAGCATCTAAAATATTTAGATATCTTTAATAATTCTTGAGTTACAGCCAACTTTGGGGGAAGAATGCGAAAAGTGCATTTCCCATTTTTTAACTGTGACAATTGGCATATAATGCAACAAAGACAGTCATCAGATTTTACTAATAAAGTCCATCTTTCTAAAGCAATTTTTCCCCTCCTCTGTAATTTGGCTCCAAATCTCAGGTGAAAGTAGTCATTTTGACTCCCCTCTACAAAATAATGTAGCTATTACTATTTTTGGAATATTTTTTATTTATGTATTCCTTTCACCACAAATAAATAAATAAATAAAAAAGTTTTTTTGTCAGGGACCTCTGGTTAACACTGAATGACCCAGCAGCTCTTTTCTCACTGTTGTCTTTGTTATGTATCTGTACAGTGTGCATAATGTAAATAACATCAGCAGCATATAGTACACACATACTGTATGCACATAACTTCAGTGCGAGTCATTATTTATTTATTACACTTTTTCAAACTTCTTTTTACCCCTGGGTGAAGAACAATAAAGAATTTAGCAGTGACTATATTGGGGCCTTTACCACCGAAAAGCAGAAACATGTCAGGGCACATGACACATCTAAATAATAATAATAATAAAGCAATATCTACCATCTACACCTTTAATAAGCAATACAATGTGACTTGTTTCCAGTTGTTGTAGCTGCTGCTGTACTGCCATTTCCCTCATGGCTTAATTAATAGCATATCAGTGTGTGTGCATCTATCTGTCAATCAAACTTAATCAAAAAGTACTAAAAGGTGTAACATGGTACCACCACAGCACATTTTAAGGGCTATCTATCTACTGTTCATAGCACCCTGTTTTTTGGATAGTTCACATGGTAATCAACTCTCTACCTCATATCTATATCATATATTAGGGCTGTGCACGACCCATCGACTGCGATATTTACTTTCAAACGCGCATCTGGTCAGAAAGCCGTTCTGTTTATCACTGTAATCTCCATCCCTGCGGGCTTTCACATTTTAGCCTTAACTACACAGACATTGGTCATCGTACGCTGCGCAAAACATGCCAAAATATGTCGTGGTTTGCTCAGCTCGTCAGTGAACACCTTTCTTTATATATAATATCAAGTACCATATCTAAAATCCGTCACTGATACGTGTACACTGTCTAGCTTCATCCCCGTCGTCCTAATCCTATCGATCAATCCCCCTGAGTCTATCTACTATCAAATCCCCTCTATCTATCTCTCCCCGTCTATCCTACTATCCAATCCCCTGTCTACCTATCAACCTCCCCCTTTCCATCTATCTATCAATTTCCCCGCTTCATCTTCATCCCCGCTATCTACTATCACCCCCTGCTACTATCACTCCCACTGTCTATCTATCTATCCCCGTCTACTACTATCATCCCCCTGTCGATCTATCAACCCCCTTCTATCTATCTATCCCCGTCTATCTATCAACCCGTCTATCTATATATCATCCCCCTTTCTATCGCTCATCCCCCTGTCTATCTAGCTATCATCCCCCTGTCCCTACCCTATCTATCCCCCTGTCTGTCTATCTATCAATCCCACTGTCTGTCTGTCTATCTATCCCCCTGTCTGTCTATCTATCAATCCCCCTGTCTATCTATCAATCCCCCTGTCTATCTATCAATCCCCCTGTCTGTCTATCTATCAATCCCACTGTCTGTCTGTCTATCTATCCCCCTGTCTGTCTATCTATCAATCCCCCTGTCTATCTATCTATCCCCTATAGCCCTCTGTCTTGTCTATCTATCTATCAATCCCCCTGTCTATCTATCAATCCCCCTGTCTATCTATCTATCCCCGTCTATCTATCAATCCCGTCGATCTATATATCAATCCCCCTGTCTATCTATCAATCCCCCTGTCTATCTATCAATCCCCCTGTCTATCTATCAATCCCCCTGTCTGTCTATCTATCTATCAATCCCCCTCTCTGTCTATCTATCTATCAATCCATCCATCATCTATCCATCCATCCTATCTATCGATCAATCCCTCAATCCCCCTGTCTATCTTCAATCCCCCTGTCTATCGATCGATCAATCCCCCTGATCTATCTATCTAACCCCCCGTCTAGCTATCGATCAATCGCCACCCTGTCTATCTTCATGCCACCCGGTCTATCTTCTATCCCCGTCTATCTATCTATCATCCCCCCCTGGCTATATATCATCCCCCTGTCTATCTATCTATCCCCGTCTATCTACATCCCGTCTATCCTATATATTCAAATCCCCCTGGCGATCTTCAATCCCGCCCTGTCTATCTTATCTATCAAATCCCCCTGTCTATCTATCTATCCCCCTGTCTGTCTATCTATCAATCCCCCTGTCTATCTATCCCCATCTATCTATCTATCTATCCCGGCTGTCTATCAATCCCCCTGTATATCGATCAATCAATCCCCGTCTGCTCATCTATGCTATCAATCCCCCTTTTCTGTCTATCTATCTATCAATCCCCCTGTATGTCTATCTATCTATCAATCCCCCTGTCTGTCTATCTATCTATCAATCCCCCTGTATGTCTATCTATCTATCAATCCCCCTGTATGTCTATCTATCTATCAATCCCCCTGTATGTCTATCTATCTATCAATCCCCCTGTATATCTATCAATCAATCCCCGTCTATCTATCAATCCCCCTGTCTGTCTATCTATCTATCAATCCCCCTGTATGTCTATCTATCTATCAATCCCCCTGTCTGTCTATCTATCTATCTATCAATCCCCCTGTCTATCTATCAATCCCCCTGTCTATCTATCAATCCCCCTGTCTATCTATCAATCCCCCTGTCTATCTATCAATCCCCCTGTCGGTCTAGTCGATCATCCATCCCCCGTCTGTCTATCTACTATCATCCCCCTTTCCGGTCTAGCTATCTATCAATCCCCCGCTGTCTATCTATCTATCATCCCCCTGTATATCTAATCAATCATCCCCGCTATCTATCAATTCCCCCGGCTTCGATCTCTCTATCAATCAATTCCCCCTGTCTGTCTACTAGCTTCTATATCAATCCCCCGGTCTGTCTGAGCTATCTCCTCTATCAATCCCCCTGTCTGTCTAATCTAATCATCCTCCCCCTGTCTGTCCACTTCCATCAACCCCCTGTCCTGTCTAACTACTATCTATCAATCCCCCTGGCTGTCTATCTATCTGCCGGGTACAGTTGACAGCTCTTACCACCTCCTCTCCATATTCGGTCTAGATGTCGTCTTCTGGCATCGCTCAGGACATCAGACCTTCGGCGAATCTCTTTGAATTTTATCTTCTCTCCGGCTGATTTGTTTTTTTGTCGGGATGAAATCTTACATCTGTTTGTCTGTAGGCGTTCTTGATCTCCTCCGCAGAGGCGCCCTACTCTAGCCCCTGACCCTGTAATAGCTTTAACCCTCCAACATCGACTGAAACCCCACTGGTTTTCAAAACTTTAGGTTTCCCGATGTCGAATACCTCCAAATATTGAACCGATTTGACTAATTTAAAACGGCCCTCCTCCGGCCTGAAGACGCGCGATGGAGGTTAGCAACTGTTTTGAAGTGAGGGCCCCAAAGCCTCACTTGATCGCACACAGCTACTGTCGCAGCCGCATCCTCCCCACCGCATATGCGATCAGTTTCCCGAACTTGCGTCTAACTTTTAATCAATGAACACTTCAATATCAACCCGTTCCCGCAAAACACACGGGAGATGTGGTTGGTGTTGGAGCGTCCGCAGACCGTCCGAGAAAAATACTTGCTCAGCGGCGCTGGACCGACGGCTGCCGCTTGGTGACGAACGGCGCCTCCTGCGTCGAAGGAGCGTGCACTGGCAGCAGACTAACGAGAGCCTAGAAATGAATCGACGGAACTCTGGACTAGTAGTATTAGCTTGTTATATGAACACTAACTTACTACCAGTGTTGAGCGTACTAGTAATTTAGTTATTGTAATAATATTACTTTTTGCAGTAACTATAGTGTAACTAATTAATATTAAGATTTCAGTAATAATATTAGTTATCATCCATAAAACAGCTTAGTTACTTTTGATGCATCAACCCCGCTGATTTAAAATCCAACAATAAAATAATTCCTAGATTTATTTTCACGACTAGCACAGGCATGTGATGTCCCCAGTGCAGCAGGAAAGCTTGGAATATGGAAAACTTATATTCAGCAGATAGAAATATTGCATTACATAGATTTTGTCAGGAAAAAAAGATGATCTGAGCACTGTTGTGTAAGTACTTTACTCTGGCATTACATCCCACCCACATCCCTCTGATCAGCATGTGGTACATTATATTACTATAATTAACAATATTTTTGGAAAAAGAAAGTTTTCTTCTTTACACACTTGATGAAATTAAATATATGTATTGGGGGACGAGAATTACAATTAGCTTCAAACTATACATGACAATTAATGAGATTAATACAAAACTTCTACTGGAATGTCACTATCAATAACTAGAATTTTATGTGGAAGATACACTGTTACAACTTCTGTGGGGCGTGAAGATAAAGTAATGTAACTAGTAGCAAAGACTATAGAATACCCAATCTGTCACGTTGTAAGTTTGGAACGGGGAAAATGTAACCCTTAAATACTAAAAAAAAATTCAACACTTAATATGGCCTCTCAATCGCAGGAGCCGCCCCGCCTTCTGAATGAGAGCCAATCCTACCCGGTAAGCCACTGCCGTTAGAATCGCGGTGGCGCTCAGACTTCGCATGCGCCCTGACTTATCTAGCCTGAACAAAAGCTTTTTATAACGCATTTAAGCAAAATACCAACCTTTATGAACAGTTGTTGTCAGATTTCATTTGGGATGTCAAATATGAAAGGTTTAATCGTACTTAGTGAACCCGTTTTGGAAATTTGTGATGTTTTCACCCATTCAAAGTATAGGATCTATGCACAACTTGCATGCCGTCGGCGTTTTCAAAGATGGCCGCCGCGTGACAATAACTGGCCCTTCAGGGACCTTTGCTAGTAGTGTAACGATTTACTGTGCCAGAAAGTACTATACAGTAACAATATTACGTTTGAAATTAGTAACTAGTATGATTAATAATTGATTCTTTGATAATAGCCCACACTTCTTCCTACCAACTACTATTGACCATAACAGCGTGGAATAGGCTCCGCTTATTTTTAAAGGGTCATTAAACCCCCCTGTTTCAGCACTGGTTATTTCTCCCACAGTTTTAATTCACTTATTAAATTTATAGGCAATATGATGAATTGTGGCGGCATCCCTGTCAAATGCGGCTTTACGGCGCTCAACGGCTCTGAACGGCTCTGGCCCAAACTGTGCTATAAACGAACGCTATTGGCTATTTTAAAGCTGGGCTGGCTTGATATGTCCCGCCCTTCTTCCGTTTCATTTAAAATCGACAATCACAGAGTAACGCTGCGTGTTTCTAAGCATTTCAGGGGACCTTTAAGAGGGGAGACAGACAGCACACACAGATATCACAGACTGAAACGTCTGTCATAGCAAATCAACGCATGCTGTTGTGAATAATTAAGCGAAGCCTCTTCTCATAGGATAAGAACACACAGTCTCATGAATAATTTAATAGACACCGACGTGTCTATAGTCCATTGCCATGTCACAAATTGTGACGTCAACACGATGTAGATTTTAAACCCGGAAAATGAAAATGGTGCAAAAAAGCTTAAAATTAACCCGTTTTCTCCAATAGTTAAAATTATCGGATGCTAACATTGTCTTCTATGATGTGCAACACAAACACCTCTGCTGAAATCTCAGAAAAAGTAGTCTGGGGTTTCATGACTCTTTAAAAACAGCAAGTAAAACAGTAGGTTCATGCTAATGGTATCTCCTGCTAACAACATGACCTTATCATGACCTTTTTCGATTTTGTGTAATAACTCTAATTTTGGCAGTCAAGTCAAATAATAACTCAAAAAATGTTTTTCTTTCTCACACAGAAAATGGAAAGTTAATCACATTTCAGTATTTGTCCTATCACCTCATTATAGCATCCAGTTGTAATCTTGTAGGTAAAAATGGTTACTATGCATTTCTTATTTTGTTCAGCGCACATTTCATTGTGTGCTAGGATGCAATATCACGTGTTGTACGTATGCAGTTTTGTATGCTTATTTTGGCAAATATAAGATCATCTGGGAATGTAGCTACACAAAATCATATACTGTGCACAGTATCACATACAGTACTATATACTACAGAAATAGTAAGAGTGCTATGCTAGTATGCTATACTAAACATACTAAACATGGAACTGAGCAGTTGTTTACAGTAGTCTCGCAGTACAAAAAAGTGCAGTATACTGAATAGTAATACACCGACAGCCTACTTATGAGAACAGCACTCCAAGGTATTTAAAAAAAATACTAGGTTACTACACTCTAAAAAATGCTGGGTTAAATACAACCCAGTGCTGGGTAAAAAAAAAAAATAAGGGGGACCAACCCATCAATTGGTTGTTGTTGACCCACGTTTTGTTGACTACTCAAATGGGTTAAACATTTTACCCACCGCTTGGCAAACAGCCCCCATTGCTGGGTTTGTCCGCTATTTTAACCCTCACTGGGTTGGATTTACCCCACATTTTGAGAGTGTAGCCATATATATTAATATATATACCAGATATGATCTAACCATTGAGAGCTCACATGACAGATACAGTGGGAAAAACTTATTTAGTCAGCCACCGTGTGCAATTCCTCACCACTTTGCAAATATATATAGAGGCCTGTAATTGATCATAGGTATACCTCAACTCTGATAGCAGCAATGAGAAAAAGAAATCAAGAAAATCACATTGTAGGATTTTTGAAGAATTTATTTGCAAATTATGGTGGAAATAAGTATTTGGTCAATAACAAAATTTAATCTCAATACTTTGTTATATACCCTTTTGTTGGCAATGACAGAGGTCAAACATTTTTCTGTAAGTCTTCACAAGGTTTTCACACACTTTTGCTGGTATTTTGGCCCATTCCTCCAGGCAGATCTCCTCTAGAGCAGTAATGTTTTGGGGCTGTCGCTTGGCAACACTGATTTTCAACTCCCTCCAAAGATTTTCAATGAGGTTGAGATCTGGAGACTGGCTAAGCCACTCCAGGACCTTGAAATGCTTCATACGAAGCCACTCCTTCGTTGCCCGGACGGTATGTTTGGGATCATTGTCATGCTGAAAAACCCAGCAACGTTTCATCTTCAATGCCCTTGCCGATGGAAGGAGGTTTTCACTCAAAATATCAAGATACATGGCCCCATTCATTCTTTCGTTTACACGATCAGTCGTCCTGTCCCTTTTGCAGAAAAACACCCCAAATCATGATGTTTCCACCCCCCGCTTCACAGTGGGTAGGGTTTCTTTGGATGCACTCAGCATTCTTCCTCCTCAAAAACACACAGTTTGAGTTTTTTACCAAAAGTTCGATTTGGTTTCTCGGGACCATATGGCATTCTCCCAATCCTCGTCTGGATCATCCAAATGCTCTCTAGCAAACTTCAGACGTGCCTGGACATGTACTGGCTTAAGCAGGGGGACACGTCGGGCACTGCATGATTTGAGTCCCTGGCGGCGCAGTGTTTTACTGATGGTAGCCTTTGTTACTTTGCTCCTAGCTCTCTGTAGGTCATTCACTAGGTCCCCCCGTGTTGTTCTGGGATTTTTGCTTACAGTTCTTTTGATCATTTTGACCCCATGGGGTGAGATTTTGCGTGGAGCCCCAGATCGAGGGAGTTTATCAGTGGTCTTGTATGTCTTCCATATTCTAATAATTGCTCCCACAGTTGATTTCTTCACATCAAGCTGCTTACCTATTGCACATTCAGTCTTCCCAGCCTGGTGCAGGTCAACAATTTTGTTTCTGGTGTCCTTTGACAGCTCTTTGGTCTTGGCCATTGGTGGAGTTTGGAGTGTGACTGTTTGTGGACAGGTGTCTTTTATACTGAAACGAGTTCAAACAGATGCCATTAATACAGGTTACCAGTGGAGGACAGAGGAGCCTCTTTAAGAAGAAGTTACAGGTCTGTGAGAGAAATTTTTTTTCCCTTTTTTTAGGTGACCAAATACTTATTTTACCGATATTGACCATTAAATTCTTGAAAAATCCTACAATGGATTTTTCGCTGATTTTTTTTTTCCTCGATTTGTCTCTCATAGTTTGAGGTATACCTATGATGAGCAATTACAGGGCCTCTCCTCGAAGGAATCTTTTTAAGTGGGATAACTTCACATTGGGTGTCTGACAAATACTTTTTTGCCCACTTATACGCTATAACCATTGGTTCTAAATTCCATCCTCGCGTACCACCGTTCTGCATATTTTGAATGTCTCTCTTATTTAACACATCTGATTCAGATAACCAGCTTGTTAGAAGAGAGCTCTATGCATGAACTTTGTTCTGATTGACATGGTCACAGTGTTCATTACTCCCTGAGCATGGGAAATCCGTTGTAGTTTACTTCACTTCGTAACATTCATTTATGGATTTGCGCTATGCCACTGCCTGCAGTCTTCACACACATAATATACATCTGTAAATAAATACCCAAAATATAATCTGCTGTTCTGTAACAGGGTTATTGTAAAAAAAGCAGAGAAAAATCAGGAAAAAAATGTATTTTATCATTTTATAATAATAGTTTATTTAACTTAAAATACTGACATAAAATAATTAAAGAAAGCTAAAAAAAGCTACTAAATATACCAGATAACTTAAGACACTTTGCCTATCACTATGTTTGTCTGATCTACTTACTGCTGACAGACACAAATGGCTTCTGTATGGCAACGACTTTCCTAAACCTAATGCGAGAGCCTCTAGGGACCTCAGAAGTGGCTTATTTATTGAATCCAAGCCTGGTGTGGCCACAGACAAACTCAAACAGATGTCCTGACGGAGCCACTGCATGACTCTGCTTGCAAGGCAGATGTATTAATATTCCTCAGGCACACACTGCTCTGTCCCTGCTGTACAGATGCACGCTATCCTAACCCTAATTCAAATAGAGACAGAGTGTGGAGGTAAGGATCACGTCCAACTGGATTGGTCCGAGTCCCACAAGGTCACAGGGCTGGTATTCAGCAAAGCAGGCATATAAATTTAGCTTCATGAAAAGCCATGGATTATGTCTTGGGACTCTCAGATTTCGTCTTCAGGGGAGTGGTTTTGATGGCCACCCCTCAGGTGTTAAGAGGTGGGAGATATTTCAATCACACTGCACTCACTCACACCATCCTTCTCTGTTGCTTCTCCTCTCTGGAGACCCTCCGGCTGCACTGCATTCAACGGAGAGCTGGATTTTGGATTTATTATTAAGAACTGAGGCTTGAGGACTTAGGAGTGATGTGTGGGGTGTGAGAGAGACCTTTGAACTACGGACTAAACGCAGGATTCAGTGTGCAATAAATTGGAAGAAGTGTCATGGATGCATTAGCTTTAGAGGCAAAAGTGGCTAAGAGTGAAAGTGCTACTGCTCCAGCACCGGCACTCGCTAAACCCAGACCAAAACCCCCGAAAAAAACTAAACGGATTGTTTATTTTGAGGTGGAGATACTAGACATCAAAACCCGGGAAAAACTACTGCTTCTGGATAAGGTATGTGCTTTTTAATGTGTTTCAATGTGTAACAAAGGACAGACCGTTACTTGCAAACTGTGTCCCTGCTGGGAAAAACCCCCAGCTGAAACCAGCCTAAGCTGTTTGGCTGGTTTTAACAGTCAGATCTGGTTCAGCTGCTGTAGGGGGTTTTGACCATTCCTTGGTCAAGGTGGTCAGCTGGTCTTTGCTGGTCAGGACCAACCAGCTGAACAGCAGCTTCTGGAGACCAGCTAAAACCAGCTACTTCCAACTTAAACCAGCTAAGACCAGCCAAACAGCTTATGCTGGTTCTAGCTGTTTTTTCTTCTTTCAGGACACTTCGTTGCTGTCTTTATTTCTACGTATCTTAACACTATGTTACACTTTCACCTGACATAAACAGTATAAAGAATCATCTGTAATCATCATCAGTTATAGATGACAGATAGCTAACAGTAATGCGAGCACAACTAATGCACATGCTGTAACTTTGTAGTAATAAAGCGGCCACTACAGCGGTTTTTGACATGAGTCTTTTGCTTTTGGAATAGGAGTATCTCCTCCGAGCCTCCAGGAATTCTTATATGATATCCTTACGTAGACATGCATTCTAGCACAGAGTAAAACCTGATTTGCTGCATGAGCAAACGCCAAGATTACCTATAATATATATATTGATATATATATATTTTTGACCTGGACTACACAACCACTTCTAAGTCGCACAGATATTGTACAATAGCCAACATACTGTATAGGCAAAATTATTTGATTTTTCTTTTATCCAAAAAATCATTAGGATAGTAAAGGGGCATACACACACAGTTTCACCCAACTCATGTTAATCTTGAGTCCCTAAGATGTAACTCATCCTTCATAGCTCCAAAAAAGTCTTAGGTTTGATCATATTTATTAAATAACGAATACAGCTTTACTATCTCTCCGAAAGCAGATCTCCTGAGTGCGCTGTTTGGCGTAGCGAAGATTGACTAGCACGGCACTTGCCAACAAACACATTTGATGCCTTTCACTACCGTCTGCAGTTCTGAATCATGGCCGGGATCTTTTATAGCTGGAACTGCTCATTCTTTCAGTATCAAACGATGTGCAAACCGAGCGTCACAAACACACTTTTGAAACCTCCTTGCGCCCCCGAACACAAACTGTATCCACTGTTTACATAACGCTGGGTTCTTTAGGAAGCTGAACAAAGTTATCTTTCCCTTACAACCAAAAACACACTTCTTTGGAGACATTCTTCCCGAGCAAGTCCCTTGCAGCGCTGCCGCCGGAAGCGCGTTGATGGGCGCGATCTCGCTCTCACTCTGGTTGGCGCTCTTCCGGGAGAAATGCCCATATAAGGAGTTCCACCCTTGTCTACGTCATTAAGAGCCACGATCGAAAAAAACTCTCCGAAACTTGTACGAACCCAGAAGTAAGATTTTTGGCACAGAAATACTCTGTCATACGTCCAAATTGTTTTTTAAAACTTTGTCCATGCTTAGCATGAGAATCCAACTCTTTAACAGTGTAAACAACTCTGAATGCATGAAACAGTAGTGTACCTACCCCCCCCGCCCCTTCAGTAAAGTTCATGTTCCATTAAGATATTTAGTAAATTTCCAACTGTAAATATATCAACTTAATTTTTGATTAGTAATATGCATTGCTAAGAACTTCATTTGGACAACTTTAAAGGCGATTTTCTCAATATTTAGATTTTTTTTGTAACCTCAGATTCCAGGTTGCAATATTGTACGCGGCCCAATATGCCTATCCGACCCACCATACATCCTGAACGCTTAATTTATTCCAGCTTTCGATGATTTCATTCATCTCAATTTCAAAAAATTGACCCTTATGACTGGTTTTGTGGTCCAGGGTCAGTATATTCCATATGTATATTGTGTATTTACATATTTATGTATTATAATTGTAAAACAGAATGTGGATATTGAGCAGCTGTCTATCTTTCTGCAGGTAGAGCCAACAGCCACTATTTTGGACATTAAGTCTATGTTTCACAAATCAAGTAAGTTCAGCTCGGTGCTAAAGAAGCTATATGAAACCGCAAAGCCTTTCTTTAAATAGCTTTCTACAAGGAAGATGATAAGTTGATGACATAGAAATAATGGGTTTAGCAAAGTCTTACATGTCAGGCTTCAATTTTCACAGATCCACACTGGTATCCTGCCAGACAGTCTTTACGCCTGGACCCAAGTGAGTACATCTGCTTTATAATGCTTGTTAAAAACATATTTGACATACTTTAAACTTAGTAACAAATGAATAATTTGTTAATATTGTTTAATTATAACGTAACATTGAAACTAGCGACTTGCATGTAGTATTTATTTATTTTACTATAAATGTTATTATTTTATTATTATATTAAAATATATATTATATTACATCCTATTGAAACGAGTGCATGCAATGGTAACATTCTTATTTTATTTCACATTTTCACAGAAATGTTTTAGTTTCAAATTTAGTATCTGGACACTATGGTTGTCAAACATTAAAGAATCATGTTCATAGTTAATGAGATGAACTACATCTTCATACAGTTGATCTGAAATTGTAGCAAAAAAAAGGTTCAGACAAGTGAATTAAGTTGGTGTCCATATCCTTCTTTAAGCCACTATTTATGCGAAGAGAAAGTGAATGGTTGTGTTATATTGTTGATTTCAGAAGGAAAACCCTTAAGAGATGAGGAAATCCTTCAAGAGCTCCCTGTGGGAACCACCGCAACCTTCTACTTCAGAGACCTGGGAGCCCAGATTTCCTGGGGAACTGTGAGTGTTTTGCCCAACACACAAATAACAACTGAAACACGTGCAATCGTCACATATAGCAGGCCCCCATTGTCAAAAGATGCACAATTACTAGCATTTTACAATGGCTTTGAAGATAGCTCATCAGAATTTAGCTTCAGTATTATAATCTTCGTCTAATCTTTCACTGGTATGTTATAGGGAGTTTGGTTCGGCTGATGTAAAAAGTCAGGTCAGCGGCTGTACAGTGTGTGCACAGTCCTCTGGTTCAGTTTTCTCTCACCTCCCCACCACTCGATCCTCTTTCTCAGAACATGTAATCTCTCTGGCACCATTTCCCCACAGGTGTTGATCCCGTTCACCTTCTGCATGCGTAGCCCCCTTGCCCACTCCTGTCCTGACTCCCACGGGGCAGGGATGATGACAGCACATGGGAGGCATGCTCTATAAAATCGTAAATTTAACGTTAAAGACTGTAAAATTGTTACAGCAAAAACCTGTTGGTTAACTGTAAGTTCCCTTACTATATAGCTACAGTCAAAATCTGTGATAAATCTAATGAGACGTTTCATGTTATTTTACAGTAAAATATTGTTAAATCTTTACTGTTTAGAAGTGAAAAAGAACAAGTCATCTAAAAAAACATAAACTGACATTCCCAGAATTCCCTGTGTGACACATTTGATGGTTTTTCATTGAAATTAGTGTTTTTGTCAGTTATGTACATTTAGGGTTTTATGTTACATCATATGCTGTTAAATTGATTGTTTGTTGCATTATTTTAGCGTCATGTTTGTTATCATGATGGTGTTTTGTGTGTTTGACACTGTGTGTGTCTTCAATATCTTGTGAAAAGCTGTTTGGTGATAGCGTTGAATTCACAGGTTGGCTTTTCTTTAGGTGTTCTTTAGATGTTTTCTGTGTTTTTATGGTAGTTGTCAGTATATTATAAAAGTGGAAAACGGATTTGATTGATTTGGTGTATTTCCAGTTTAAAAAAACACTTTTTTTTCTCCTGCAGTCAACTATACAGTTTCTTACGTAACTTTAATTCAACTTGTAAAAATGTAAAATGTTGCTATTATTTATTTTTTTACAGGAAAGTTGTGGCAACCACAACTGCCATTTTTTACCGCAAATTTCACACACACATATCATTTTTTTGTTCCCCCAGTGTAGGGCCTTAATTGGAGTCAGAAAGAACTGTCAACATGAATCAAAATCAGTTGCGTTTACTTTCTTATTGTGCATAATTCGTCAGTGCACAATATTTGAAACATTTGCCTTTGCAACACCCCATTTTCACCATCCAGTCAGTGGATAAAATTGAGTCCTAATCTACATTTTTCTTCCTGAATATCTTTTTTCACACACAACAAATTTCAGCTAATTTTGTATTCTCATTTGCTCAAATAGCAAAAGAAAAAAATCCATGATAGCATTTCTATGACTTTACAAAATAGAACAAAAATATTGAGAGCTTGATTATGAAGGTCAGAAGAGAGAAAGATGTCAAATGTGCCATCAATATCTCAGTTATTGTATTAGAAAAACTCGTGCAGCAGTGTTAACTAGGTTTCTGTAGTATGGTGTTATTAATGTACATTACATTAAAAAAAATAAAATATAAATAACTTTGCAAGATTTGCAATCTTAACTGTGGAAATGCATCTTCACAGTTTGTGAAAAGGGCCCATTCATCTGTGCATGATCTATGAAATAAAAAACGTTTGTCTTTGCCCAATTTTCACCATCCAGTCACTAGATAAAATCAAGTATTGATCTACATTTTTCTTCCTGAATATCCTGTTTCACATTCCAGAATTAAAATCTGTTTGTGAACATGTGTTTGCAGGTGTTCCTGATCGAGTGCATTGGACCACTTGTCATATATCTGCTGTTTTATTTTCGACTGCCTTTAATCTACGCTCCCAAGTACGAGTTCACCGACAGCAAGCATTTGGTTGTGCAGTAAGTATCATGAAGAACACTGCCATCAGATGTGATTTTCCTTTTAGTCTGTTGGATTCAGTGTCACCTAACAGCTGACTTACTGGCCAACCAAGATACTGGCCCAGAAGTGTATTTTGGGAATTATGTTGAAAAGCAAATTGTATTTACTCATCTGGTATTAAACTGAACTGTCTGCTCTTCACAGTATTGCCTGTGTGTGTCATTCCTTCCACTACATGAAGCGAATCGTGGAGACGTTGTTCGTCCATCGCTTATCTCACAGCACCATGCCACTGCGCAACATTTTTAAAGTGAGGACGCCTCGCAAGAGTGTGTGTTTTTTAGTTTAATTTATATGTATATACATAGCGTTCACAAGTTTGGGGTTGATACAATTTTATGTTTTTGAAAAAAGTCTTATACTCGCCTACAATTCATATTGTGTACACAACATTAATATTGTGAAACATTATTAAAATGTAAAAATTAACTTCTATTTGGATATTTTTTTAAATGTAGTTTATTCCTGTGATGCAAAGCTGCATTTTCAGCATCATTACTCCAGTCTTCAGTGTCACATGATCCTTCAGAAATCATTCTGATATACTGAAACTTTTGAACTGTAGTGTGTTTGTTTTGACTTAAGTGAAACATATTTGAATACATTTACTTTTACAGACAGTTTACTTATTTAAATCCAGTGTGTGACTGATACATGTTAGGATTTGTTTTGCTTTTTTATCATTTCCAGTTATGAAATAAAAAAATCGTTTTTATGTGGCTTGGACCTTCGAGGTCATCTATACTCCTAAATGAGACCGATAACATTAAGCATGGAGGAAATGTCACTTTATGAAGATTAGATCATGCCTTCAATACAGTCGACAAAAATGCTGAATAAAAGGAATAATCACTGAATTTACAGTTATTTTATATATTGCAAACAGGAAGTCTGTAAATCACATGTGACTGTTTCTTCAACAGAACTGTTCCTATCACTGGTGCTTTGCTGCATGGATGGCTTATTACATCAATCACCCTCTTTACACACCGCCATGTATGTTATATTCATTTCATTCATTCCCTTTATTTAACCAGGTTAACATGGATGTTAAATGCACTGAACTGTCTGTTTCCGTGCAGATTATGGGGAGAAGCAGGTGAAGGCAGCGCTGGCAATCTTTCTAGTAAGCACTTTAACTGCACTGACTTCTGTCATGTGTCATGTATTTGTCTCATCAGCGTTCTTTACTAACTGATTTGTGATTTTTGCAGTTCTGTCAACTTGGCAGCTTCTCGATTCACATGGCTCTGAGTAATCTCAAACTACCTAGTAAGATCGATTAAATAAATCACAAATCTCAAGTCAGCCACTCTGGTTTTGTTCATGTAACGCATTAAATTGTTCTTTATGAAGGTTGCAAGATTAAGAAGATTCCTTATCCAACCAAGAATCCTTTTACATGGATATTTGCACTTGTTTCATGTCCAAACTACACATATGAGGTGAGACCCATGGCTGATTGCATTGTGAGTGATTCCATGTCTTTATAGAGTTTTGTGGTGATTATGTATTCTTGTAGGCCAACCCTTAAGTTGACATCTGTCTGGTTCTCTCTCTCAAAAAAAAACAAAACCCACTGGGATTTTTTCCATTGGTTTTTGGATTAGGCTACTGCAGAAAATATTGATCATGATTC
This sequence comes from Sinocyclocheilus anophthalmus, assembly GCA_018155175.1. Lineage (NCBI taxonomy): Eukaryota > Metazoa > Chordata > Actinopteri > Cypriniformes > Cyprinidae > Sinocyclocheilus > Sinocyclocheilus anophthalmus. The sequence goes on from JADLZN010003499.1 coordinate 267,381, forward strand.
TAACACATTTTGTTCATCATGATAATCCTCACAAATGAACACAGATTTTCTGAAATTTAAATCTCACTCAGTCACAAAGAAAAAGCTAACATAGCATAATGAACAGCAGCAATGGTTCACATGACTCAGCGTCATTACATTAATGAAAGTTTCCCTAAAAAGAATAGTTGGGTGAAACGTACTCACCCTCAAGCATCCAAGATGTAGATGAGTTTGTTTCTTCATCTGAACAGATTTGGAAAAATGTAGCATTACGTAACTTGCTCACCAATGGATCCTCTGCAGTGAATGGGTGCCGTCAGAATGAGAGTCCACACAGCTGATAAAACAAAACAAAATCAACCGGTTATTTAAAAACATTTCCCTGAACGTTTGATGTAATATTTTTGCAAGTGATTGCGATTATAAACATATGAGGTCTGTAAGTGACTATATGATTACGTGGAATTTTTTTTATTTCCGTGGCCCCCCCCTTCTTGCATACGTCTAAAGGTCTGTATGATTTTGTTGACAGTTACTTACCATAAAATACTAGGTTTGGCAGACATTTAGGACTGCAATTTCACATACTGTTTCTTTCTTCTTTTCTTCTCTGAAAAAGCAACGCGTAGGTCCCGTGTTCTACTGTGAAATGTCTTTCTGTGTCGAATTTCTGTCTTTTGTTTTGCTCTGTTTGATTCCCCACCTGCCAATTCACCCACTCGTATTCGACATATACATATAAAATAGATACATTAACTAAATAGGTTTTTTACAGGTAAATTTGCTATTAAAGTAACTTAAACCCCCTTTTTATCTACATTCCGCCATAAACTGTATTACCCGTAATTTCAGATGACAGCAAGTGACGTGCTACTCGGATCTGTTCACGTCCTTGGACATCCGAATACGGTCTACACTGAGACCCGAGACCCGTCTGTTTAACATTGTTTGTAATACCCGAGTCGATCGGTCTCGGAGAACACCCAGCCGTTATCAGTCAGTCAGGGGCGCTAAAAATGTTTTGTAACTTCAACTTGTAACATTGTATTCTAAAGTGTGAGTCGGTAATTTGAAATATGTGGGGTAAAAAATTAAAACACTCGCGACGTCATCAGAAGCAGGGTGGGTGGAGTTAATGCACACGCACTGTGATAATGGATACCTTTATGAGTGATGCGAGTTATTATTGATTTTTTTTTTAAATAATATTATGAATGAACTGTCTTGTTGTTATATCTAAAATTTTTCTCAGACTCGGCTCAGAGAGCACAGAGATTATAGCAAATAAGTAAAGCTAACGTCAGCTGCCATGGCACTGGACGAGCAATCGTTGTTATAATCCAAATGGGCAAACAGTCTAATTTATTATGCAAGTTGACTCGAGATACAAAAATGCAAAACTGCAAAGTCGCATCTGTCATCAGTCACCGTGACAGCAAGTGGACTTTTAAAACTGGAATAATGAGTGCATTACGCATTTCAATTGGCAAGAGAGAAATAACACAGATGGATTTGTTGCATCACATTCAGGTACAGGGATAAGGCTTCTTCATAGGTAAACAAAAAGTTGAATTTCCGCAACTTGTTTTATCTACAACAATTTGCTGTGTAAGCCTATGTGCCCATCAGGTCCAGTCGTCCTGTCCTCCCGGCCGGTTTCGTGTCGCATCTTTCATATAATTGAACGGTCCTGCGTCTGTCTGGTATAACATTTTTGACATTCTCGTTCGTCACGGCCCGTTCCACTTTCAAATATAACGTGTCCGGGTCAGTTCATTGTAGCACCTTAGTATAGTACAAAATATTTTGGACCCGTGTAGACCTCTACTCCGAATTATGCTTTTCTATGGCAACACTATCATCGTCTAAACAGAGCCTGCGGTGGTCAGGTGGTACAGCGGTCACGTAGTACAAGTCGTAGCTCTCTAAACTCAAGTTCACAAGTTCTAATTACGAGTTTCACCAGGACCTGAACGCTTTTTACAAATTGGAATCTAGTAATTAAGGGAATTCCCTTTAACGCTTTTTCATTTGTGTTTGTAGTTCTGAACTGAATCCTTCGCCGAAGCGCAATGGATTGTGGGCGATATTAGCCATTAGAGTGTGCACGGATCCACACTACAAAAATCTACCTGAAATAGTAGACCATCCGGGGAATTTTGGCATACTCTTTTCAACATAGTATGCTTTGGGACACACTTATTCTAGTATGAACATTGGGACAATTTTGAATTTGGACTGCAGAACCATTTAATTGCTAGCGGTCAATATTTACTGCGAAGGCAGCTTCTGTACTCCCCTTAGCCACTTGTTAGCAACTGTAATTTATTCAAGACAAAACTTTTTAAAAAATCACAAGGGGATGTAACTGATGTATTTTAGGTCATGGAATAAACCATGAAAATATCTTGAGCTTATGTGAACAGACCTCATTTCAGGCATTTCACACAAAAAAACATTGATTTTGGGACAGTGGAACCAGAAGAGCTAAAATTTCCAGATTTTGGCCTACAAAGTATGTCATCCCTGCAGCACTCTGTAGACCTCCTTGACAAGTATGTGTCCTGTGTGAACAAACAATGAAATGCTGACCCCTACTGGTCACATTGAGTAAATAACAGACACTAAAGCTGCCCTGTGGTTGCTGTACTTCTGTAGCTGGGATCTTGGCTCGGATTCACACTCATGACCCAGTGTGTCCCCGTGTTGTTCTTCACTGTGGTGGGATTCATACAGATGACCGTCTGGGCCAAAGGAAAGCATCGCAGCTACCTGAAGGAGTTCAAAGAGTATCCCACACTGCGCTCCCCTATCCTACCATTCATCCTGTAGCAGGAAAATACAACACTAAAAATAAGATCAACAGAACAAATATAAGTCAGCGTTCACTAGATAATATATATAAAGCAGTCTTCATATATTTAATGTATGAGAATAGCCAGTAAATTAATGCTACGTAATGCATTTGGCAAGTAAAGCCATTCTACTATTTTATAATAATAATTAATCCTTAAAAAAAATTATATTTTTTTGTTCCTTACATGATACAAAATTATCCCCTTTAAGAATAAAATATATACATTACAGAAAAAGTACCACACCTAGTAAAAAAGTGATTCATTGTTTTTGTCTGAGATCTTCAGTCTTGGTGAGATGTAATAAAGGCAATTCTTTTCCTTTGAGTAACTATAACACACTCTATTTTTCCTTTCTTCGAAAATGACTAAAGCCAATTTGTACGTAGCAGATATTCTGACTGATGTATTTCCAAGTAATGCATCTAACATGTCAACAATGTTATGCTATTGTCGTCTTAAGGCATACCCTATGGTAATTTTTATGATATTGGCTTGGATGATATGATATTTTGCATAAGAAATTAAGTTTGGTATTCATTCTTGCTGAATAAAAGTATTAATTAAAAAAAAATCTTACTGACATCAAACTTTTAAACTGTAGTGTAATTTCTTTTTTGATTCAGTCAACTATGCTTTCTATCTCACTATGAACGCCAATATGAGCGCTTCAGTCAAAGTAAATGTACTGGCTGTGCAGTGCTGGAATCAAAGCATCAGTAACTCACTTCATATCTCTGCTTGGCAGGCAAAATGCATAACAGAAAAGATTGATGCAGATTCTGAAACTGGAATTTATTTCCTAACATTGCATGTCCATTTCAAGACTGCAGTAAAACATCGCTGAACATCGAACATTTAATTGGACAAGAACAAGGTTTATATAATATTGCGACACTATAAATCATATCTGACAAAAACAGAAGGAAAAAACACTGGTGAATGAAAAGCTCCACCGTAGAAAGAAAAAAAAACACTTCCACTAAGACGAATGGTACCGTCCGCCCTGTGACGGATGGATTGAAGGACACCGACAGAACAGAAGAACAGACTGCAGGGCTGAATCATGCGGCATGTCCTCACACAGAAGAAGAGAAGATAAACTGCGGAGGATTGTGCACATCAAGTCTTAAAGAGTTAACGTTTCCCCTCATTTTGTGGCCAGCTCTCTGAGCCAGGAGAATTTCAGTCTGTTTTCGCTGAAAACACAAGCACTATGAGAAGAGACGGCTGTCGTCCTGAAAGTGGCTTCTCTGCAGCACCTTCACATGATTCTCATAGATTTTAAGTGCAGGGCCGAGTCTGATCGACAGACCAGTCAACACGTCACTGCGCTGCATCAGCAGTAAGGACTTCCCATCTATTTCCTGTTTAAAGTAAAGATATATCGGTATATATATAGGTAAGGACACAAAAAAAATTGATCAGAAGTGAGGGTAAAGACAAAAGATTTCGATTTCAAATAAATGCTGTTCTTTTGAACTTTCTATTCATCAAAGAATCCTGAAAAAAAAGTAGTGTCACGGTTTCCACAAAAATATAAAGCAGAGAACAACTGTTTTCATCATTGATAATAATTGCTTTAGCAGCAAATCAGCATATCAGCAATGATTTCTCAATCACTGGTGCACATTTTAGATTTTCTTAGCCAAATTATTCACATAATTATGGTCATATGATTTTAAGTAATGTCTATTGATAAAAGTAGTTAAGTATCACAAGGTTTGTTTGAAATCACCATATAACGCTTTTGTTTTTTTGGAGGACAAAAAAAGTGACCCTTTTTGTCAGACAAGTTCTGTTTCCAAAAACTACTCTAAAAGCTCAGGAAGTTGGATTTCCTTATTTTTGGTGAAAAATATGTCCAGAATAAAGTGATATTTTCATTATTATGTGTACAGATGTTTTGCTTTTGAGGGGTGCTTGTAATTCCCATTATTGTATTCCTATTGTTGTTTTCCCAATGGTGACTGTTATTGCAGAAATGCTTTTTAAAATTATTATTATTTAGTGCTGTCAAACGATTAATCGCATCCAAAATAAGTTTTAATGTGCATGACATATCTGTGTGTACTGTGTATATTTATTATATAAATACAAACACATATATATATATATATAAAATATAATAATATAAATATATACATGTATATACTTGTAAATATTTTCAATATATATACTGTATGTGTGTGTATTTGTATATACTTAATATATATACACAGTACACACTCATATATTGTGTAAACAAAAACTTTTTATTTTGGATGCAATTAATCGCTTAACAGCACTAATTATATTATATTTAGTAGTATTATTAAAGTGTTTCCGTACCTTGAATTCTCTCAGATTTTCCATTCATTTCAGACTCGTGAATTAGAATTTTTTTTTTTTAATCACTTCTGGAAATGGCAGGTGTCAATATGGCAAGAGCTGAGCATAACTAAAAATATATAGTCACTACATTCATTTGATTAATTTCCATTAACTTTACCTGGCCTGGAAATAACAATTTAAAACGTCCTGACAATTGTTTTTCCAGGGCCGTGGGAAGCCTAAAAGCAGCATCAATTAAAGAAATGTCTTGCACATTATTTTATTTGCATGAAAATATGAAAATAACATCTTTAGCATGGTAAAATTAAGATTTCATTTTCAAAATCATTTTTTATGTGTTTTTATTTGGGCTTTGTGTTCAAATGAAAAAAAAAAAGATGTGAAATCGCTGTGCTACACCAATTCTTTGGGTGCATAGATCAATAAAAATCGGAATGATTTCAAATGAAAAAAGCAGGATCTGCACTCACTAGCATACTTCCTAATAATTTGTAGATTTTTTAAAAATTATACAAAAAGCACAAATGGATCAACAGACTTTGGGTTAAAATATGGCAAGACAGGCTTGGTTAACTACAGTACTAACCTGTGTCCTGAAAGCCAGCGCCTGCTCGGGGAAACCCACAGACGTGAAGTAACTGGCCACATCGGCCACGCTCCAAAGCAAAGGGTCCTGCCCCATTTCTGTCTTTACCACATCACTGAGAGTGAACAAAAACAGATTAAACCCTCAAAGTTTAAGAGCAACTCGGACTAGACCTTTTTTCATATCACATCAACAACATATAATCCAGTGGTGTGATTTTGACGGCATATTGCAAAGTGATTGATCAAATTAGTTATTCTGTTTGATGCCACAGAAATGACACTCTACAACTTTAAGTCTCAATTTTTTTGTGTTTATTACCAAAGATACAAAGACAAATTTGGCTTTTACTCACTTTCCATTATTCATCCCTCCACTGTTAACGGTTTCTTCCTCTGTTGTGCTTTTGGCGCACATTTCACCTGTGAAAGCACAGTTTCGAATACAAAATTAGCATCCAACGAGTTGACAGATACGGCGTGAAATTTAAAGAGCACAGGCAGAATCCTCACCCTCCTCAACAGGATCAGACCCAGCGTGAGGCCCTCCATCTGACATCACCTCCTCATCCTGATGACAGACAGACACAATATGACACAGAGGAACACGACAGATGTGCTGGGATTGGAAGCGCAGGGTGGACATGCTTACCGGCGTGGCTGTGCAGTCTGACAGCAGCGGATCAGGGGTGAGCGCGCTCTCCTCCTCAGCCTGAAGAGTGGAGAGACAGATGGCCGCTGGCTGCTGCATGAGCGCCACAGATCCTGTGGGTCACAATGACAGATACTGCCAACTCAAATCTCTGTAGGCTGATGTCTTGCACATCTAGCGACTGTTTTTGCCGAAATCGTGGCTTCTTCTGATGGAGGTCTGTCATTATCAACAATTATTAAACTATCCAACTCCTTGACATGCATTGCAATGCCTGAATTTGGCAGAAAGTGAACGAAATAAGAACAGGAATTGTAACACACTGATGGATGCAATAACTTTACACTGTCGAATTGTGTTTTTGTATGTTTGTCTATTCAGGCTTCAGTGAGAAAAAGATGTATATTCAAGAAAGACAGATTGGTGTGCCTCTACTTGCTTATTTTATATAAATATATAAGTGTAGGAGAGCTCCAGGAAAAAATATTTGGTTACACAATCATCATGGAACATCTGCGACGACAGGGAAAAATAAGTTACGCTTCAAAGCTCTTTCACAAAAATAAATAAATAAGGAGGTCACTGGTAAAATATATTGCAATATTTAAAATTTTATATACTGCAAAAACATCCATACTTTTAAATGGCCCTTGAGTTCTTGAGTTGATTCTTAAGTAAACAAACAAAAAAGCAAATTCAACAATTTTGTGTTGCATTATTTGTGGCAGCTTGCATTTCTGTCTTATTTCTACAATTTTTACATTTAAAAAAAAAACTCAACCTGAGGAGGGAGTCAATATTAGCGAATCAAAATCCTTAATTCTGAGCCCAAATAAATTAATCGCTACGTGTTCAACTGTCCTGCCAGTCTGCCACTGCTTTGCAGTACATTTTCTAGTTCTCATAATGCTTGATCTCACCAATAGATTTACAAAAGTACATTATTTTACTAGATATGCATGTTTTTAATATTTCAAATGAATGCAATATGCAAGCTGTAAAAGGTTGCAAAAACAATATTAGAAATTAGGGCAGGACCACAACAGATAAATTGATAAATCTGGAATAATAAATAAATAAAATAATATAATCCCAATTTGCATATTATGTAATGATTATCAGTGGGTTTTCACTGCAAAAAGAAATTCAGTCATTTTGGAAAATCAAAGAAAGGTTGGTTAAATCCTGATGTGTCTGCTAAACAGCATAGTTACAATATCTACCACAGGGGAGAACGAAACTACACTAACAAGCCAAACCTTGACCCCTTGGATTCACCTGATCAGACTCCCTCTGATTCTCAAACAATTACATAAACTGAAAAAGTCCACCTGAGGCTGCCAGGACCACAGTAAAACCATTCAATGCTAACATGTTAACTTGTAGATCGCTGGTTAAGTACAGTTTCAAAAGACCTCTTTAACTCATTTATTTGAATTACTATCTCGATTTAAATGCTGGTTTGTTTGGCATTTTTTATCTTGAGAAGTTACTTCAAAAAGATAACCAACAGGACTTGAGTACCTGTGTCCTGCTGGGCTGCTGGCTGTATGTGCTCAGGTAGGATGTAGGTGCTGTCGGCGTCCTGCCTCAGAGCATCATGGGTAGGAGAGTTCTTTGAGGATGTGGGTGAGGGAACAGGCTGACTGGCGTTACTGCTGGTGATGGGACTCATGCTGATGCCCGAGTCAGCGGTGCTCTGAGCGCACATGGCATCCAGACTGCTCTCATCCCCCTCCTCATCCATACTGCTGTCCATTCCTGCTGTCGTGGACATCTCGTCCTATAAAGATCGCAGCATTATTATTTATCATCATCATCATTTTTAGACAGGTGCTTTGATCACTGCCAGTCCTGCATAAAAAACCTGAGGAATCAACTAAATGCACCACACGTGTGCCATTTGAAACGGTGTTTCTACAGTTTTATGAGACTTCATGTATCACCATTTCCTCAAAAATATTAATTAGCACAACTGTTTTCAACATTAATAAGCAGAAAAATGTTTCTTGAGCATCAAATCAGCATATTAGAATGATTTCTGAAAGATCACGTGACTGGATGAGAAAATTATAATATATTTGTGATCAAAATAAATGCAGCCTTGGTGAGCATAAAAAACTTTTTTCAAAAACATTAAAAAAAAAAATCTTACCCCAAACGTTTGAACTGTGTTGGGTCCCCAAACGTTTGAACGGTAGTGTATAAATAATTATACATTGCTTTTAAAAGAATACTGAACATTTCCCTAAATATAAACTAGATTAAAACCTTGTTACTTTGATTTGGAGCGGCGTATTTCTATAAGTCAAAAGTCCAAAATTGCAATCAATCATCTAATTTTAAATTTGTATCATTTTTGTGAATTTATCCTTTAAACTGACATTCAAGTCCAGTCTTAGTTTTTCACTATTAAATGACTGAACACAAGAAGAATGACTGGGTCAACTCTAGAATGAAGGCAGATTCTGAATGCTTGAATCTGAAATGTTGAACTGTGTTCTCGGGGCAAAGGAGGTTTTACATAAATGTCTCCATTTTTCTTGGGCCAAGTTGTTGTGTGTTTTAAACGCTGCAGTTTTTCATTTGCTATGTTATCCCTTTTTGTTTCACAAACTGTTTTGTGTTTCCTAACTGTTTAACGGTTTATATTTTTCTGAAGTAATAAACTATGTAATGGGCAAGACTCCCATTATGTCAACTTAACCCATGTAGTGTGCCACCGCCAACATGCCCTGCTCCTGCTTCACTGAACTCAACTGTCCTGGGCTCTAATGCTGGAAATGTTCAACAGCCCAGCAATACTTTCACTAAAAAGCATGACGAATAAGAAAACATCTATTAGCACGCATACAGGGGTCTTAAACAGGACTTCATGATGATTAGCAATGCTAGAATGTAGCAGTATTTTACATTTAAACGAACAGATATCGACTACCGCACTTAGTGTTTATGCTCAATCCGTCGCACTGTAAAATCGGATTATGGTCGCCTCGAGCTTCAGTATCTGGAGGCCGCGCGCGCAGTTTATTCAGACAGGAGTGAGCCAGAAACTCCTCTTCGCTTGGTTTCTTTCGCACGCTTTGAACGCTGGTTTCGGTTGGCACGATGGTGTCAGGAACGTTACTAACAGTAGGGAACACATCGAAATAATGTATTCATACAGTATGAGGGACAATACGGAGAGACTTAGCTGAACTCGGACTCGCGGTTCATCAGCGCGCCCTGAGAGATAAGCGGGCGGGCTCATGAATATTAATTACGTGAGGAACGTCAGCGCCCTGAGAGTGAAGCGTGTTGAGTTCATGTATATTAATGAGGCACGCCACTGGCGAACTTCACGCAGCCTAGTTAATATTCATGAACCCGCCCCGCTTCGCTCCGAGGCGCGCTGCCTGCCTGTCTGAGACAAGCGCGTCCCAAAGCAAGCCCATGTTAAACGTGGCTAAAGCCGACATTTTCTCCACACAAAAAAAAATCACATCTGAAAACTTACGTTCACCTTTGTTCACCCGCGATTAATAAGCACGGCAAGTTCACGAGCCCCACTAACGACTTAGTTCGCACTTCGCGCGCACGTATAAAGGATCATCTAGCAGCCCGTCTAACGACTTGCGCTTCGATGATCCTTATAAATGGTCGTATTGGCTCGGTCACGACGCGCACAAGCGCAGAAAAAAAAAAAACAGTCTCTCGCCAGTAAACGGTCGCTAACGCAATCGTCTCCAGTGTCGCTCTTTGTGCGAAATGCGTCAGTCGGCTGATCCGTGATGTTTTGGTGACTTTCCCCCGCTGTTACCGGAGTTACCGGACTCATCCAGCGCACACAAAAACGCGCTCTGACAGATTTCGACCTCGCAGATCAAGCGCTTCCATTGTTGGCGATGTTCCGACGCTCGTGAGGGCTCGTGCCGCTCCCCGTCTGCGCGAGTGCACTTGCTTTCATGTTGCATTCGCCAGAACACTTCAACTCGTGATAAAAACACCTATACTTGACATTTCGCGTCTCGTTTTAGCCGCTTGCTTGGTGCACTTACTTCCATATCCTCCATGTGATCCTCATCCACGGGACCCAGAGCGCTGTCGCCGGTGCTCCAGTCCGCGAGAGAAGGCTGTTTCGCCGCACACTTGCTCTGCTCGGGTTTTCTCCTGCCTCGTAGCACCTTTGCCGCGTTGCGATAGGAAACCGAGCCTTTATAGTTGACTTTCAGCACCGTTTGCTCCTCTATCAGTTTCTCTAGTTCTGACCGGGTTCGGTCCCAGTCCGAGCCGTGTCGTCTTTTGACCATCCTGCAAATTCTGTCCAGGTCCGGTCGCGCTTTCCTCGACCTCAGGGAGTCTATGGAGCCCAGGATCCATTCACGGTACGGCTCAGACATTACTCCTAATGGGCTTCAAGCTTGATAGAGTAGATGAAGGGCGTCAGTGTTGCCTTCGACGTGACGCTCGCAGTCTTTCGAGCCGCGGCGCGAGTGCGCTGGAGAGAAAGAGGGAAAAACGGAAACATACTGTACGCGTGCGTTGATCATTTATTGAGCGCTTTTAAGGTGGAGTGCGCGAGATGCGCGGCCCGCCACTAGTAGGAGATTTAAGGAGGCGTCGCTCGGTTGCACGTTTCCGTGCCGCTTAAATGGCTATTTTGGAATACAATACTAGCATGCTGCATTCGTTTTTTTAAGTAACACGTGAAGTCGTCCGCATTATACAATGGTAAACATTTCATTTACATTCCTTGTTTAATCCAGACACTTATTTTGGAATTAAAATGTTATAAAAAACGGTCATTTTTGCCAATCAAATGATTAGTCGAAAGGGAAATGCGCTAAGTGGAATATTAGCTACGTACGGCGTACTACATAGTATATACTGTGTACAGTATATACCATGTAGTATACAGTACATAGTTAGAAACACGAGGCGTTATTCAACAATACACACTTCAAACAGCAGTATGCTGAGCTCATTGTGCTTCGTTTAATCAGGCCAGAAAAAATATCAGAATAGTTTGTTAGTCTTCTTAAATAGCTTTTTTTTTTTTAAAGGAACACTCCACTATTTTTGTTTTGAAATACGGCTCTTTTCCACCCGCCCTAGAGTTTAAAAACAGTTGATTTTAATTAAGCCGTTTTTGCAATCCATTCCCATGACTGATCTCTGGGTCTGGCGGTAGCACTTTTAGCTGTAGCTTAGCATAGAGTTCAGTTTGAATCTTGATTAGCTACCGTTTATCCTTTCCCTTATTTTTGCCTAGCTGGGGACTATTTTCAGGCACTACGTAATATCATTGCGCCTGCTGCACCCATGGTACGGCCATGGAATGAGAGTATAGTTCCTAGCCATATCGGCCTAGAAAATCGCAACTTTTCATTTTCCGTCGGTCTTAGTACACGTTGTAACTACAGAAGTGTTAAGTTTTAAATAGAAAAAATATCGAAACTCTTTGGTCATTTTTGAGCGCGTTTGCTTCTACACCTTTCTCCTCTCTTCTATTCAGATTCAATGATCTATGCTAAGCTACAGCTAAAGGTGCTACCACCAGACTCGGAGATCGGCTGAATGGATTCGAAAAGAGTAAAACTCAACTGTTTACCTCCAGGGGAGTTGGAAAATGAGCCTATTTTCAAAAATGGTGGAGTGTTCCTTACGTTATCCTTATACCGCATCTTATTTGCAGTCCAATCAATTGTTAAGAAAAAATAAAACTCCTTGTGGCATTTCACAGTACTTATCCTCTAGTTTCTCGAGCGCTTTGCGTTGTGGGATACAGTATTGTGCAATGTGTTTCACATTTTATTAAATGTAGTACGTCATCTCAAGGAGATTTAGAATAAATTTCATGCATCTCCAAAAGAACTTGTCCAGCTTGTGCAGGTCCAACCCGAAATTCATGATAAGTGATCCGTCATCATTGCTCGTGGATGCTCCGACAAACTTTTATTTATTTTTTAGATAAAACGTCATGTGACTAATGACTAGATTCTCCATCCTTTTACAGGAAAATTGTCATGGCAACACAGAAACCTTCAAATACAAATCAGGCATTGGTTAAAAAGTATATATATATCATGTCCTGTGACAGATATAAAATAAATAAAAATTCGGAACAATAACATTTAAGACGGCACCACATTCTTGTCATTTTAACATTTAAAACTTTATTGGAATGATACATGTTGCAAAATATTATTCTGTGTATTTATTTTTTTTTAACATACTCGATGTGTCCTACGGGTATCCGTCAACTTCTCCAGAAGGTAAAATAATTAAGACTGTTAAAGGCAGAGAATATACAGTATTGTTTCCCGAGAAGGTACAATAGACTACACCATCACCATACCCATGTCGGGAGGAAAGAGACTCCTGTTATTGAAAATACACTTAGAAAATATGCAAAAGTAAATCAAATGTTTTCTTCATGATTTTTTTTTTAAAAAGCAAATAGAAGAGTGTCGGAAACTGGATGTGTTCAAAGGCAAACTGTATCATGGACTGATGCGCGCGCGCACAAAAAAAAAGATGACTGACAATGTGAATAAACAGATGAGTGGGAGACTGAAGGATGTGTGACACCCATGTATTTGAAAGGAAGGGACGGGACCCAGAGATAGAGGGACGACATATGAATACCGCCAAAAATGTCATATTTCCATGCTCTGACAAAAAAAAGGTGTAATGAAAGATGCATTTGAGCCATAATTTCCCAAAAGTCACTGTTGCTTTTAACAGAACCCTTCCATAGTCCCTTCCACGTTCAAGCTCAAAGACGAGGGGGAAAAAACTCATGCGAAAGCCAACCTGTACATTATAACTCAGTGCAACAGTTGAGGATAGTCTTCCGTTGCTTCTAGCGTCACAAGACCAGCGCAGTAATCAAAACGTACAGACGCATTCTTTAAACACTGATTGTTTTGTTTTCCAGCTATTCAAACCAAGCCATGGAGCCGTTTCTCCTGTTTTTACACCCATTTTATGACAAAGTCTCCAGAAATGGGGCGAGCAAATGTCCCAGCAATCGCTAGGCATGCAGGAAGAAGTGTGAGGGAGAGAAAATCTAAACCTACCATGTTTTGTGAACTATAAACTCCTGCCCTTTGCTCGTTTATGTTTCTAAAGCTACATCAGCACCCGAATGATCAAAAACGGACCCAATTTGGTCTGTTTTGGCTGTGAATCTGGCAGGCTACAGTGACATAACATTTCCTGAGAGGAAAATGAACAGTAATTTGATCTCATACTGCAATTTAAATGGCATCACAGCCATTCAGTGTCCAATAGATACTTCCGATATTAAAAGAGTTGCTTGAAATACCAATTTTATTCTGGCACCAATCTGTTGTTTGCAAAATTAAGTTACATTACTCATCATAACAAGCGGAAATAACAAACCAAAACAAACAAACCATAAATCGATTTTGCATGATTTTGAAATCGGCACCTAACGAACAGCTGAAGGACTGAGCTTTAAGCGATGGTGTGCATCTCAGTTTTAAAGGAGAACCGTGTCAATTCTGTGCCACTAACAGCAGCAAAATCCCCAAAATAATGACTTTTATCAATTCTAATATATTATGTCCTTTCTGTTACTCAAACAGAGTGCGGTTCAATTTGGTGCCACTATTTGCACAGAAGTTACACTTGACCTTTAAAATCGAATAAAACATTCACCAAATGTGCAACTTTAGAAGTATAACAAAATAAAATCTTTGCAACACACTACGCATTACTGCACACTTCTGGAAACTAAAAAACAACAACAACAAAAAACATGGGGACGTTTGCTTTTAGATTGTCTTGCATCCTACAAAGTTATAGAGCAAGATAAGCGAACAAATTTTGATCAGTTCACTGGACGATATTTCAACAGGCCGAGCTTCACTAACTGGTCAATATCTTAACAACACACAATAAAGTCTACATGAACAACAAGCTTATTTAAAAGCAGAAATGGAGATCGATTAGTGAAGCCTAAGAGAGTTAAACCATCACTAGCAGGAGACACGGTAGAAAAGAATAAATAAAAAATACCCAACAACATTCATCCACCAGGAACCCAGTGTAACCACAGAAACAGTGCTCTCCTTTAACGTTTTCCTTTAAAAGCATCTTTTTTTAAAAACAACCAGCTTCATTTCAAGCCTTTATGCTCACTTTCTATTCACTGTATTCCTTCACTTTTATGTTTTGTGTTGGTTTATCTCTGGACATTTATCTTGGAATCAAAGCCATCTGAGAAAACCTGTAAAATAATGGATTCGGAGCTTCAAGTATGTTTACATGCTACAGATCTGAAATATTAAGAAGTGTTACGGTCTTATCAGTGGCCACTTTTAACACTGGCTTAAAATACTCTAAATAATCTAGAGAATGACGAATGATGATCCAAATCAACAATATTTATACCAAGCGGCTGATTCTGCCTGATCCTAGAGCACTGTAGGAAATTAATATGCAATGACAAATTTGAAGGATGGTTGTGTGATGCTTGAAATCCAAATGAGAAATGGGTGACGTGTCAAACAAAAAGCCAGATCTCTTGAACGGTGTAAGTTGGATTGATTTGGTATTGGGTGCCAATAGGTGCACAGGAAGTAAACATGATGTGACAGGGTGGAGAACTACAGAGCAAGGACACCAAAAAAATGGGTTGGGGATAATTTTCTCTGGAGAAGCCAAAATTCAGTACCAGAAAGTAACCTCTATATCTCTGGAAAAGCAAAAGAAGTAGTCACAAATATCCGCATACCAGCCAGCCACAGAGAAGTGACCGAATCTCTGCCCAATGGACCCTGGCTACCAAACAAGAGGGAAAACATGAAAATGGACAAGTAACAAGTGACGAAGGATCTGAAAAGGCAACACTGCTGGCGTCTCTCTCAGGACTTCGTTCTTCTCCCTCCATCCGTGTGAGGGCTCTACGTTGTTGTTACCGGATAAGGCTCAGTCCAGTCCATCATCACCACCACCCTGGAAAACGATTCTTCTCTGTGTTGCCCCACATCTAATTTCTCTCCATCCCTCTCCTCCGCTGCTGCTTCTAGAATTCAGCAAACTCCTTTCCACATTTCTCTGTGAAAGAGACCCGGATTTCTTCTTCCTCGTAGTCGTCAAAGTTGCTGGTGTCCCCGGGGCCTTTGCACTTCGGTATGAAGGGGGCTTCCACCTGAAAACACAGACAAAATGGTCAGGTTATTGCATTGAATGAAATATTATGAAGACCATAACATGTACTGATGGTGACTTTACTAATAGAAGTGACTTGAAGCTAAGCCTGGGCGATAAAACTGTATCGATATTTATCGACGGTACACCTTATTCAATAACGATATAAAAGTTGTTCGATATAGCGCACGATATAGGCACGTACTATGAGTGACGCAGACAGCCGCATCAAAACCCCCCCAACCCCACGAACACATGCTGAAATGAGTGCTGTGCCTGCCTGTGATGAGGAGATTGTGAATAAAAAAAATTTATATTAGTCGAATTTAAAATAAACATTTGCATTTAAATGTTAGGTGTGCATCAGGGAGCGTCATCAGTGGCGCCCGAGATGCGGTGATAATGATGTAAGTGACGTTGTTGCATTTTAATATTTTGTTAGTCTAGCCCACGAGACGCGTTATGCATTCAAAATATTAGAGAAATATAGAAGCTCAATGCGGAGAAGATCTTGAATGGGTTAAAACCGAAACCAAGCCATTCACACAGAACGCATATTCAGCGCATTTTTAGACGGACAAATATGACTGCTGCACTCGCGTCTCACAGAAGAGATGTATAGAAAGCCATGCAAAGTTAAAATAGTTTAAACTTTTAGAAAACACGTCACGAATTTGTGGAGGTTTATTCCTTTTCACTCCATCTGATACGTTTTTAAATGCAATCTGCATGATGGGCGTTTCGGCTCTTTGGATTAAGCAATGCATAAATACATGATGCTGTTTTGTTCATAATTGTTAATACAATTTACAAAATTATATTCGATTTTTATGAGTTAATTTAGACGTAATGCACATTTTTATAGAGTTACTTCCTTGCGTTGACAATTTAAATGCGCTGCATTATTTTGCTCATTGCGCCCTCCTGTGGCCTCGGGAGACAATTAGACCTATACAATAAAGACCTATTTAATCTGCATATAAAACATTAGAAATTAGATACGTTTAATTTTTATTGTGTTTGATTCTTAAAACAAAAAATATTTGTTTGTCTCAAATTGTGTTAATTATAATTACAGTGGTTAAATTTAAACCTTTTTTTATTGCTTTTTGTTTTAAAAAAAGGTTATAAATAATGCCAATAATGATCGATACCGAATTATATGAAACATTATATCGTTGATGCATTTTTTTTGCTATATCGCCCAGCCCTACATGAAGCTTGAGGAAATGGCGAGAACATTATAAGAACCCAGTGTGGTTGAGGTGAGATTACCTTCTTCTGGTAGATTGCGATCCAGTCGGTGGTTGCAAACCATTTGTGGCCTTTGATGTCGTTGACGCCGTTCTTGAGGTTACCGAAGCGCTTCGTCAGATCTACCTGCAGCAGGTTTCTCAGCAGGTCCTTCAGGTCAGAGCTAAAGTGTGAGGGGAAGCGAACCTAGAGAAAGATTAAGACACACGGTCAGTGTTTGAAATTCACAAGCACCTTTACAAACAGACGTGACTTCCAATACACCAGAAAGTCTTGTCCTAACTGACACAATGCTGTGACTGAATACTTAAATATAAACCATGCAGAAGACAGCATGTTGCACCCAAACCACAAAAACCAATGAGAGCAGCAGCAGCAGAAGACAGCAACTAAAACCTTTAGATGACTCACAGTTCAAATTTAAACTTAAACTTTCATTTTTAAAAATTCATTTCGGCAAAGGATACATTCATGGCAAAAACAAAACAAAACCAATTTAAATATGCAATTAGATGTCTTAAAACATCACAATAACAACTACATACATTTTTTCAGTTTAATGCTGGACGAAAATTGTGAATTTGTCCCCTGGTAAAACCTTTTCAAAAATATGAGTTAAAATATTGCCTAGTAAAGCAAAACAGTCAAATAAAATAAAATCAATAAAATAAAAATAAAAAGTGTCTGCTAAATGAATAAATGTAAATGTAAAATATGCTTGGTTATCTAACACGCACACAAAAAGCCCATATGTCTGACTCCAGATCAGCATTTTTTAGTATTATTTATATACTCATAGTTTTTATAAAAATTTTGAATTAACATTTTTTATATTTTCAGTTTAATTTTTAGTCATTTTTGCTCATTTACATTTTTACTAATTAATATTTGGTTTTGTTCTTTTTAAATATTATTATTTAGGTTTATTTTTTTGTTTCCCTTTGTTTTTGTTTTTATTTATTTCACCGTTATATTTAATTTTTTTAGTTAGTAAATTTTCCAGTTACACAATTTCTGGCAACATTGTCGACTTGACTGCACAGACACTATTGGAAGAGAACTGAACGGAGCTGGACGACGACATCCCTCAATGGTTCTGCTATCGGTACTGGAGAAATTAAGAAAACACACATACATTTATTATTGCTATATATACATTATCTTGCAAATTCTATCTCACCAGAGTCGCCAGCTGTTTTTCAAACATTTGTCTATGATGCATTTTTGCTATTCGCAATTCAGAAGCGAGATCGCGCTCACGTGGAGGAGCTTCAGCACGCGCAACATGAATGCCCTGTTTAATTATGATAGAAGAGAGGACTAAACATTCAAACGTCTGCTTACACTTTAGGTCTGTGGCTGTTTTATTAAGCTAATTTCATTTTTTTATTTCGATTTTGGCTTCTAAGGATTATACAAAAGAAGATGAGGTAAAGCTATTAAAAACTAGCTGCGTTTCGTATCGCGCAACTTCTTTCCCTTCACAGCGGTGCGCATTCGTTCCTCCCTAAAACCCAAACTTAACGTCAGAATCAGCACAATCGGTGATTGTTGAAAAAATGCCGTCTTACACTGTTGCTAAATTGCAGGACATGTTTATTAATAAAAATGTTGAAAGCACAATCCGCACAACACTGCCTGTTCCTCAGGCTGAAATGTGCGCGCGCAACGCGCTCCAAAATGGACAAACAAATTACACTCTGAGCTTCGGGTGCATGTCCAATCGATCAAATACACACAAAATATGTCCAAATGGCCGGCTTGGAGAGTATTTACTTAAACACAGTTTATGTCTTAATTAAGTGGAGGAGAACAGTTGGGAGAAAATCCGATGCGTGTCAATATATTGTCTTAAAGTGACAGACTGGCGCTTGGGCCATCAAAATGCAAATCTGCTCTTAATCTGAATAACGCTATAGCTTTAATCTATCAATACATACACTGAAAACTATGCAGTGTTCATTTACATTTTATTACTTTTGTAGGCTATTACTTACCTGAACAGTAATGTTAGTAGAACTTCATGGAAAAATGACAGCACTGTTTATTTAATTTCATTTGTATATTTGTTTTATTGTATTTGTCAGTTGTTTTACTTTGTTTCTTTGTTCATGTTCCTACTGTATCTTATGTATAAAACACTAAAAATGCCTGCACACTGGTGCATTTACAAATTTATGTTTTATATTCATTTCATTAAATATTTATTTTACATTTCAGAATATAAATCAACGTTAATTCAGCTCTTAATTTGTCAAATATATATATATATATATAAAAAAAAAAATCCAATAAGAATACCGTTAAAGTTTTTCCATCGTCTAAGCAGTATCGATAAGCGTTGTAATACCGTTAAAACTTTAACGATACCCATCCCTATCCGTAACTTCACGAAATTATACAAAGTGCAGTCTCCACACTGGTGTTGACTGACAGCCACACATTAGATTCATCCATGCTGGAGCCATGCCGGTGCACAACCCACGCAAGGAAGATAATTCCCGCAAACAGCTGCAATTGCAGGTTTCAAACAGAGACGCTACAAAGAGGCAAACTTATGGACTGCAGCTTTAAATAGTTATTTGTGACCCTGGAGCACAAAACCAGTCATAAGGGTCAATTTTTTTTAATTGAAATTTATACATCATCTGAAAGCTGAATAAATAAGCTTTGTTAGGATAGGACAATATTTGACCGAGATACAACTATTTGAAAATCTGGAATCTGAGGGTGCAAAAAAATCTAAATATTGAGAAAATCGCCTTTAAAGTTGTCCAAATGAAGTTCTTAGCAATGCATATTACTAATTTAAAATTAAGTTTTGATATATTTACGGGTGGGAAATTTACAAAATATCTTCATGGAACATGATCTTTACTTAAATCCTAACGATTTTTGGCATAAAAGAAAAATCGATAATTTTAACCCATACAATGTATTTTTGGCTATTGCTACAAATATACCCCAGCGACTTAAGACTGGTTTTGTGCTCAAGGGGCACGTTTAAAAAATTTGTTATTTCATTTTTATTTAGCTTTATTTTTATTTCAGTTTTAGTAAACTTATTTTAGACAGTTGCCTAAGCAAGTGTTTCATCTAATATTTCTATTTTAGCTTTATTTCAGCTTTATTTCAAGTAACGAAAGAACACCAGTTTAGATAAATAACAGCACCACTGACACACGTGTGTGGTGAAGAGTGGCCACTGAACTATATGACATCCAGCGCCAAATCAATCCACTGCAGTGATATTCTGTCGCAGCACTCACCTTCCCAGAAACAATCTTCTCGTAGATCTGGATGGGCTGGTCGGCAAAAAACGGAGGGTAACCGGCAGCCATTTCATAGATCAGCACACCCAGAGCCCACCAGTCCACTGCTTTATTATAACCCTGAGAGACACAGAGAGCTGGAGTTATGCTGAAATGGCTTAAACTGCAGTTAAAACAAGAAAAGCAGCTTTGGTACTCACTTTACTGAGGATGATTTCTGGCGCCAGGTACTCAGGTGTGCCACACAGTGTCCAGGTCCTGCCCTTTACACGTTTAGCAAATCCAAAATCTGTTACCTGAGAAAACAGCAAGAATGAGGATAAATATTGCATGTATACATCTGTGAAAAGCATGTGAGTGAGCCTGTATGGCCTTAAACAGTGACTCAAACACAAGGCAGGTATATTCTTTGCAGTCATGTGACATTCTTGGAGCTGCTACCATTACATTAAGTCATCTGATCTTAAACCCTGCGTGTTTACCTGTATGTAGCCCTGCTGGTCTATGAGCAGGTTTTCAGGCTTCAGATCTCGGTAGATAAGATCAAGTGAGTGAAGGTATTCAAAGGTCAGAACTATCTGGGCGGCGTAGAATCGGGCATGAGGCTCACTGCACCAGACAGAGACAGACAGACAGACACAACGTAAATGTACAGAGGTCATCGGACCTGCACGCATGCTCATTATACAAGAATGAGATGATTAAATAGTTTTAGATGAAGCCTGTCACGTATCAGGACACTGCTGCCACTGTTTGACACGTCATGTCAACTACCCTAAAATATCATCATTAACTGAACTGAAAATAAACAACCTAAACATAATGTGAATCTGCATTTTTTTTTCCCATTCTGAAAAAATTCTGGCAATCAAGTCTTTTAACTATTTGCGTTTTCTGGTCAAGAACCATGCACTTAGACAGAATTGATCTTTTACATGTACTCCTTTCATCAGTGGATGTGTGATGATAATAAAAGAAATAATACATATTTGGCAATATGCAAAAGAACCCAGTCGCGTATTGCAGTCAATGACTGTTATGCAATGCGTTGGGTGATTACTCACCTGAACCGGCCGATTCTACGTAAGTGAGAGAACATCTCTCCTCCAGGAACATACTCCATTACCATATACAGGTTAGTATTATCCTAAGTACAGGACACACAAGAGAAAGAGCACAAAAGCATTGAGATATAACCACACACTGCCATTCAAAAGTTTGGACTCAGTCAGATTTGAATCGTTTTGAAAGAAGTCTCTTCTGCGCACCAAAGCTGCATTTATCTGATCAAAAATACATATTGCAAAATATTATTACAATTAAACTGTCTTCCATTTTAATACATTTTCAAATGTAATTTATTCCTGTGATCAAAGCTGAATTTTCAGCATCATTTCTCCAGTCTTCAGTGTCACATGATCCTTCAGAAATCATTCTAATATGCTGATTTGCTGCTCAAGAAACATTTATGATTATCATCATCATCTATGCTGAAAACAGTTGTGCTGCTTAATTTTTGTGTGGAAACCTGATACATTTTTTCAGGATTCCTAATGAATAATTTAAGCAGCCGATAGGCATATGTCTTACTGTCGTTTTTGATCATTTAATGTGTGCCTCAAAACTAGGATGCACCGATACCACTTTTTTCAGAACGAGTCCGATACTTTTCATTTTGTTACGTTGCCGCTGATACTGTTATTTTCACAGGAATTTTTTTCTTTTTTAAATTTTGGGTACAGAAACAAAATAATAGTAATAATAATAATCATATTAAATCAGTGATTGCTTCATTTAGCAACAGATATTACTTCAGTTATGTTCCACCCTTAATTATACCGTTAAATGTATGTATAAGGTTTTGTTACTTACACTGGCCAGGCATAAAACGTTCATTTTAATGGTGCATTAGAGCTGCTCCATATCAGCAGCTCAATACTGTAATCACAAAACGTTTTCCTAAAATAATGCAGGGAACCACTCGTTATACATTATACGAGTGCACGCGTACTATTTTGGTGATGTAATTTGCTAAACATACGCAGCGCGCATGCGTTTGTATTGGTGCAAAATGAGAGAGACACTTACAGCCCAGCGCATTTCACCCAGTCTTCTAGTTTCACTTCTGCTTTAAATAAAGTTGTGTATGCTTGACGTTTAAAATAAATGTTGTTTATAATGAATGTCCCTATATTTTTTGTTTGTTTTATATTTACGATTTAGTTTTAATCCAAATGATGCACGAGTGAGCGAATATCAATCAAGATCATGCAACAGAAGTGCACGCTCTCGGACTCTGTCTCTCTCTCTCGCTCTCCTTACCGTCAAATAACTTTAGTAAATTGTGCATTGTTTTAGTCACTTGCTTTTAACATATCCGACCGAACTACAAACTTTCCAGTGATGTCTGTGAGATATTCACGCGACAAGCTTGTGCATCTGTGCAGCAGTGCACTCAATCCACTCAGCGCGCTCTGCTTATCAGCTTGGGCACATCCGCTATACAGGCGTGAATATTGAATGTTTAACATTATATTAATTACATACATGTACTTCATAGACATCCTTAATCTCTAATAACCATTCTTCTGTCTGTTGTTCTGTTGTCTGTGTTTTTTTTGTCTGGGACACAGCTCTTTCCCCACAATGCTTTTGGTATCGGGGCATTTTTACGAGTACGAGTACAGGAGCGCAGTATCGGGCCCGATAACGATACCAGTATCGGTCCATCCCTACTCAAAACTCATCTAAAAGCTGAAAGACTGAGATAGATATTTTTGCTATATCATCCTTCTCCAAATATGCAAGTATAGTAGGGGTGCTCCAATCAGGATTTTTGAGGCAGACCACAGAAAGCAGTATCTGCCGATACCGATCTTTTTAAAGCCTTCTTTTTTTATCATTTATAACTATTTATAGTGATTCTGATTTTTAGACATTTATTCAGGGCCTGAATTTCATTTTGAAAATGGGGGGAATTCCCCTCTTAGGTGACTCTTGTGAGGGGGGAAGCAGCACTGACTGCTTTCACACAGCAGTCCACTACTGATCCTTGGCTGTTTACCACAAACACAACATTTATCCATTATTTTGATTTCAAATCCAAACATTGTCACTGAAAATGCTTTTTCAGCATTGCAATTCTTTTTTTTTACACAGTACAGTAATACAATCTTTCAAAGACATGTTTAAACAATAAATATAAGCAACACATTATTCAATGCTTTTTACTTTTGCATTTACTTTAGATTTATATATTAAGTTGCTCAAGCAAGTGGCAAAACATTTAAACTACTTTTTTCTTACGTTATCACAAACTTACCATTAACAGAAATAGTCAGCTCTACTGCCTTTTCCTTTTGCATTGAAATGTTTGTTAATTGCAATCCTGTGGTTCATGAAGAACTTTGTTTTCCTACCTCCACGAGTGCCATCTATTATTGCCTTGTTTATCTAAACGTGCTCTTTCCCTTTAAACCTAGCCAAAAAGCCATATGTGTTGACCATGAAACACAGACTTTAATAATATGCATTTATGGTGTAATTACTACATTTTCGTGTCAATCCATGTTCATTTTTACTGCAAAAATGCGCTGTTACTTTAATTCAGCGCTTGCAGCGCAGCAAAAATAGACTCGGTGCGGAAACGATCTCTGTACTGCTGCAGACGCACCGCACCTGGAACGCACTGCCGGACAGCAACCGTGTGCAGTGTGCACGCTTTATTAATCCGTTAACATGAGCGCAGAAAAAATACGCACCACATACACTGCAAACGGAGTAATGTGAACCTGGAATTATGTGTGTGCGCTGCGAATGTGCATAAGTGCACGGTCTCCAGGAGAGCACGCAAGCGCTGAATGGTTAAACACTGGCAATAATTAAAAAGTAATGCAATTTATAAACTTAGTGATGATGTGACATTGCCTCGATTGTGCAAGTGACAATTCATGTGTCAACTGTGCAGCGTGCAGTTCGCTTATAGACAGACGCGATGTGGTGTTTTGAAGCCATTTGCGTATTTTGAGAGCGTGCGGTGATTCACTCTCGCTGAAATTACATCTCACACAAGGTTTTCAAATTACTTTATAAGTTATCCAATGAAGAAATATGAAGGCGAGTACCTCACCTTCAGCATTATAATGATTTCACCCACGCCTGACAGAGACTGAGACGGTGCCGCTGCATGTCATGCCAAATCTCTCACGGCAGTGTCATCAGCTTGAGATAGTTTTTTTTTTTTTTAGATCGGCCTTTTTAGAGACTGCCGATCAGTCATCCCAACGTGATTATCGGCCGATCAATCGGAGCACCTCTAAAGTATACATATACACACACACACAGTTGGTACCTTGAACGAGTGCTCCAATCGCACAAGGAACGGGAAACTGACAGCCTGCAGGATGCGTTTCTCATTCAGCGTGTGTTCGATCTGTTTCAGTTTCACCACCTGAAAAACACGAGAAGATGAGCGCTAACATAGACACACACACACCGTTCAGCGGTGATTCCTCAGAGTGGCTTACCTTCTGTTTATCGAGGATCTTCATGGCAAAATGCTGGCCTGATTCTTTGTGCTTGACTAGCATGACTCGTCCAAATGAGCCAGTGCCTAGAGTCTTCAACCTCTCAAAATGGTCCAGAGATGCAGTGTTCTGTACAACCAGAGAAATAAAGAGGAAGAGAAGATGGAAATTGTTGTTCAATACATTTTTTTTTTTTTTTATATCTATATCTATATATACCTATATCTATATGGTTTATCTAGAGCAGTCAAACTTTCTTGGCAATGATTATTTCACTTATTATCTGAATGTTCACTAACAAGATTATCTACAGTTTAAAGTATGATTTTCAGAAATGTGAAATACAGTAAATAAATCACATTCACTGTACGTCAAATTTTACTTCTATTATTTCCTCAGGGTATGTAGTACAAAAGCTGTGTACTGAAAAATCACAGAGACTCCATTGTTATTAAGAAAAACAAACAGCAGGTCAGTTCACCTTGTGTACAGAAGGGGGCGCTATGCAACACGCATGAACTCATAGGCTGACAAAGTGATTGTGTGCAGTGCAGAAAATGGGATTAACTGACCTGTGCTGGGTTCTCCCATTTCTTTAGGAAATCTTCTTTGGCTTTAGCGAGAAACTCCTTAACTGAAAACGAAAAAAGGCAGAAATAATGTGTGTGTGTTATTTAATTATGTGCACAACAGAATTACATTGCACTTAAGAGACATGCCAATATGCTACAAAAAAGTCTGATGTGATATTGCCATTAGAATCGGTTAAAATGTCAAAACATAGGACATGTAAAAACAGTCATGGCTATGTAGCAGTCAACATCAACCTTTTACAGCCCCTACAACACATTAAAGTCCATAGTTGCTGGTCTACCCTTATTTATGACAGCAATTTACGTAATTTCGTCAGCTGTGCTGCGTATGAGCTGCTGAAATGCCTGGGAAGACTGCTGAGAACTACTACCTTTTCTACACGTCACACTGCATGTACACAAAGTGAATCTCATGAAAACATTTCACCCTTAAATAAATGTATCCTCATTATTCTTAATTGTGATCTTAATTACATTGTATTACTTTAAAAATACATAAGCAGTTTGCAAAATATTACCACTGTTTACATTTTTTACAATTTCAAAAATAGGCATTACCGCATGCTTTTCATATTTTTTTATGTTGATTAAAAAAAGTATTAATTGGTGGAATTCTGCAGCCATATAATACAGGTAATTTAAAGGGAAGGTTCACCCAAAAATGGAAATTCTGTCATCAATTACTCAGCCTTCCAAACCCATTTGAGGTTCTTTCTTCTGTTGAGCACAAAAGAAGATATTATGAAGAATATCAGTAATCAAACAGTTGATGGTAGCCATTGACTTCCACAGTATATATTTTTTTTACCATACTATGGAAGTCGATGGCTACCGTCAATGTTTGTTCCAACATTCTTCAAAATATCTTCTTTTGTGTTCAACAGAGAGAAAAAAACTCATAAAGGTTTGGAACAAGTTAAAATTGAGTAAATTATGAGAATTTTTGGGTGAACGATCCCTTTAACTTCCTATGTATTTACATCTTACATTCACATTTGAGACTATTTTATGCACTTACATTTCCCCTTCTCCAATCAACTTTTTAATCAAATTAAGTTGTTCCTCTGAACAATGTTTGGAATGGCCCATTTTACTTCGTAATTCAGAAGGAAATATATTTTATATCAATGTGTGGAACATTGCTTCCGTTCCTCCTTAATAAAGGACAATTAATGACCTGTTTATTTCTCAGAATGAATGAATTCTCTAATTAAACTCCACACTGCTATTATTTTGAACACACCTCTTTTAATGCATCAGTCAGTTACTCAGAACAAGCAGCATGCATGTCATGCCAGTTGGGTCTGTTGTTTTTCTATTACACTACTACATCCATAAGTAAATTATTTGCAATGCAGAAATATCACTACTGCTAACAGTGGTTCATCAGGTTACTGATGTTGTAAAGTTAAACTAGCATCTCCATTATATATCAATTTAAGTTCCCTACCACAAAAAACACCCAAACAAACTCAAAACTGTGGCCATCACAGTATTGACCACTTCCGTTTTTCATCATGTTATTTGTGTGTTCAGAGCCTGTGGCAATCACTCTCATTGGCTGTTCGTGGTAAAGGCCTGTTCTAATTTCCACTGTTGTTAAAACCACATCGACTGAGCTCATGTTATCTAATACTTCCTGAGCCCACCATGACAGAACAAGAGCTCAGACCCAAATCAGCTCAGACCCAAATCAATATCTACTGACTCTCTCACACTTCATATTTCTCTCATTCTCTCACTCGGTGTGTGTGTGTGTGTGTGTGCAGTGAGAAAGCACAGCATCATAATTTCTTCTGCTTCAAAACTGAGGAAAGAATCAGCAATCAGGTAGCCCACCAATGAATTACTACTTGAGTATGCTCCCTCTACTCTTTATAGGACTGGGGTGGGAACGTTTCGAACTACAGGCTCTTCCTCATTCCACACTACCAGCGCTCACTCTGGGGAAATGTGAGCTGTCGCAGCCACTGAGGAGATCCAACTGTTGCAACTGCTGCGCCCAGAGGAGAAATCCAAAGAAACGCAGTGTGATTGCTGCCATTGAGGACTCTACCGCGGGACACACCCAAGTGAAGCATTCTCAAAGTGCAATGCTTTTAAATCCGAAGTAGGGGCATTAAACGATCTCTCTCTGTGGTGAAAAAGGCGTAGAGCAAGGTTAGTCACACTCGAATCTACTGCCATTATCTCCAGTCCACAGGCTCCAGGCAAAGCCTGAGATAGAGAGAAAAAGCCTCACCCCACAACTTCCCGTCAATTCCCCTGCCTTATTATCTCTGAAAGAGATTCAGGAGTCTCTCTCTCACAAACGCAGTGGTTGATGGGACTGCACACACTCCAGGGGCATATTTGTACTTCATTTAGATAATATGTAGAGGAACTACAGTAGAAGATAGAGGCAGCGGAGAGGACAGTGTCCAAAGTTCACCTAAAATGGATGCTGATCCAATGCTCCATAAAACCGTGCAACAAAAGGAGCTCGAAGCAGATTCAAAACATAGGTAAGGCCTCAGCCGCTTCGCTGTGCAGAAAGAAAAAAAAAGCCATACGTAAAAATAGCCCTGCTGCAATTTCATAAATGGCTCAGGATATGAATGATCCTTGCCTTTGTGCTGGCTTCCCTAACAAACGGGTGCCATGACTACCTGAGGGAAATAACCAATTCCCACACAAAGTAAGCTGTGCCCTTACCGTCCACTAGGAGCGTGGGACCCTCCACTGCTCCTTCACCACCACTGCTGCCTCCCCCTCCTCCCTCCACTGATCCTCCTGAAGAACGAGATTCCCGCTTCCCACCATGCCTCCTGGAGCTTTTTCGGTCACACATGGGCCCTGCCGAGATGGTTCCTCCTTTCTCCTCTTACTCACAGCATCAGGCTCATAGCCCTAGGCATCTTCCTAAGAGGTCCTCGCACACTTGACCCTCGCATCCACTTCAGCTAAGAGCTACAGGTGTGCTTTCAACACTGCTTTTGTCTCCAAGTGTGGCCAATGATTCAGTGTGCTGATCCTGCTCTTCCTCTAGTGCCGAATGTTGAACTAAAGCCCTCGCTTTCTGCAGCTCCACTGTGCGGACATCACCCTGGTAAATCAATCCCCCCTCATGCTCCGTTTGTATCAATATTTATTCTGTACACAGTGCCATTCCACTCACCCTCAAGTGGAACACACACACCTAAAACACAAGCACATACACAAACACACGCACTAGATTGATCCAAATAGGGACCTGGTCGCTTAGGGGAGGGATAAACCTATAACAGCAGTGTCTCATCTAATGAAAAACATGGACAATAAATAGATTGTGTGGCAGTTCCTACAAACCTAAACAAAGCAAAGAAATGGTAACTTATTAAAAGTGGAGAAATTAGGGTCAAAAAGACTCCAGTGCCTGGAAAAATTAAGTGGGCATAAAGGGTACTGCATTAAATGCGTCCCATTGGTCCCTCAAACCCTGGCAATGCTCCGCGTAGTGTACGATATCCACAATTGATTTGATTCTCAAATCAATCACGGTTGGCCCCGTCAGCTTGCTCTTCTTGCTACGCTCTGACGCACACCAAAGGGGGTTCGGCTAGTATGCATTGCCAGCAATAGAGAGCCCTGCGCTCGTTCTACAGTTTCAAAAACACACACACACAACACAAAACAACCACACACACATATATCTGAGAGCAGCACCCATTTGCAGACAGTGCAGCCTCAGGCCTGGCATTTCAGCCACTTTCAGGGAATAAATGCAGTGGTACAGCAAGAGTAAGGCAGAGACACAGAAAGAATCAGGGACAGATGGATTTAAAGACTGAGGCAGATCCAGCCACCCTGGCCAGGTGGAGACTCAAGGGACAGTGACACCTTTGGTAAGTCTCTCCCTCCTCCATGACCTCATTTCTCAAGACTATAGGTGCTGCTCTAGTCCAGGTATAATCTCTTTTCAGCTCTCAGATACTTGACACGCTTCCACGGACTAACTTTGTGGATACAGAGTTGGTAAACGTGGGGTATTTTAAGCAAATGTCCATGTGCCCTGGTGGGAATTTGAGAGGAGACTTTTAAAGCACACAACAGTCGACCAAAGACAATGCGGAAGAGTTGGCAAAAAAAGGACTGATTTAACAGATGCTATGAAGACACCGCCTGTAAAAAAAACGTCAAATTGCCAATCAAATGTGTCTAGGGCAATCGCAAACTATCAAAGAGTCTGGAGTCTGACCCTACAGTCATCCGAGAGTGGATAAGCGCCGCATGAACGGGTGATGCCGTTAGCCTTAGTTCATAATTCAGACTGGCAGGAACAGCAGAACACTGGGACCCCAACAAAGTGGGACACACTGACAGGTTTCCCAGGAGACAGAGAGCCAGCTTCCCTGGAACTCCTGTATGACGCAGCCAATGCCAGGCAACAGCACAAACATCAGAAGATGAATAAAAAGGGCTTTGTACCCAGGATGTGCGTGTCGGCGGTCCCACATCAATCCACAAAGCACAGCGAGAGGTGCTAATCTAAACATGATCTCCATATCACACATGACTTAAATTTACAACATACTTTCTGTTAAACCCAAATCTCTTTTTGATCCCATTATGAAAAACATCTATAATTCATGGTCAGCCAATATGGGTTTTCAAAGGGAAATATAACATCTATAGAGCAGGATAATCAAAACAATGGCATTTAATGAAAATGAAAGCAAATTTCTAAAATAAACAACATTTACTTAAATTGTAGGATAAAAGGATAAAATGAACAGTTTATCCTCCATTGGCTAAACCTTAAATGGTCAAATATAAGCCTGGTTGATATATCATCATCCATAATCAAAGGTGAAGTATTCAAGATGATAATCGGTTGATCTCACACACTAATTTTGGAGTCAGGCCAGCACTTCCCTATAGATCAGACGGGGAGGTAAGCCCTTTAGACATGCAGGTTTCTCCTCCCCCTTTGCCAAGCCCCACCTTCCACACTTATGTCCAAACACTCACTGTGCCAGCAGCCTTAACCCACATAATGTCTCAGGTCAGTCACTCACTCCAGCAAGAGGCCTCCGACTCATCCTGGGACTGGTAGTAGCCGCCCTCCCCACCGCTAGGTTCACCGAGACAGGGACCTGCCCGCTGGAACAGCCTCTCTGCCAACCTCTGCAGCACTGACATGGTAAACAGCCGTGAAAGTAAGCGTGGCGTAGAGGCATCCGACTTTGTACGGCTGTGCTTCCAAACTCTTTTTACAAAAGAGAAGTAAGGATCACTTCTTGTCCGAGACTCTTCTATTTTGACCTCTCTGATGATTTGGGACTCAGGGTAGGCAGGGCTGAACCTTCGGCGTTTCCTTGCCTTCCTGTGCTGGGCTTACACACCCCGTTTCCTCCTGTGGGGTTCCTTGAACAGTCAGGGACTTGTGTTTCCACCACAGCCCACCTATGCATTAACCCTTACTGTCGTACCTTGATCTGATCCACAGCATTGTCTGCCATGTTGTCCTCTCTTGTCCGTGCACACAGTAAAATATGGCCCTCCCCGGCCTGTGGCCCCGGATGGTAGTCAGCACCTGTCTCTAGGGATCAGGGCGGTCTACTGCCGATGGAGCAGATATGGATGTGAAGCATGGCATGAATAAAGTCCCCCATTCCGACCATTGGAGAGAGAGCAAAGCCCACCGTGGGAAAAACAAAAAAGCCACTCCATTTTGGCAACTAATGTATCAAGCATATTCAAATGACATGCAGTCACATGCAAATAGAAATGCACTCTTCACACATAGATTCTAGCAGCAGCATGCCACTGAGATCCATTTCACACATATCTGTTTCACCAACACCAACTACGCCTTATGCAGGCTAGGCTTAAAAGGCGCCTTGAAAGGTTTTTGACTTTGGATGAAACTGCATCAAATATATGGCAGAGGACTTGTATACATGGTAGTTGACAAAAAACATGTAGTGAACTTTTTCCAATATCATCATTGTTCCCCTAAAATAAATAATAATATAAATAAAATATTCAGCTATATATATATAATATATATATATATATATATATATATGCGAAAATCTTCACTTAGCTCTTCATGTAATTTTCAAACCAGTTTGCTTTTTTTTTTCCCCATGTGGTTTTTCACTATTTTGAATTAACTTTTCGCTTTTTTGCAGTCAGTAAAATATGCATGACAAATTTAACGTTAAACGTAGTCACTCAATTAATATTAGTCTATTTCATGAAGATAAACAGTAGTTTTAAAGTTTTCGATTAAGTAAGCCCTATACAATATCCCGCTAAATGACACTCGATGACATTCTTCTTCTTAGTGCTTCAGATTTTTCTATGCACTAACACTTTCTAATACTTCAAGTTGATTTGGGTGGGTGATTCCTAAGAGATACTTTTATCAAGATTTTCATTTAATGAGGGGGGTGGGGACTTTATAAATAATAGCCACGTTATAATTGTATAACGTCATTACCGCTCGTACCTGCTAAAAACATCTGTTTTGGTTCTTATCATCATGTTTATCATGCTGAAATCTTGTGTTTTAAACCATATGAGTTTAAACTTCTGATATACGGTTTTCTGAGAGCACACATCCGAAGCACACGCACAGAAAGCGTCTGTCACACGGCATGTGAGTACTAAACTAATTTCTCATTCACACACAAGTTTACGTTAAAAACACGCGAGTTACAAAAACAGTTGGTTATGTTTGTGAAGGTAAACAGCTGGGAAATAATTTGCATGTTTATTTTAGATCTGTGTGCAGCAGCAATATACGGTAAATAAATCAATAAATCAACTGCTCTCTTGTCTGCTCTGAGGCTGGGACTCTAAATAGTGTTTTGTGCTTGTCTGTGCAGCCAAAGACAGAACAGTTAGCATGTTTTGCTCAAACTTTCACCATGGCATTACACCGTTGTCGCTTGCGAAATCAAAATGACGGCGCCTTGGGTGGTAAACGTACAGATTAAGGGGTGGTAATGTTATAATGAGATCCCTTTGCCACGTCCCAAGGGAGCGAAATCAGACGCACTCGTTTTTTCAGATGCTTGCAGAGAAAGGCTTACCAAAACAAATTACTGGGTTAATCTTTTTCACATTTCATTGTTTGGTAGATGCACCGGGGACCTAATTATAGAAACCTGGAAAAGTCAGATTTTCATGATAATGTCACCTTTACTGACAAATAAATGAAAAAAACAAATAATCATAATCTATGACAAAAAATGCTATTATAAACTAGGTTAGTGAATAATTCAGTAGAAAAAGTTATTCTAGAAAAATCATGGGTGCACAATTTTATAAAAACATTAAACTGAACATTTAGTGAAACAACATTTAGTGGGGAAGGGGAACAAATAAAAGTTAAGTGTAGGGTTAAATCTGGTAAAATGCTACACATTGCTCTTTGTATTGTTGTAAAACACATTCATGAAAAACAAGTAAATATAATTTTACACACACATAAAGACACAGTGCCGTGAAAAAGTTTTTGCCCCCTACCCGTTTTGTTTATTTTTTGCATATTTGTCACACGTAAAATATTCAGATAATCAAACCAATTTTAATTTTACGCAAATATAATGCAAGTAAATATAAAATGCAGTTTTTAAATGATAATTTAATTTATTAAGGGAAAAAGCTGTCCAAACATACCTGGCCCTACATGAAAAATTAATTGACCCCTCCTGTTAAATCATGAAAGAACAGCGATTAACCACATTATTTTAAAAAGCTGAGTTAAATTTCACTAGCCAAACCCAGGCCTGATTACTGCCAGACCTATTGAATCAAGAAATCACTTAAATAGAAGCTGTCTGACAAAGTGTAGCATGCTTAAAGAGCAACACATCATTCTAAAGAAATTTAAGAAAAGATGAGAATCAAAACAGTTGACGTGTATCAGTCTGTAAAGGATTATAAAGCCATTTCTAAGGTGTTGGGACTCCAGTGAACCATGGTCAGAGCCATTATCCACAAATGGAGAAAACTTGGAACAGTGGTGAACCTTCCCAGGAGTGGTCGGCCAACCAAAATTACTCCAAGAGTGCAACGACGACTCATTCAGGAGGTCATAAAAGAACCCAGAACAGCATATAAAGAACTGCAGGCCTCACTTGTCTCAATTAAGGTCGTTGTTCATGATTCAACAATAAGAAAGAGACTGGGCAAAAATGCCATCCATGGGAGAGTTCCAAGGCAAAAGCCATTGCTGACCAAAAATAACAAAGGCTCGTCTCTCATTTGCCAAAAAATATATTTTGTTTATCCCCAAGACTTTTGGGCAAATAGTCTGTGGACTGATGAGACAAAAGTTTAACATTTAGGAAGGTGTGTGTCCCGTTACATCTAACGTAAACCAACACAGCATTCTCCATAAAACACAAGACCCAACCCATCACACACCGACAGTCAACGACAAATGGGTGGTGTGTAAGCGTAGGTATCGATGTCTCTGTCAGGCTGCAATTGTGCAGCTGTCATTACCTGGTATGGCTTAACCACGCCTATCGCGCGATAGCCATGCAGTTGGATACGCCTGCATTCTGTCTCTATCAGAAATCTTGAAGGAGAATGTCCTGTAACTGAGTGTTGTGACCTCAAAGTCTCAGGCCGCACTGTGGGGTCGTTTAGTCGACGGCAAGGACAATGATCCAAAACACACCAGTAAGTCCACCTTTGAATGGCTCAAGAAAAAAATAATTAAGTTTTATTTAGGTTTTGGAGTGGCCAAGTCAAAGTACAGACTTAAATCTGATTGAGATGCTGTAGCATGACCTTTAAGGCATCCATTCAGAATTTCGCTGGCCCAAACCCTCCGAGGCATGTGGCTGACTATCGACAAATCGATTTCAGGGCAGAATTCCGCCAAGACTGCGTGAGAGATGGCTGCAGAAGCCAAAACCTTATCTGGAGACACAAAAACTCTATGAGAGTAGCGCCATTTACGCAATCCTTGATTGAAGTTGGTGTGGCTAGTCAAAGGGGGCACAACCAGTGGTATTAGATTTAGGGGGCAATTAATTTTTCAAGTAGGGCCATGTAGGTTTTGACAGCTTTTTTCCCTTAATAAATGATATCATAATTTCAAAACTGCAGTTTGTATTTACTCAGGTTATCTTTGTGTAATATTAAAATTTGTTTGATGATCTGAATCTTTTAAGTGTGACATATGCAAACAATTAAAAAAACAGGAAGGGGGCAAAAACTTTTTCACAACACTGTACACACACACAACATATGATGTAGAACAGAACAAATACTTAATCTTTCATTGCGCACCCCACTTGAATTCTAATCCTGAAAGCTCGTGGGAATGACGCCATCACTCACAAAACTGGACCCGTCGCATATACATACGTGGCGCGGTTTCGGGGGTGCACGTCCGCGTAAACATTGAGTAGGCTCTTGAAGCAACACGGAGTCACCAGCGCTCCGCATAGAAAATGGAGATATGCTGCGTATTGTCTATATCTGTGCGATATTTTATTGAGCATTTTCTTTTAACAGTTTTACATCTCAGTTATTGTGTGCTCTTGAAGAGTTTCTTCGTTTTGACTGTAGTAACCGAACGCAACACGCAGTTTGAATGCTAAATTGAGGATGACAGACAGACACAGCGGGGAGAAGAGTTTACGTCAACTTGACTTTAATATTCGTCTGTACCTCACATTAAACTATGGAACTGCTTTAGAACACTTGAAATATAGTGCACGGATACTTTTTGGTGCTTTATAATGTTTTTGTGCCTTTTATGGGGCTTAACAATAACACTGGCCAGTAGATATCGCCGATATGGGTTTTCTTAACCGAAAAAGCCGTTGCGCTGTTTCGCAGTTCAGGGTCAGCCGATGGCCGAATGGGCTGCCGATTTTTTGGCCGATTCTTGAGTTTTTTTTTTCCCCTTCATTTGCATGCTAAAAATGGGGTTCCCCCACCCCCCACACTAATAATAAGTGGATGCACAACATTTCTAAACTTAACATCATAATTTATTGAACACTGACTTGAACCATCTCTCGAATCTTAATTTTGTGCACTGCACGGTATTAAAATAAAATATTTATCCAAAGTTAACCAAACAAATCAATAAACTTACCAAGTATTAATGTGAAAATAAAAGCAATAAATTATTTATTAATATCAATTATTTCTTCTTTTTTTTTAAGGTCAAATGCTAGCATTTTGCTGTCACACATTTTATGTTTGTGCCACAATTGGCATATTTTTTTGACCATGATTGACCACATTTGATTGACCATGATGTATGATTGGCTGCAATGCTTTGAGTTTGGCGGTAAGGAATTTCAGCTTCACTGTTTCCACCGATTTTGTCCGGAGAACAGCATTATTTAGTCATCAGTTCCAACAATGGATGACAGTGATCAACAAGTGTAGGGAGACAGAGGGGAGACACTGCCCTCTTGGCAAGCTTCTGTGGAGCAGGCAGCAGACGGGACATAGTCATCAATATCGGCCGCTGGCCATTGATCGGCTGTATTGATCAGGATGGGCAGTGGGGCCAGGGGAAGGAAAGGCCTGTTGGATCTCATCTGAGCAATTGTTTAGGGTCACTGACAAATTCAATTGCCTATCAGGGAGCGATCATGGAAACAAACGGCTGCTGTCGATGCAAGGGCTGTACCCTGTGGTAGCTGTCACTCAGTATTACTCCCAGTTTGGGAGAGCGTCAGGGGTTGTTTGCACGCACACACAGGTCAGTTAGGTTACTGGGGCACTGGAAGGCAAACTCGTGCCCCTGACTGCCCACTGTGTCCTGTTTGTGGCCAACAAACTCTCAAATTCCCTGCACTATACTGCTGTCCTGTTCACTGTCTGACTTAAAGTTGTATTGCC
>JADLZN010003500.1:0-28808 GCA_018155175.1 Sinocyclocheilus anophthalmus
TCTCAGTGGCTCTGCCCAAAAGGCAGCTGTTTATACCATTTTTGGTTACCTGCCAGAAGCCACGAAGAGTACAAATAGAAGTGAAGTGAGGCTAAAATATTTACTATCTCGGTTTCTGTCTAAATACATGAGTTGCTTTCGATAGAACTGGTTATACTTGAATTATATAGATGCAGATATTTCAAACGTTTCCATAATGTTCAGATGTTTTCAGTATTAACCAGTGATGAACTATGGTTTCTCAGCATTCCAAGTTTGTATGATGTTCTGCTCCCTGCATATGACTTGGCTGAAATATAGTACTTCTACAATGTCAATGGGATTTTCCCCTCATTGTATTGTCTGCCAGACTCTGATTGCTTCAAAAAGTTTGAAGTCACCATGAAATAAATATTCAAATATTATTTTTTTTAAAGGAATATTGTGGTATTGTGCCCTCACCACTGTTTTTTCTTGCTCAAGAAGCCGTTTCACTCGGATAGACAAAATCTATCACAATTTCCATTTCATGCTGAATTTTGGGTTTCATGAATAGTGTGAACAGTGCAAAACAAGTTAAACACTGACATTAAACGTAATAGACACAAGTTTGTTCAAATCCTGTGAACTGATTACTATAGGAAAACTGCCATTTTACTGTAGTAACATCCTCTCTGCTCTCTGCTCCTGTAGCGAAGGCCTGCTCCGGTGCATGTGGAGATGATCTGGTGGAGGTGTGCTCTGGCGATGTCGCTCCCCTGGACTGTCCCGTGCGCTGCTCCTCCTGTTCCTCTCTGGATTCGGCGGCAGACACTGACGCAGAGGATGGCAACTTTTTACATCTAGAGGCGACATGCGGGCTAGAAGAAAGCTGGTTCATCACCCCTCCGCCGTGTTTCATGGCTGGAGGCAGAGCTCCGATCCTGCTGGAGACCAGTCCTCTGGAGAACCTACTGATCGAGCATCCCAGCATGTCAGTGTACGCCTTTCACAGCCCTCGTCAACGACCTGCCAAGGACGGCACCCATGAGCCATCCATTTTAAGGTAAAGGGCAGATTTAGAGTTTTGTATGCAAGGGGTAATGTACATCCAGCTGGTTGTTATCGCAGAATAACCCTCAACAGGATGATCAGGACGGAATGATAGGGGGTTATTCTGCGATAGCAATCGGCCAGATGTACATTATCCCGCTTAATACATGGCTAATTGCCACATAAGTAAATAATTAGATACAAAATATTGATTTGAGTTGAAATATTTAAACGCAAAGCTTCTGTGAAGAAAGCCGAGGGATAACATACCTCGGAATGTTGCGACTGACCAATCAGAATCAAGTATTCCACAGCGCAGTGTAATAATTTGCGATAACAACTGGCTAGATGTACATTATCTTGCTTATTACACGGATACTTGCCACATAAGTAAATAAATGGTCATGAAATATTTTTTTGAGTTGAAATATTTTATTAGCTCAAATCTTTCACAAAGTAAAACAGTTCCTAGCAAGCTGCTTTGAGCCAAGACAAACATTTTTAGAGGTTTAATATTGATTTAAATTGGAACTTTTAAAATCTTACCTGTTTGTGTTATTATGCATTACACTGTACAAAACAATCATCCTTCGAAACCACCAGACCTCGCAATGTTGCGTCTGACCAGTCGGAATCAAAAATGTCAGAGAGCCGTGCAATGTTTTATAACAATGTGAAATATTTGAATCTCACAGATTCTGTTTTGCAGATCTGACGTTCAGCGCCGGCCCAGTCACCCTTCTGGCTGCTACACAGCCGCTCTGGTTGCTGCTCACGCCGGGTTTCTGGAGCAGACCAAGAACGGCCGCTTGGCCCAGCGCATCCGTGACAACGTGGAGCGCCAGCAGCTGTCCCGCAATGCCCTCCGCCGCCTCAACCTGCTGCGCGACGGTGGAGCCAGACAGGCCAAAGCCACCGGAGGCTATGTTCACCAGCCGGGACAGAGGCAGTACAACTACTGAGACAGTCCCCACTGCACTCCCCTGCACGCCACCCCTTCCACACTGGGAGAATTGGCCTTTCGCCAGAAGGAATGGAGTCCTTTAGAATCAATGCCATAGGTCACTTTACTTCACACCAGGTTCCATTCGACCTGAATGTGTCTGCGTCATGTTTCCTTTATAAGCTATATCTGATAGGTTCTGTCTTATGTTATGTGTCATGAAGGTTGAATAACCAAGTGTTTTGTTATAGTGAGCATGTTGTTGTAGTGCTCTGTTTGAGCATTCGTAGGCAGCTTGGCTCTTTCAATGCCTTTAACTTGTCTTTGCTTTGTTTGTTTTTAAAGCCATACTAAGTTCGTTCACATCAGTGATGAAATCATCAGCAGCACTTTTCTGGTTAGGAAGGAACCTGCCTGTGATTCTGTAGATCAGTACTTTCTTCCTCTTTGATTTTTTTTTTCTCTTTAAAAAAAAAGGTAAAGTATACTGGGTTTATTATCACTAAAAGCCTTGTTTCCATAGTAGATTTCAAAATATGTAAAATATATTTTAAAAAAACTTCCAAAATATTTTCAAAAGAAAAAAAAAATTGAATATTTTACATATCAGTATGAAGTTGATAAGAGTGTATGTTATCTGCATAGATATGTATGTAAGCAGGTTTTCTATTTTTAGAGTGACTTTAGTGACTGATTTGATGTATGACTGTGTAGTGCTAATTTTCCAAAAGGTGAAAAGTCAACAACAAAAAAAAGACATGAAGTGTTGTAATGTTAATTTTCATGTTTGCTATAAATCTGCAGTACATGTCTCAGGGTCATCACTGTTCAGCCTTGCTAAAAATACAGATTACTTGCAGACGGTAAATTGTCTCTGTACATACTGGAGAACCTCTAACTTTATCAATGTGTATGTTACCTTGTGGAAATATTTGTAATTGATGTAAATCTTTAACATAACGTGTGTCTCACACTTTGAGTGAAAGCTTGCTCCGACGAGGACTGTGAAAACAACACTTTCTCTTAATTGACTGTTAAAACCTTTGACGATGGAGTGAAACTGTTAGCATTTAAATTGTTTTTTTTAGTTTTCTCATTTGTAGTGACCTTTTTTGTTATATGCCTTTTCATGTTTTATTTGACTAGTTACACAATATATTTGCTGAGCGAAATATTTAAAGTAGCAACAAACTTAAAATTCTTCGTAGGTTTTGTTTGTTACTCTTTATTCCTTTATCACGTGCGACCTGGTGTTGTAAATTTCCGGTGACACTGCCAAGGTAAATGTCTCCCCTAAATGAATGAAACTGAATTCAGTAACTCTGACATTCAGTCGAATGCATATTACATGCATGAACAACTCAAGGGAAACACCTACAGCTTTTTTTTGCTTGCTGCAGTCTGTGTTGAGCAGTATATTGCATTTTCTGACATTTTTCTTTGTGGACAAAGGGAATGGAAGGGATGTAAGGTTCTCTTCATATTCCTCGAGTAGTACTGGAGAGGCCCTCTTTCCCTATGTCAGTAGACACCTGATATTTGGTATTCATAACAGGAATTTCATTTTGCCTTGAATTGCATTTGGGGATCATGTGCCTTCCAGGTGAACAGTATGACAATGCATCCGTGAAGAACTTGAACTTTGTCCAAAGGGACACAAACAAATGTAATTGTACTATGCACAGAGGATTACCTTGTCTCTGTGAGCCACTTGCTCTGTCAACTTTTACACGAAATGTAGCAAATGTTTTCTGTGTTTAATGTGTGAAGAAATTCTCCTTGGGGGGGGGGGGGGGGGGTGTGCATTGGTAAGTTTTAGACTATGCTTTGGTTGAATTTTTTCCCCCCTTTTTTTGTTTACTGGAATAATACAGCACTTTGCCAAAAGTGTAGGGTTTTAGCATTGTTTATTTATGTTTTTCTTGAACTGATATGTTTTGGATACATGTCATACACAGGCTGTTTTATATGAGTAGTATAATTTGCAAATAAATTGTTCATTTCATATGTCTCAAAACCAACTATTTGTCATTATGTATACTCCCTTCTCAATAAATGTTTTAATACAAAATGACATTTTCGGCCTTTTCTATTAGTAAACAGAAATGTTCAAATATAATGACATAAGTCTGATAGACTAGGTAGGTGTTAGCATGTTCTGCCATCATGCATAATTTGTACTGTAACTTAATCACCACACCAAATTATAATGAAAGGTTTCCACTCAGGAGCATTTCAAGAACCCGTACCAACCTGTAACTCAACCCAACTAATCTCTAAAGAATCCCAAGCCATGATTACTGCAAGCCTATTATTCATTGTACCAGTGTGGGTATTAACCTTAATAAAGTAGTTTTCTAACTGTACCAGTTTAATCGTGCCCTCGTTGTTCTCCTTGATGCACTGGGGCTTTCTTTTCTTGCATGCTGACAGAGTCAAAAATGCTCAATATATTTAAAATGCTTGGGTAAAAATGTCTAACTCTTATCTAACATTTTATTTATTTTATTATATTGATTCCTAATTCTCTAGTGCCTAGTGACCTGTAGCTTGTATAGTCCTATAGTCTCTCAGCAATGTTGAATGTTTAGCTAACATCAAAATATACCATATTTGCTTTTTGTTATGACATAGATTTTTATTGTAACTGCTTTAGTACTTGATGCCTCTCTCTCTCTCTCTATTAGATCAACAATGTATTTCAATTAATACTTGGGTGACATACTGTTTTATATGGCCAGGGAAACGTAATGTTATTCCATCACAAGTTAAAATGCATTTTAATAAATTATTAATAAGAAAGTTCATTTCTCACAGTGGTAGTAGCTTTTGTACTGAGTGAATTGTTTGGAAAAGTCCTCACAGTGAGTTCCTCAGACTTGTAAGAACTTTGTTTTGTAAATGTTAACGCACAATAGTTGCAATAGTTGCAAATAATGCACATTTTTAAATTATGATTATTCTTTCAAAAGGTTAAAGCAATACAATTTTGCTTGTTTAAGTAAAGCTGTCGCATTGATCTTGTATGGACAGAACTGTATTTTCCCTTGTGTTTTATTGTTTCAATTGCCGGGTGCAAAAGCGGTAAAATGTATGTTAAGAGTGTTCATGTCATTTTTGTTTTTATGCTCAAATCAATATAATAATGTAACCAGTGGCTAGAAGACATAAAAAAGCCTTGTCACAAAATTGATACATGCTAATGACAGAATCAAGATAATTTCTTTAAGAACAAAAAAGGCTTTTGGTTGATAAATTGACATCTATGATTGTGAAATGCAACAAATATTATGATAAGATTAACGTTTTCAATACGCTTATCATTGCCTGTCAGAATAAAGAACCCTCTCATGGGTTTGTTTACAAGAGCACGTTGTTTCTCGCAGAATAGCCATGATTGGCCAGAACGATTCCAATCCCCGCCCACTATAAGCTGTCAAACTAGGAAGCGTCTCCTTAGAGTCGAAAACTCGTTATAATTTCATATAAATGCAATAATTAACATACAAACCTACTCGCATGTGATGCATTAGGTCCTCGAGCCCCGGATTCGTTTAACCGGGAAAGCAGGAAAGCGCGTTTTTTACATGTTTAAACCAAAGGTCGACTCGGCCAAAAGCAAGTCTACAAACCACAACCACTCCTGTAGGTTTCTCAAAACAGTCAACAAATCGTTTGTAATTAATGCAGATTTTTTTTGAACCCATCCCCCATGAGCTGCCTGGTCGTTTTTTAGCCATAAAAAATAAAAAAAAAAAATAAAAAAACACCACGTTTAGATAGCTTTTCAAATTGTTTGTAAAGGACGACAAGAGCGCCACGCATGCGCAGTAGCTGCGATCCGCTGGACAATATATAACACTTGGCGCCATTCATTTAGTCATTTGCACTGAACACTGCGGTAAGGACACATATTCTAGTCTTCTTTCACCTATAATGTTTTTTATTTTACGTCGTTAAATCGTGTCGTAATCACGCTTTAGGAGGAATAGTGCTGTTGTTTTATGTTGCTTTTGCTTTAAAACGGAAGTTTGTGCCTTTTAACTAACGTTAGTCATCTACGACAAGAGACGAAGATGTCCTCGAGACCCCTAAAACAGCTGTTTTTGCTAGATTATTTCGGTCGAAAGCGCAATGAATGTGTTTCGAAGTATCTCTTAGGCTAAAGTTGAATGTAATGTCGCCTTTAGTGTGGGGATGTTGCTGAAAGTTAGCTGTCTCTGCTAGGCGCCAGATCTCGGCGCGTTGTATGTAACGTTACGTGGACGTACATTTGTAAACTCTTTCAGAAATTGGGGAAATAACTGATATTGTGGAAAGTGTTATGGGTTTTCCACACACCAAGGGGTTACCTAAACAGTATTTTCTGTTAAACTGGTGTTTAATGCGCTTTAAAAAGATCTTCGATGGGTTTTGTGGAGGCAGTTGTAGTCTCCCGCTTCGTGTAAATTGGCGCGGACTGTCCTTTCTTAAACCCACAGAACCGGATTCATGTATTTCTGGTTTCTGTAAAAACAGATGATCATCCTGCTGCTTGTGTAGACTTTGCACTTACTCTCAATGCCTTTCGACTTTAACTGATTTTTAATTCGTATGAATTATAAAAATGTGTTCGATATTTGTATGTAACACTTATCTCTGGTCGAATGGCTGAAGCTTGAGTGTTTATTGTTAACGTTAAGCCTTTTTTGCCAGTATTTCTCTTCTGCTTTATTATTTTAATTATACGTTTTAGATATGTAGTTCCGTCATTATTTTAAATTCAGGCTTAAGAAGTTCTTTGTTACTCACAGTGTAACTAAACATTGTGTGTTTCTGTTTCACAGGAGAAAAGCACACCATCCGTGTAGAAAATGTCAAGACGCAGGTAGGAATTATTAGTGTGATTCGTTGAATTTGGCGAAGGTTTGACTTGGCTAACCCTAAAAAACACAAGAACGTTACTTATTTTTGTAACAACGTTTGTGTTTTAATAGCAGTCGCAACACATTACAAGAAAGAAATGAAAATGCACCTGAACAAAATAAACCGCAGAGGAAAAGAAAAAGCGAGGTGAGATATTAAGATTGGTTTTAAATATTACCTGTGAATTATTTTCTTCACAATGTACGCAAATATTTAAATACCATAAACCTTTTTTCAGCAGTGCAATAGAAGCATCCCGTCAGCAGCCAAGAAACACTATGAAATCCAGGTGAGCCGATGATATGTTTATCCTTAGTATTATATGGTTACACTTTACTTGAAGGTGTGTGCATAAGACTGACATGACACCTTCATAATCATGACATGACACCTTCATAATCATGACATGACACCTTCATAATCATGACATGACACCTACATAATCATGACATGACACCTACATAATCATGACATGACACCTTCATAATCATGACATGATACATACATAATCATGACATGACACCTACATAATCATGACATGACACCTACATAATCATGACATGACACCTACATAATCATGACATGACACATACATAATCATGACATGACACCTACATAATCATGACATGACACCTACATAATCATGACATGACACCTACATAATCATGACATGATACCTACATAATCATGACATGATACCTACATAATCATGACATGACACCTACATAATCATGACATGACACCTACATAATCATGACATGACACCTACATAATCATGACATGATTCCTACATAATCATGACACCTTCATAATCATGACATTACACCTACATAATCATGACATGACACCTACATAATCATGACATGACACCTTCATAATCATGACATGATACATACATCAAGTTATTTCCTTTATTCGGCAGCCCGCGAAAAAAATCTTTTATTTAATTGGATGACTAAAAAAAATTTTTTTTGTATTCTTAACGTTTTGTTTGGCAGCTGCTGTATTAGTAAAAGTTCATATGCATCAAATGTTCTTTGATGCCTGAAAGGATATTCCTTTGTAGCAAACCTGAATGTAAACTTTAATGTAAGCTCTAGGCCTACAAGATTTTATAAAAAGAAAAGTAAAAGAAACACTATGCTGAGTAATCTAAATCGCTTCTTATTCATGCCTTGTTTAATTTTACTTGGTTAA
Organism: Sinocyclocheilus anophthalmus; assembly: GCA_018155175.1. Taxonomy (NCBI): domain Eukaryota; kingdom Metazoa; phylum Chordata; class Actinopteri; order Cypriniformes; family Cyprinidae; genus Sinocyclocheilus; species Sinocyclocheilus anophthalmus. Next base: position 8,057 of record JADLZN010003500.1, read on the forward strand.
GTCCTATTCATAAAATGTCAGTGGTGACGCCATGTTTTCTTTTTCTAGAACCGGTGTATTGAAGGTGATATTAGTGCCAGTGTCTTAATCGAGACTCCTCAGAAGGAGGTTAATCAGGAGACCGCTAATCTTTCTGGTTTCAAGTGCTTCAGATTCAAGAACCTCTTTGTGAAACCCTCTCCGCTGCCATCCTCAGTACACATGATCACAGCGTCTCTTTTATTTATTTAGTCATTTAGCAGATGCTTTTATCCAAAGCGACTTACAAATGAGGACAACAGAAGCAATCAATTGTAGTATTAAAACAACTAAAAACAGATCCAAAGCTAAAATTTTATAAATGCTACTTATACACATTTTAAAAATAAAGAAATAAAATAAAAATGACAAATGCATACAACAACATTTCAAAACTTAACATTTAAATGAAAAAAAAAAAATAAAGCTAAAAACAATTCAAAATATTAAAGAACAAAAGGTAGGAGTATAATAATGATTCTAACATAACACTAAGCCAAACACCCAAAAAACAACTTATAATTGTGTATGTACAACCACACAACACACACACACACACACATATAATATATACAATATATATTATACACACACATTATATATATATATATAATTTCATTTCCATTTAGTTTGTTGAAGTGTTAAAATAACAAACTTAATAAAAGACCTATACAGACATAATAACTTCAGACAATGTAACTAAAATAAATAACAAATACAAATAATATAAATCAAATTACAGTAGTTTCAGTAATCCTAAAAAATAACAGTGCCAAACACATGCTAAAAAACAACAACTTACTTACACATAATAAGAAATGGTTATAAAAACTGAAACAGAAGTGACACATCACTGCTCTCCTGCTGGTTATACTACAACACTTATTTTTGAAATAATTGCTTTTACACATTTTCTATGATTTTTTTTATTATGACAAATAGTCAATAACTTCACTGTAACACGCTCTACTTTCTCCAAATTCAGTTTTCACATCACTGCTCCCCCGCTGGTCCCACTACAACACCCACCCCGAAACCAGTTGCTCTTGAATGATTTCCATGATTTTCTTTCAAATGTCTCATGCTTTCAAAAGCGAAAGTAAATGCTAATAAATAAGTCTCTTACAAATAATGCTCAATAAAACAAACCACTTGACAACATTATTACCCTTTTCGCTTCTTTGAGGAAACTGATTCAGAATCATAGAGAAAAACACTTGGCTTGATTTATTGTCATCACTTCAAACACTTCCTGTGTTATGTAATGTTAGTTTTGGAAGATTTTTATCACCAGCGTTTTGCAACACGAGCAGAATTTCCCCCCTGAATGTGTTTCGTTGAGTGTTTAATATCATTCAGTACTTTCTCTCTGGTTTAATGGTATAAATTTGCTGCTGTTCTGTCAGTTGGGCCAGCTCGGATGATGTGTGGATAAAGATGCTGAACAAGGAGCTCAAGTATGTACATGACAAGGACTTCATCCAGCAGCATCCAACCCTGCAGCCCAAAATGAGGTCCATTCTGCTAGACTGGCTCATGGAGGTATGTGTTTTTGTTGTTTCTTTTCCCAGCTATGAAAGGTTTTTGTTCTTGTCACCTGATTGTTTGTGTGTTTAATCTGTTATTCAATTCTTTCTATGCAGGTCAGTGAAGTTTATACTCTCCACCGGGAGACATTTTACTTGGCTCAGGACATCTTTGATCGCTTCATGCTCACTCAAAAAGACATCGGCAAAGATCACCTGCAGCTCATCGGCATAACATCACTCTTCATAGCCTCAAAGATAGAGGTACTTAAACTTTAACATCAGCTTGAATTGGTTTTACAGTACTAGGATATTTTCATGACAATACAGGTCATCTGAAACACAACAGAACTCCGTGGTGCTGTTTATCTCATAATGTATGTCTGTTTGACAGGAGATTTACCCGCCAAAGCTCCAGGAGTTTGCTTATGTGACGGACGGGGCCTGCAATGAGGACGAGATTCTTGCTAAAGAGCTTGTGATGTTGAAAGCATTAAAGTGGGAGCTCTGTCCTGAGACCGTCGTCTCATGGTTGAAGCTCTACTCCCAAGTGGACTCTTTGAAGGACGATGCTAATTTCCTCATTCCTCAGTTCTCGCAGGAAACCTACATCCAAATCACACAGGTGAGACTTCAGCTCCTTTGAAGTAAACATGTATATAGTCGTTTTGTTATCTTGACACCTCTTCTGACTCTTGAATCCTCTCTGCAGTTGTTGGATCTCTGCATTTTGGACATTCATTGTTTGGATTACCAGTATGGAGTCCTCGCTGCTGGTGCGTTTTGTCACTTTACTTCCTTTGAAACGGTCCATAAAGTATCAGGTGAGCTTTCTGATCTTGGATATCCTTTAAGGGTTTCTGCAGGCCTTAAAAGGTCTTAAACTGGAGCCAAAAGTCTTTTTCATTAAATGTTGCATGCACGGCAAAGAATGAATATCTTTGTCAGTATTTTTGTATTGTTTTCCAGCTCAAATATCTAAATATCCTTAAGTCAAGATCAATTTAATTGAGATGCAAAACGAAGATCGTTTTTCTTCTGAGAAACTGAACAACATGAAGTGAGTTTATGCTTAAAACGAGAATATCTGTCAGTGGGGAATGAAAGCTTGTTTTCCCTTTGAATCAAGTGTACTTTTCTGACTCCAGCAGATTTGTTCTAGTTTTAATTGTAAAACTTTTGATCAGTTTTACAGAAAATAATACTCCTTATCTTCTGTCATTTTGCTTCTCAATGTATCTTGATTTGTTAAATATTTGGACTTGCGCTGGAAAACAAAACAAAAAATACTGAGGAAGAACATGGTTTTTGCAATGCAATCAGAAGGTACAGGAAAAGGTTTGATTATTGTGATTCCTTTAATTTATTACTTTTTAAAAAGTCTTAAATTAACCTTCATAAAGCTTGCAGAAACCCTGACCTTTTTGTGCTTAAGTTGTTTCATCAGTTTATTGATTTTGTTCTAAGTATTTTCTTTTTCTTCCCCACCAGGACTCACATGGGACAGCATATCAAGCTGTGTGCGGTGGATGAACCCGTTTGCACGGGCCGTACGTGAATGGCCCAGACCACAGCTGAAGGACTTCAAAAAGGTGGCGGCAGAAGCTCGACACAACATACAGACCCACGTGGACTATCTGGCCATGCTGGTGAGTTCTCATTTTCATCGTCTCCTCGATCAGGTTTATTTGAGATTCAACTGGTTAACACATCCTTTTTTTTCTCAGAGTGAAGCGCATGATCGGCAGCAGGACAGCTTGGACCGGATGTCTCCATTGGCTGTAGCCGGAATATTGACCCCTCCTAAAAGCACTGAGAAACCTGCAAATGCCTGATGGGTTTGAGAAGAACCTGGCATAGCTAGTCTTCATTTAATGCAGTCACAGCCCAGAGATGTGAGAGACCTTCCAGACCAACACATCCAGAGACTTGGAGTTGTGTGCGGTATTGAATCCAGGTTGAGATGCTGTAACCTTCAGATGTTCAGGTGTGAAATTGAGGGAGAACCTAAGTTTGGTTTCCCAAAGCAGTATTTGACGCACTCGAAAGTGCCTTCCATCAAAGAATGGATTCATATCCATTTTCTGAAGCTAGAAATGAAACATTAATGATCTCCGACTGAAACTGCTTAAGAGCTTCTGGCCATGTTGCCAGCTCCGAGGTCTGCACAAATGCTGCTGCTTCATGGATCATATGTTACGGTTTTATGTTATGTAAATACAATTTAATTGTATTATGTGTGTGTGCGTGCGTGCGTGAAAACGTATGATGTGAAACATATGTTCTTAATTTTGGCATCAGTGTGGTCTGATGCCAACCCAGTGGTGCAACCTCTGCTAAACAGGACGACCCTGCACAACGAGCAGAATGGGTTATTGGCTTATTTCCTTAAACCTTTACATCATTCCCTTGTTTTCATTCTCCTGCGACAGAAGATATTCCTGTAAGACTTGACTGTTTTCACCCCTCAGAAGTGAGTTTACCAAACTGAATTTAAGCAAACTGCATATTTATTTCATATAGATAGATTTGTCTTTGTAATATTTGATTTGCAATTTTGTTCCTCAATGCCAAAGGCATATTTAATAATTTGAGGTGCTTGCTATTTATGAATTCAATGCCTTTTGTTTGTAGCATAGCTTGAATTAATTTAGACTTGGACTTGAACCAGTCATGTTAGCTACATTGTTGATTTAAGAACAGTGTAAAAATGTACTATGAATTGTACATAATGTGTACAAATAACAATTTCAAGACTGTGTAATTTCCAATGTGAAGTAATTAAAAAATGAAATATCTTACATTACATATCTTATATTTTACTTGCCCTAAACTTTTGAACTCAGTTTCACAGTATTTTTACATACAGTGATAATTTAGAAAATCTCTGTACAGAAATGCACAAACATTACTGTCTGGTCTAACGTGAAGTCACTGTCGGCCCCCTGTTGACTCTATAGCATGTGAGTATGATGGGGGAGGCGGTGATGTACCTTTTGGTAGAGTGACAAAAGAAAGACTGACAAATCTGAATTGCAAATTGTCCTAATGAGGGTGTTGAGGTGTCGTTTTTACATCTGGGTCTCCCAAAACAAGATGTTGCTGTCCTCACCTCCAGATAAACAGAGAGGAAAGGCGATGAAGACAAACACCTTTTATCACATTGGGCCTCATTTATCAATCTAACTTAGAAACGAGCGCAGATCCGTGCGCACAAATCAACTTACGACAGAGTTCATGTGTGATTTATGAAACATTCGTATGCTGCCGATCTCATCGTACGAATGATCGCACCTTGATAAATCCGGCGGCTGAAATCCATTGTAATTTACATGTCACGCCCCTATAAATTCAGGGTAGTGATGCCTCGCCCCTAGATTTTGCGACATGGAGAGACGTAATCCGACCAAAAAGAGGAATTTTTCCGATGTAGGAAAATTGAACCGAACACCAGATGAGGTTTGGATATTTTTTATTTATTGGACATTTATATTTTGTGAATATCACCAAGTATTTAAAAAAAAAAAAGTATTGTATCACTATTTTTTACACTAAGTATTGTTGTTGCTTTTAAAATATACACTTTGGTTGTATAATGCGTTTAAATTTAAACAAAATTAATCTGACTTCAGTCTTGAACTTCTGTTAAGTTTAGTTACAGTACATTAATGTGTTCATGTAAAAACAAATGCAGATAAATTACTGCTCATTTTTGCGGTGCAATTGTAAAATGTTAGATAGTTTTCTTCATTTAGGTGAAGAAGAAATGGTCTGACCTAAAGCTTGCGACCAAAAAGCGTATTGCGGCCCTAAAACACACCACCACGCAGACTGGAGGAGGCCAGCCAGACCCTAGCCTTGTTCTGACTCCGATTGAAGAGCGCGTGGGTGCGCTCATCGGGTCTGCCTCAATCACGGGAATAAGTGGCAGAGGAGACACGGATGAACATGTTTCTATCCAGGAGAAAGGTTTAAAAGCTAATGCTGCTAATCTTGCATTTCAGGTGGCTTAAATCAAGCACACAGTTTAATTTGTTTCACTTATTTATTCTCTTTCAGATCTATCAGAGGCAAGTACCAGCGGTAGGCCTACTCAGCCCCCACAAACCAGCCTGGAGCCTGCCACACAAAGCCAGGCAACCTCGAGCTGTGAACCAGTGCGTGTGTCTGCCACCCTCCAAACTGTTCCAAGACCACGACCCTGGGTTCTGACAGCTGAGGTTCTGGGGAAACAAACTGAAATATGTCCAGCGTATCACTGAAATCAATCGCTCATTCTAGCAATAAACATACATTAAACACAGATAAATGAAAACCTGAACAACATCACACAAATACTATATTTTTTTTTGTTTTTTTTTTTTTTTTGGTTGTTTTTTTTTTTTCTTTTTTTTTTAATTAAAGCATTGTGTTTTGTGTTCATTACGATCATAGTCTGCTTGTCAAACAATTGCATTTTAGAAGCGATAAATGAGTTCTTGACGTCTTTGTAATGCCCTCATTGGAGGTTGTGCTGGCCACGGCTCTCTGGGCATACGTTCCTCTTGCAGCATCTGACCATCAAATGGCACCCCGTTACTCTGAGCGATGTTGTGCAAAACCCCACAAGCAAGGATGATGTTGCAGACTTTCTGCGGAGTGTACAGTAGCGTCCCCCCCGCTGATCCAAGACAGAGCCATCTGCCCTTAAGCAGCCCGATGCAGCGCTCCACTGTGGCTCGTGTGCGTATGTGCGCAGTGTTGAACCTGCGTTCCTGTTCTGTTGCAGGGTTTGCCAGTGGGGTAACGAGGTATTCCGTGAGGGGATAACCTTTATCTCCTATTTAACCAAACCCAAAAGTTAAGTCATTGCAATACTTTAAAATTATTGAAGCAGTAGTTACTCACCAAGGAGATGACTCCGGCCCTGCAGTGCGCCCTCCCGTAGCTTAGTCCCAACACTGCTATTTTGAAGAATAAAAGAATCATGCGTCCCCCCAGGCCACCGGGCCACCATGTTTAGTATGGATCGTTTGGCATCACAAATTATTTGCACGTTTATTGAGTGATAATTTTTGCGATTGATGAACGCATAGTCATTCATGGATGGTGCCTTTAGCCGCACATGAGTACAGTCAATTACACCAACCACATTAGGAAACCCAGCAATCTCATAAAATTCTCTCTTAATGACAGACTGCTGACCATCATTATAGGGAAATTGTATATACAGGCGAGAAAGTGACTTAATAGCTGCCAACACTGCTGGCATAGTTCTGCTAAATGTTGGCTGTGAAATCCCAGACCTATCACCTATCTCCCGCTGAAAGGTCCCAGTGGCCAAAAACCCCAAAATTGAGAGCACCATCACAGGCACAGGAATGGCATGTGAACGCTGGGTTTCTTTCCTTAACTGAGGTTCCAGATCGTGGCAGAATTGTACAAGGAGATGCCTTGGGAGACGAAAGCGACTTAGAAGCCACTCATCACTCTCCATAAAAAGATCCATGCGGTCCAGAAAAACCCTCTCGCGTCTTAGGGGCACATAAAGGTCCTCTAACAGAGCCAGATCTGCCATTGCCGATGTTTGATGACAGTCAAAACATGTTGTTTAAATAGGTGACAGAATTAGCATATAACCTATCACCTTGCAAATAGGTAAACTTACCCATTGCTTGTAATTATATTGATTATTGTAGTTAAAATGTTTTACTTTTAATCATGCATTTTAATTGTCGTAAATTATCTCAGAAGTTGCCTAAAATATCCTGAAAGTAATTTTTTTTTAAACCAAAGCACCCGTTCACTTTGCAATTTCAAACAATTAAATGATCATATAAATAGACCTATTTAATAGAAAAAAACTACTTTATTCATGTAATGAAAATAAGAAATCGCATCGAAATTCATTTTTACATTTGTTATACTAAACGAAAAAAAAGCTAATCTTTCTATTTATCATCATTCATTTCAGTTATCAAAAGGGTAAAGCGTACACGGACCTTCACCCTATGTCAAAACTTGCGTACACGAGCTGAGACCAGACGTGAGATTTGATCGTAGCCACCGCTCACGTCCATATTGATCAATTCCAAATTTTGCGTTAAAACGACCATACGCTCAATTTTCTGTCGTACATTCGTTTCGTAAATGAGGCCCATTGTGGTGGAGCATCTTTGACAGGACTCAAACAACTCAGCTTTGTATATTTTGCAGAAGCCGCTAGCTATTAGAGCTCAATTCTTTGGTAAAGAGTTTGTTTTCTCATTGTTAGAGTTGGATAATGGTCTCTTGCCATTTTGTTACATACTGCAAAGAGTTCCTCAAGCAGAGAGGATGCATGTGTTTACGCAGTGGCCAGCCAGTGTGTATGTAGAGGTGTCTGCCAGACATGTGGCTGGCATTGAAGACATGGACTCTCCTTACAATGCTTTTGTTGTGCGAGTTATTGTGTAGGTCTGGGAACGAGTGTCCCCTCCTCAGTGGGCTTCCTACCCCTGAATTCCCAACCCCCTGCAAGAACCTCTGAGACAAAGAACCCACTCCAAACTACATGCTTTTACTTTTAATGATGTGTCCCACATACCACTGCATTATGATTGCTTGGAGAACTTTCAGACAGATGGAGCATATATATATATATGTGTGTGTGTGTGTAATAAAACATAATATTCTGTCACATATAAATACATTTAATAAAGCAGAACCTAAAGTGTCAGAAAGGTCATGAAGATAAACCAGAAATGTGTCAGACTTCATGACACCCACTAAAGAAACGTAGGTAGCTAAAAAAAACAAACCAGAGAAATATAGTAAAATATATGTGATAGACAAAGTAGAAAATTATATTACTGTATATTAGAACAGATAGCAAATTAAAAGAAACGAGACTGACCAGCTGCCAACAACATTCACTCTACCTGTTCAACTGAGCTTTATACTGACCTACACAACTGCTAACAAAGATTAGTAGAGCAGTCTGATAGGTGCAGAACAGGAGCATGTCAAGAATAAAAAGGAAATTGATAAGATAATTTATGGCTCTCTTAACAGATCTAGGTTCAGAAAAGCATGTAATAGAATGAGAGCAAACTTTACTTGGTTCAAATATCTAGGAGTTTTAAAAAGGCTGGAAAATTCATGGAAATGAGGTAGATGATAATATAAAGGACCTAAATTAGCAGGAAACGAGATCAGGAGGCTACTGCAAGCAATGCAGAAAAAACAAACAGCCTGTGATTACTGTAAGTCACCGCTGGGTGGCAGTAAAACAACACAAGAAAATCAGCGACATTGAGGCGTCAAATGTAGGATGAGGAAACTACACAAAATAACAAGGCTCTCACGGTTGATCAAAGAAAACATTTCATTTATTACAATTCATATACAAAAAGGAAAATGTTAAGTCCCTAGAAAAAGTATTTCTGTATGTACATTATTTACATGGCACAAAGAGCAGCACAGGTCTGTGAGGGGTTGAAAGGAACATTTCAAGTCAACTATCCGCCATTGTAGCAATGACCTCGTGCTCTTGTTAGCTTTACAAGAGGCATGAAGTGACATTGCCCGGACCTCTCCAGAAAAAAGTCTTCGACTTAGTTTATGTCTCTGTACAGGTTTTGCTGAGCATTTATTAGAGGACTAACCTAACTGAAAAAACAATCTTATGACTCATTGTTCTCACAAAATGCAGCTTGCAAATTTAGTTTCACAACAATAAAAATAGAACTATACAGAACCTTTGTAATTACATTGCAATTTAAAATATTCATAAGGTTTTTTAATGATTGTATTTGCGCTGTGTCTGGCCACATTTGAACTTTTTAAACAGACTTTGACACAGTGGAGTCTTGACTCGGCTACTCAATACACCATACATCCATCTGGTGTTGTGACAGACCATAGTGTCGCCATGTTTCAGCACACCAGCATCAGAAATGATTGGCATCACACACTACGTCCCTCATATGAAAAAGACAAAGAAAGAAAAAAACCTACACAATGAATATTCATGGAAGAATGCAGATTTATACTGCCACTGACTGAAAGTAATATAACTCGTGCTCTTTTTGCATGAGCGGATGCGTGATTCAGTAGTGGCACATCAGTCACCTGTGAAGTCTTTTGGTGTCTTCATGACCCTCTTTTGACAAATTTATGCTTCAGAGTTAAAATTCAGAAGTGGGCATCCATCACTAGTGCAGCTGGGTCCATTGTAACAAGAGAGTTTTGGTCAAGAGCTGATTTATAAAACATTACACCCTAAACAGTAAACTGCTGGGAATAATGCTGCGCTCCATTCAAAGGCGGATGTGGGATCTATTTCATTTCTATGACTTCCGACCATAAAACCGTGTTCTGTGGTCTGATTCTCAATGACATAAAAAAACAAAATGGCTGTGCTGGTGTATGATGATCTGGAAAAGATAATTTAGTGTTTTACACAGCTGTCAATGCAAAACTCTGCTAAACAGGTTTCATCAGCGTATAAATGTAGGAAATTTGTCTAATTGATGCAGTGAATGTTTATTGTAAACTGGGTCATGTTCAAGCAGGGTTCCCACACTTTCTAACACATGTGTCTGTGCAATTTCCATGACATTAGTTTTCCAGTAATTTATCATGACTTTAATAATTTAATTAAATGATTACTTTTTAAAATGATGATGGTTTTTTTGGAGATTTTATGGAATTTAATGAATTAAGTATTTTCTATCCTAAGATATTATCCTTTATTTATTTATTTGTTTGGTTGTTTTGGTTTTCCAGTAAGATTGGAACCCTTTTTAAATGTTTGGGGTCAGTAAGATTTATTTTATTTTTTTAAAGAAATGAATGCTTTTTATTCAGCACTATATGCACTAAATTGTAATGTGTCTTTACTGTCACTTTTGATCATTGTTCAAACGCTCTTTTTTTTTACTTTCTTTTCATCAAAAAATCCTAGAAATTCAGTTTTGCAGCATCACAGGATTAAATTACATTTTAAAATATATTAAACTAAAAAAAAACTGCTATTTTAAATTGTAATAATATTCCACAATATTAATGTTTTACTGTATATACTTATATTTTTAACATAAAAATCTTACCGATCCCAAACTTTTGAACAGTAGTGTGAATTCACATTTTGGCAAAATCAAAGTTCCACGCAAGCTTCTAAGATGGAAATCTTACATAAAGTGGCATTCTAATGTGCATTTCCACTAAGCAAGCTGGAAATTTCGGAGTCAAATGGAACACAGTGTTAGTCACGTGTGCTTACTGAAACGCACCTTAGTTGTGACACGCTGGATGTGACCATATACCATGTTCATCATGGTGAAGTCCTGATGATTCACTGGCTTTGTTCCCTATCAGAGCAAAAATAAATACAATACATTTAATATTTTACTCAATAAATAAAACAAAACATTTCTCTAACCTCAGCTGCTCCTCACTCTTAAAGCTGTGTGACTATCACAAATGAACATAAACCATTTCTTAGGACACGTTTTTGTAGCGTTCAAACTGGAACCCTATAAAAGCTATGAAACACTAACACAAAAACAAACGCTGGGCTTGAAGTCGTCCAGTTATTGTTGTTGTTCCTGGCTTTGGCTTTGCACCGTGTCCATGTAGGGGACGGCCAGCTCCGGTCCTCGATAAAGCTTGCTGAAGGCTTCAAACTTGGAGCCCCAGTGCCGCAGGGAGTCGTAGGTGAAGGCCTCCTCTGAAATGGCCGATCCCAGCGAGCTGAGGCTGCCCGCACTGGAGCCCATTCCCTCGATGCAGTACACGTGGTAGGTGTCCATGGGGAATGCCAGGCTGTCATTGTCAGCCTCCCAGATAATGCGGGACACGTAGCTCTTGAAGTCCATGGAGCAGTGACCGCTGCAGCTGGCATTGTGGTGGTAGGGAAGGGTGGCTCCAACGGTGATGTTTCCGCAGGGATGGACCTCCTCCTGAGAGCCCTGGGACGACTTGATGAGTGGGGCTGTGGTACAGGAGGAGGACTGGGACAAGCTGGAACACAGCGGCCTCTTCAGCTCAGTGATGTCATAGGCGTTCTGTTGGACACACAGGTAACACTTTTAATTCTGGGGAAGTGCTATAGAATGTCACTTCATGACTTCCATGCATTGTAAAAAAATGCATTGTAAGAGGTCATGTGACAACAATATATCACACTTTTGAACTGTATGAGGAACAGTAGGCAGTATGTAAACTGCATGCTAGTATTCTATTCTGTGTCAATCATGTTGTGCAGATTGAAATTCTAAAGAGCTGAATGCTGCCACCTAGAGGATGATGGCATTGCAGTGTAGATGCTGATGGAGGTTATTCCCCTGAAAGTTAATCAATATCTCCTCTGGCTGCCCTGTGTTAATGGAATACCTGGTCCTGCTCTCCTCCTCCCTCCTCGTTGTAGTTGAGGATGTTCTCCCGGATGTCCTCCCAGCTCTCGTGCTCCGCTGGGATGTGGTAAACACCTCGCTTGCGGAACTTATTCCGACTGCCCTTCTGATTCCATACGGTCACCGCCACCAGCACGGCTGCAGAGGACAGAGAGAGAGAGATTAATACAAGAATGATGACACCAGTTATTAAAAGTATATTTTTGTTGAAGTGTGGATGCTTAAGGTAAATGACGGCAAATCCTTTGCAACACATTTTACTTCCATAATGTGACGTGCAAAGAGGTCCTAAAGAAGTCTAAGACAATTAATGAAAATGCTTCTCTTTTGCTTTTTTTTTACACATTACTGTTTAAAAGTTTGGGGTCAGTAAGTTTTTTTTTAAAAACTTTTTTTTAAGTATTAAAGAAATGAATACTTTTATTCAGAATGTATGCACTAATTGATCGAAGGGACAGTAAGACAAGTTATTAATGTTACAAAAATTCATATTTCGAAGAACTATTTTCCACATCGATAAGAAATGTTTTCTTGAGGAGCAATGAGCATATTGCCATGGTTTCTAAAGAATCATGTTAACTGAAGACTGGAGTACGTGGCTGCTAAAAATTCGCTTTGTCTTCGCATTGATAAATACATGAAATATATGATAGTTTGATATTACAAATGGATATGAATAGAAAACAATTTGTTTTAAATTGTAATAATATTTTACCATATTACTGTTTTTACTGTATTTTTGTTCAAATAAATCCAGCCTTGGTATGCATAAGAGACTTTTTTTTAAGAACATTAAAAAATTCATACCGACCTCAAACTTTGCAATGGTAGTGTAATTCAGTGCAAAATATTTCAAATTAAATTATTTACAGGTTTAAATAAGATTTTGGATCCCAGATTTGCGATTCAGAGGTGGAGAAAAAAAAACATATTTTGATGAAAGATTACAAAGATTTTGAAAGATTTTCGTTTTTGGAATAACGTGCACAATATGTAAATCATCCACAAAAAAGTGAAAAAAGTAAACAGGATCAGTTTTAATTTCATTTTTTAAGTGCAAACGTCTGACATGTTCCACCAGCTCATGTCATCTTGCCAGTTCATGGATGATAAGACTCCTCTTTTCAATTAAAGACAGATAAATCCAAAAATAACCCATCATTTTCTGCCAAATTTCTCTGAAGGCCATAAACCCAACCAATCCTATCATCTGGCAGCACGTTTCTCATTTTTGCTCCAGTTGATGAGTGATTTCTTCCTGCCTGCATGCAATAATGCTTTAAAAAGGATTTGTGTGTCTGCTTGTGATGTGGCTGATGGAGTGTCAGAGCTGGCAGAGAGGCCTGGAGGGCACTGCCAGCCTGTCACATCATTGTTATACCTGTCTGAGGTGTACACACAGTGTCAAAATCAAACACCACACCAACAACACACACACACAGATGACTGCCTGCCTCATCATTCTTACCTCTTTTGTGTTGGCTCTCTATTGAACAGCTTTCTTAACTGACGCAAAAAAAAAACACAAAATGAGAGGGTCTCATCATGGTTCCACATTGATAATGAAGACTTTACAAGGCTTTTCATGAAAAGTGTTCCATGATACCCTGATAGTTACCAAAAAAGACGAGCAGACACATGCTGATGGCTAGGATGGAGCTCGGACTGAGTGCTGTGAGATGGAGAGATTTGACCCGGCCGATCTCACACCACTGGCCTCTGAAGCCCTCTGGACAGCGGCACTGGTAGCTCTTAGAGGAGTGAGCCAGGCAGGTGCCACCATTACGACATGTGGTGGGGCCGCAGGGGGACGGGGCGCAATGCAAAAGACCTGTGACCTCATCCACCACTGCAACCTGATTGGCTGGACACCTGGAGTGAGAGAGCGGACGTTGAAATAAAGGAAGAGGCATTTGACAGTGGGAAACCGTGTGGGAGAGAGTGTTCACCTGCACTCATGTTTCCTCCACAGGTCGACGCAGTACAGCGGACTCAGGCAGGGTTTGGCACTGCAGGTGTCAGAGTGGCAGCCGGGCACGACCCCACGGCGCATCAGTACAGTACTGAACTCTGTGCCCTGACCATCCAGCGGCAGAGAGTGACCGTTCAGTCTTACATCCCGCATACAGCCTGTACGGTAAAAAAACATGGTGAAAACACTATACAACTTTTAGATTTTGTATTTGTTTCTATGACTTTTATTTTAAAGAGTAATTTGTACAAAGTTACTATTTTACTTTCTATTTTAAGTTTTTTTTTTTAGGTTTACTAAGTATTTTTTCACTAGCCAATATAGCGGTGAACTTGGACTTTACAATTACTGTAATTTTAAAATGGAACTGTAATTTTGATCATCTGGTTTATTTTGCACCTGACTGTGCATAATTTCACTCATTACACAGCTACTGGATTACAGCAATGAGGGGGGAAAGGGAAGAGAAAACCCACCCTGAAAGTCTCCCTGTGTGTTTGGAGTGGTGCTGTTTCCCAGAAACACACTGGAGGGGTAAACTACTATTTCCTTTTTCTGACCCAGGACCCCTGTGACCTCCCGTGAACCCCCACCCTGCTCCAGTCGCAGGGTAAAGATGTTGTCATGGCGATGAAGGCTGACGAAGACCCACTGGCCGTGGTTCACGTGATGACCTGCTAACTTCAGAGAGTGAGTGCCGTCCCCAAGGTTAGCATGGACAGTGAGGTACCCATCTACTATCTGAGAGACAAGAACATGACAGTGTTACAGCTTTAAAACATTTTCAGATGTATTTGGACATATAAGGGATGCTTAAAATGAATGCAATTGCACTAGGTGTAATTGCATTCATGTGTATCACTCACTTCCAGGATAATGAACTCGTTGACGTCACGTGAGGCCATGCTGAGCAGGCTGCCCATGGAGGAGCGGGTTCTCAGCAGGAAGTGCGCTTGGGTTTTGCGTGGACTTCCTCCACCTCTCAGCTGGTACCTCAGCACACTGTCCTTCTCAAACGACCACTCAGGAAGGGCTTTGTCACACTTGTGTCCGCTATATCCAGGGTGGCAATCACAGCTGAAGGAGCCCCATTCCCCCAGACATTTCCCATGGACCCCACAGGAGGGTCCTCCAGTGGTCAGACACACACCATCTGTTAGGGCACATCCCGGGGCACTGTTCTCGCTCTCTGCTGCGCTGCCGAGGTCGTACACCTGACAGAAAACAGACACATGCACACAGAAAGGCCTGAGTCAGCACAATTCTGAACCTCATTGATCCGTATCGACACGCTGTCAGAAAGTGGCTCAGGTGAACGTCTGTTCTGTCCAAACAAAAGATTGTGGATTGGAACCCAAAAAACATTGTCTTAATCTCAGACAGGAAAATAAATTGTATGCTTTAAATATTAAGCCAAACATGCTAAATTTTTTTTTATTTTTTTTCAAAAATATTTTTTTGGGAGTGTGCGTTTGTGCATGTGTTTTTGGCTAATATTTCCCACAGTCCCTTGCACAATGAAAGAAAATGAGTCTGTAATAGTCAATTTTGCATTTTTGTCAGTTGAGAGTATTTAAGAATAGTCTTTTTTTATTTGTTTTGTTAAGTTATATTTTGCTTTGGCCAAGACTCCCTACAGAAAGCTAAACACATTTACACTGGTTTTTACCTGACTATCCACCACGAGGTTCCTCACACATCCCACAAATCCTTTGTAATGGGGGTGTGACCTACGGAGTGAGTGTGTCTCTTTAACCCCACCCAACTGGAGAGGTTGGTAGACATCCAAAAACCTGAAGGGAAATGAGCAATTGTGGCAAATTAGCAAAAGTTTACATCACAGCCAGGAACCATTTACTATTTGCTATTGCTAGTCAAAGGCAGGTGGTATTCTAGAGAGAATTTTTATTGGAAAAAACATTTGAATATGCCTTAGTGAAAAATAAGTTAACAGCATTTTGGTCTGTTGTCCTGTAAAAAAAAAGACACTAGCATATATATATGGGCTAAAGGTATAAGGCCATGACACTCGGATGCCATCAAAAATCCACAAAACTCTAGTTTTCATTTCATGGGGTTCTTTAATAAACATGGAGTTTAATAAAATGTTGAATCCTGGACCAGCAAGCAAATGGTCTAAGTAGATACTTTTTAGCAGGGTATTTCTCTAACTATCAGTATCTTAAGATCAAATTTTACCTTTCACTGCCTGGCGTCTCTCCGGAGGCCTTGCACACGACTGATCATTTCGCAAACACCTCAACTTCCCAGGCCTTCCCCCTCGTTCCCCAGGCACAGAGAGTGTCAGAATCATCTGGACATCCTACACAACACACACACACACACACACACACTGCTTTAACTTCAAGGCAAAGTACTACACCATCTGAGTGCACGAGAGGTCACGTTTCATAATGGAATATTTTAGACCCAAATCCCAGAGGGCGATAAAGCTCACAATCTGCTTAACCCAGTGTGAACCTCAGAGCTATGTGATGATCTGGACTCTCAGCTTCATGTCCCAATAAAACTGAAGTGAGGTTGAGAACATTATGAAGTCAAACAAAAATTCCTCTGGGAATGGCAAAAGCCCAGCGTCTCATTCTGGTCACATGCCCTCCATTTCAATCTATGCTTCTTACCTTGCCGTCGCTGATGATGTCGAAGTGATGCCAGCGGCGGTCCGTGACAGTGGCTCTCGCGGACAGCTGCAGTGTTAGAGTCCCCGAGCCGTGATTCACACTCAGCACAGGAACTCCATTTTTCAGTTCTAATGAAAAAAACAGAATCAGAATTGGATTAGAAGACACAGACTATACTGATAATAGTGAAGCCAACAGGTACACTACCATTCATAAGTTTGGGGTTGGTAAGATTTTTGTAATGTTTTTGACGTCTCTTGTGTTCACTAAGGCTGCATTTATTTGATAAAGATACATTAGAAACAGAAAAATATTATTACAATTAATATCTTTTAAAATGTAATTTATTCCGGTGATGCAAAACTTTTCAGCATCATTACTCCAGTCTTCAGTGTAACATGATCCTTCAAAAATAATTCTAATTTGCTGATGGTTCTCAAGAACTTTCTTATTATTTTTATGAATATTGAAAACAGTTTGGCCTGCTTATAATTTTTGAGGACCGTGAAAATTAGGCAATCTTGTTGAATAACAGCTTAATCAGTTAAAGAAAATCTTACTGCGCCAATTGGACCATTTCACAAATCACACCACAAAAAATTGTGCTGCTGTGTTGTTTGTGCTACAAACATTAATGACACCTCAATCTGCAGTGTTATATTTTTTCTGAGCAATCAGACTTCTGATTTTTGCACCAAGGACCATAATGGCACAACGTCACACAAGATTTATACCCCAGCTATTCGGTGGCCACTATACCCTTCACCTTTAAAAAGTTCTAACTCATCAGAAGCTTATGCCAGTTTCGTACCCATTTTTTACCATACATTTCCTGACTTTTTCAGACTTTTGGACAATATTCATTAACCATTATTTTACAATAAGAATAAAATCTGTTCAAATTATCATAGCATATGTTAACTAAAATGAATGACTATTAATGCTACTCATTTGCTTTCTTGTTTTAGTAATAAGTACAAGCTGCAACTGCGCCAGACGTTGCTCCACATTTCACATCACTGAATATTATTATTTATTTAACTGTGTGGCCAGGATGGCTATTTTGGTGTCATTTTGTGTGTATTTTTTGCTGCTTAAATGCAACAAGCTGCGCTTTAGAGCCCTGCATTTCAGCCCGAGCCCAACGGCCCCAACTTATTTATGGCTTCGGGACATTTTCACGTCATAGCTCAGACACGGGCCAGGCATCAGGCTTGCTTCCTCTTTATGTTTATATTTTAGATATCCATCAATTATTATGGTGATGACAAAGATTTGCCGCGCTGGTGGAAACAACACGAGACAGTGCTACCGCGACTGTCAAGAGTGGCTCGGATGGTGTTTTAGTGTCCAGCAGCAGCGAGTGCTGAAAGAGTTCCATGTTAAAGCGCACGCAAAACTTGCCGCAAAACGCCAGCAAGTAATTACCATAATGAATGCCCCAGGGGAAACAGAATATTCGCAGGGTTTCGGTTCATTTTTGTGAAGCGCTCCTGCTCAAGACCGAGACAGCAGAAAGCGTATCCTGTTTGTTTTCTAAAAAAGCACAATGCTGATATTGTGAGTGCACACAAATAAAAGTAGACCCTTAACAATTCCGAATGATGTATTACTTTTACCTTTATGAGCAAAAATGACGGTTGTATCCACTGTTATAAGAAAATAATGCAAGTGATCGTGCTGGCGACTCTATGTCCTGCAAAGTGCGCTTTAGCTTCTTTGCACAAACGATTGGATACGCTCCTAATAGCACACTTTTATCTAGGTTAACCATTTAAACTAAAATTACTTTTTTAAGCAGTTTATATAGGCCTATAGATTTTATTTTAGTCAAGTGGTGATGATTTGAGAAGGCTAAATTGATCAAACATAGGCTATGATTAACTCACTGTCTGCCACTGGCCGCTTGGTCGTTACTTAAAAAAGAAAAAGAAAAGAAAACTTGATTTTAACAAACAAAAACATTTTCCAAACATATGTCTAAATTAACGTAATAAAGAAACGAAAATATATATAACCACTTTGCCATTAAAAACTGAAACTGAACTATTTTAATGGCTGCAACAGCAGCTGTGTAATGGGGGGAGAGAGAAAAGACACAGGCTCCAGTCGGCCTCGGCCAGTAATTCTGATAATCTGTCGGATAAGGGCCGGACTAGGGCATATGTTTGAGGCCCGTGCAGGGTTCTGCTGAGCTTATTTGGTAGCAAACTCAATACTCATATACGCACAAGCGCACTTTGGATGTGACTGCGCACCGCCTCTGGAGCGCGCGAGTACCGAATGGCTTAAAAAGACGTGCAAATAAATAATAAAATTTTCTGACGATGCAACAATGACCCGATTAGGCAAGTGGACTATTTGTCAACTGTCCCCGAAACGCTATTGAAAGTCATGTTTTTTTTTTTTTTTTTGTTTGTTTTTTTTTTTTATCGCACGTGGCGCGGCTCTGTAGCGCCAGACAAGATGCGCCGATGTGACGCCGTTTGAGAGAAAAGTCAAAGAGAGAAGACGCAGTACAGCTGAATCACTCATGCTGTTTTCAAATGACTTATTTGATCAGTCTGTGTGGACTGGACTCAGTCTGTAGGTTTGATTATTTACTCATCAAACCTACATGCTATAGGCTATTGAATAAATGTGTGAATATCCATCATTTTAAAGTCAAAAGCTGCGGGAATGAGTAAAACTATGCGATATAGCCTATGCGCAATCCCGCACCGAAATTCAGGACCTGATTAAACACAATTCTATTATGCAGAGTTTTGTGAAATAGATTTCAATTACTTTTCCAAAACTTTCTGGGTTTATACATTTTTCTAAAACTTTTCCAGGCCTTGAAATTGCTGTTTTAAAATTCCATGACTTTTCTTGGTTTTTCATGACCGTACGAACCCTGCATATGACACTGGTACCGCAAACACATGTGACATGAAAGTCTAATGCTGTTTTATGCCCCCTAAGATTGGTTTTGACCCCAGCAGTAAAAAATGCTTATTCGCAATCAATTTGTGGTCAGTTTGAAATTGCTGTCACTGCAGTGGAGGGTTTTGGCCCCAGTTCAATAAAAACATGTACCAAACTGATGATGTAAGCTTATGCAAGGCCACGGGAGGGTCGTTTCCTGAAATCACAGGACCAGTTGCACAATACAGTACTGGACAGGTGCATATAATCTGAGTATGTGACCTTCACCGGTGACCCCATTCACACCACTGCTGACCACACACATTTACACACATCTATAATTAATGACTCACTTCAAATTGTGCTTGTTGCCATTAATCGATTTTAGTAACACAATTAATTGGTAGAGGAAATTAATGTCATGCAGTATAAGAAGAGAACCTTAAATTATGATGGCACTACAACAGATGTTTTCTCCATTATTGAGATTGTTTTGTTCTTTTTTTTCTACTGAAAAGTAAATGTTTACATATGTGGTTTCAGTCCAAACTTTCAACTAGTTTTTTCCATCATTAGGAATGTGGTGTGTATGGTATTGTTGTTAACAAACATTTAATTAATTTTAAGTAATTGAAATAATGTTAGAATAAACTACATAAAATACAATAAAATTAAATCATAGATAAAAAACTTAAACTAAAATTTTGAAATGTCTTCAATGGTAACTAAATGAAATAAGTTTAGTGCTAAAATGACTACAACGAAAAGTAATTTAAAAATAATATATAAAATAATTCAGTCTGTAAAAAACACAAAAATGACAAAAGCACATACCTCAAAGTATAAAAAAATAACTAATAAAATAAAATAAAACTGAACACAAAGCTAATTCCGAAATTTAATAATACAAAATATACATCAATCCTCCTAAAATAACACAGTACATTCTAAATTGACACGTCACTTTCCACTGCACTATACAAATTAAGAGTGAAACATGATCATTTGTCATACATACCCAGTGCAATGAAGTCCTCTTTTTCTCCAGGCTGAGGTGTTCTCATTGGGCCATTGTAGAACAGCAGGCCATTGCCTGCCTCTGTGATGAACTCCAGAGAGATGTGGCTCTGGAAGCAAGGCCTTATGGGCGAGAACCAAGCATAACCATTGCCAAGGAAACTGTGCTTGGTTTGCTGGCATTCTGGTCCATCAAACATAGGGGGACATTTACACCTACAACAGAGTAGTAGATTAGTAGTAGATTTTGCTTCACCAAAAGTGAAACTGCATTATATGAATAAACAACGTTTA